>JASPKZ010006068.1:740000-1340000 GCA_030220185.1 Diploptera punctata | reverse complement strand
GATGGCAGATTACTGCTGGTCTTTAAAAAGAGATTGTCCCTTAAAAAATTATAGAAGAAAATCTTATAAAAGGCATTCACTAAAGTATAACATGGGTTGTCGATAGTTTTCTTTCTATTTACTATAGTGCATACTAATTTTTCAAGAAAACAATTGACATTATAAATATATATGTTACATTTTTCATATTTTCCGATTTTTGTAGTGTAAAATGAAAATAAATATTTTAAAAAGACCAGAGCAAATCTTCCAAAATCATTGATAGTTTCATGAATTGTGAGCATAAATATATCGGAAATTAATCTTATATCAAGGGCAACAAAACCACTGTTGACCAGTGTAATCAGTTGAAATACGCACACACCGTGCATGGATTTAAGTACATTACTTGTCTTTACTATACGCTGCGTTGGATTTGTGTTTATTCTTACACTTTATAATATGATATCTGTCACACGATTCCGAGCATAATATACACACACACACTTGTCATTTGGTTCGTGGTAGGTCTTGTTGCTGCACACCTTGCGGTGAAGGCCATGGGTTGACAATCCTGTCATCACGTGTCACATTCCATGATTAGCTTCCATCCAGGTCCTATCTTGCATTGCACACGTTGCGTAGAAGTCCTCCGGTATGATGTTCTTCTTCTCATGCAGCTCTTGTAGGAGGTGTTGGTAGGCGTCATTTGTTGGGAGAATTATCTCGCATCTTAGATCCTCTATCAAAAATGTCTTCCTGGTGAACTCATACACTAGCCTCGATCTTGAGTTCTGTGGTACTCCTAGAGCTCTCTTCAGATATATAGCTTTCACCCGCTCTAGTTCTTCCATCTGTTTGTATGTGAGGTATTCTCTCACTGATTGTAGGTGTTTTATGGGATCAGAATATAAGTAACTAACTAACTCACTGGCACTATCAAACCCGTAGGTTCATGGCCGCGGCCGCGCGGACATAAGGTCTCCATATGTCCCTATCCTGAGCCAATATTTTCCAATCATTCCCTGTATAATCTACTTCCCTCAAATCATAGTTAATGCTATTCTCCCACCTCATTCTTGGTCTACCAACTGGGCGTTTTCCCTCAGAATATAAGTTATGAAACAAAAACAATCATTTATAATACAATAATGAGGAATACAATGACATATGAGTGGCAACTCGTGGCACAATCGGTTAGACGCTCGCCTCTCACCGCTGGGGTCCCAAGATCGAGTATCGGCCACCCCATGTGGGTTTCGTGGTGGACGAAAGGGAGCTTGGGCAGGTTCTTCTCCCGTTTTCTCCTGCCACAATTTCATTCCACCATTTCTCCATACTCGTCAATTTCATTTCATTTTGTTCATCTGACCCTGTGATGATGCGTCAGGCGTGGTTGGCCGGCACCCTTTTCATTCACAGACTTCTATATATAGGGGTTCATCTCATTTCATCCCTCGACCCGACCCTGAGTTGGGCACGAGTTGAGGATATTTATTTAAAATGGCATATGTTGCAGAAACATGGGAATTAAAATCTAAAACAATACGTAAATTAAATTATACAAAAATGGATTTTTGGAGACGTTCAGCTGGAATTTCTAGAAGAGTCTAATTTCTAGGAAAGTGTCAAACATCAATTGAGGATTTCATTTAAAAAAACAATTAAAATGGTATGGTCATGTATAAAGAATGACGGAAGACAGATTCTCAAGAATCTATGCAAAAAAAAAAAAATAGAAAAGTGGACTGATGGTATTTTGAGCAGCATGAAAGAAAAAGGATTTGATGATGGAGATTGGAATGACAGGGATGAGGAGGAGAATAACAGTAGATTAATTGGGCGCAGACAGGTGTGAAACCTGCTAAATAATATATATATATATATATAAATGGATGTTGGTTAGTTTGTTTATCTGTTCATATTTTATGCGCTGCCATACCGTTCATTCGATTTTGATGGGGCATGTTGAAAAATGTTCAGGAGATTCCCGGGATGAACATTAGCTACAAGAGAGTTGTGATACTCATCTCCTACACCTTTAAAAACCACGTTTTGTTGTGAAAAAAGTCAAGAAAGTAGTATTTTGGACGTTTAAATGACCTGACCTGTACTATACTGAACTATACTGACTCAACCTGACCGAACCTAACGTAACCTAACCGAAACAAACCTAACCGAACATAACACAACATTAACCTAACCTGAACCTAACTTGAAAATAATATGCACTTAGCTTGAAAATAACCTGAACCTAACCTAAACCAAGCCTGAACCTAGCCTGAACCATACTTGAACCTAACTGCACCTAATTTAAACCAAACGTGAACCTAAATTGGACCTAGCCTGAAACTAACCTGGACATAAATTGAACTAACCTAAACCTAACCTGAATCTGGCCTCAACCTATCCTGAACCTAAACCTAACTTAAACTTAACCTGAACTTAACCTGGCCTGAAAACTTGGACCTAGCTTGAACCCAACCTGAACCTAATATGAGCCTAACTTGAACCTAGCCCGAACGTAACATGAACCTAGCTTCAACCTAACGTAAACGTAACCTGACCTGAACCTAACTTGAACCCAGCCTGAACCTAATTTCAATATAACCTAATCTAAACGTTGCCTGAACTTAAGCTCAAACTAACTTGAACCTTGCCTGAAACTAACCTGTACCTAACTTGAACCTAGACTGAATCTAACTTAGCCTAGCCTGAACCTAATTGGACCTAACTGGAATCTAATCTGAACCCAACATGAACGTAACTTGAAGCTAGCCTGAACTTAATCTGAAACTAACTTGAACCTAGCCTGAACCTAACGTGAACCTAGCCTAAACCTAACCTTAACCTAATTTGACCTTAACCTGAACCTAACCTAGCCTGACCTAAGTTGGACCTAGTTAGAACCTAACATGAACCTAACTTAAACTTATCCTGATCTGAAGCTAAACTGAACCTAACTTGAACTTAACCTGAACTCACCCTGGCCTGAACCTAACTTGAACCTAGCCTGAAATAACATGAACCTAGCTTAAACATAACTTGGCCGTAGACTGAACCTAACTTCAACATAACCTAACTTAAACGTAATCTCAACTTAAGCTTCAACCTAACTGAAATTAGCCTGAACCTAACTAACCTAACTTGAATCTAGCCTGAACCTAACTCGAACATAGCCTGAACCTAACTTGAACATAACCTGAACCTAATATGAACATAGCCTGAACATAACATAAACCTAACGTGAACTTAGCCTGAACCTAATCTAAACCTAACTTAAACGTAACATGTATCTAACATGGCCTGAACCTAACTTCGACCTAACTTGAACCTAACGTGAACCAGCATGAACTGAACCTAACTTGAACCTAGCCTGAACGTAGCATGAATCGAACTTAAACCTAGCCTGAAACTAACCTGAACCTAACTTCAACCTATCCTGACTTGAACCTAACTTGAACCTGACTTGAACCCAGCCTGAACTTAAACTAAACCTAACTTGAACATAGTAGGAACCTACCCGAACCTAGCCTGAACCTATCCTGAACCTAACTTAAACATAACCTGAACCTAGCCTGATCCTAACCTGAGCCTAGCCTGAACCTAGCCAGAATCTATACTAAACCTAACATGAAACCAACATGAACATAACCTTAACCTAACCTGAACCTAACCGAACCTAAACTGAATCTACACTGAACCTACACTGTCCCTAAACTGAGTCTAAAACGAATCTAACCCGAACATAATCTAACCCAACCGAACCTAACCCAACTGTGCCTAACCTAACCTAAACTGAATCCAAACCCGAAACCTAAACCTGAATCCAAAACAAGAAACCAAAACCCGAAGCCAAAACTGAACTCAAAACTGAATTCAAACTGAACCCGAACCCAAACCGGAACTAAATCTGACCTAAACCTGACCGAATCTGGACATAACACTGTCCTAACCCGAACCTAACCCTGACCTAACCGAACCGTACAGAACCATACCGAACCGTACTTAACTAAACCTAATCTAACCTATCCGAACCTAACTTAACCGAACCCAAACTAACCTAACCTAACCTGTACTGTCCTGACCTAACCGGTGTCTAACCTAACCCAGAAACATAATCTAAGAAGTCCAACCGATCTGACCAAAGTACCCCTAAACCGATGAAATCACCTCTATAACGACCAAATTACCAGTACCTAATCAAAATACCTATATAAAGACCAAAACTACCAGTAAATCGATTAAACTACCTCTAAAACGATAAACTACCCGTAAACCGTTCAAGCTACCTCTAAAACGATAAAATTACCCTAAAACCGGCCAATTTTTCTCTAACCCGACCAAACAATCGCTAAACGGATAATTACAATATAAATTTATAATTATTTTTCTTTTCACTTATTTAACTAACATAAAAGCACATTTAGGCCTAATTAATTTACAGTAGGTGTAAGAGTGCACGCCGGGTATTGTAAAGTAAAGTATTTCCACAACAGGCCTCAGGAGGCCCTTGGGGTAGTGGGAGGTTAAGGCTCCCACGTTTTCTGGACAATCGGCACTTGATGTCAGCCGGTTTGTCAGCCCTGCGTGACGGCCGCCTTTACCCCCAGAACAAGCGTCTGGTATTCATTTCCGTTAGAGGCTGAGTCGACCCCAGGGCCATAGTGCCGCCGGAAGGTTTGGGTCAGTTTAAAAATCCTGACCCCACCGGGACTTGAAACCTCGACCTTCCGGCTTGTAGCGCAGTGCAATATATATATATATATTCCACCGCTGTGGTCTCGAGATAGCGTGCTGCCTTGTCACGCAACGGGTCCGGATTCGATTCCCGGTCGGGTCAGGTTCCAGGGTTAGGATTTTTTCGGGGTTTTTCCTCATCTGTAAGACAAATGTCAGGAAGCTTAGGACCCAATGGTCCCCGAAAATCATACGGCCATCATCATCATTCTTATCATTATCATCACCATCCTTCACCGGTGTGGAAAGCAACGGGAAGCTACCATACCTATAATTCCTTAGTAAAGTTTCAAAACACGGCAAGAAAATGCAGTGAAAGACCTGCCCTCGGGCAGAATTACTATATAATAGAATATTATTTTATAATTTTAAAATCAATTTTCCGTAAGCCTGAATGAAAAGGCGTCTAAGCAAAATTTACCGAATTTTCCCGTCATAGTACTACCTTGGTTTCCTAGGTGTCAGTATGAGGCGGAACGCTGACCACGGACCACTCAAATGATATCTGTACGAAAACAAGTGTAACTAAAATTAGTATGGTTCAAATTCTTCCCTGTAGGGGGAGAGCGCCTAAATCTCTGTAAAGCGAAAACATGGGCTTACAATACAATAAAATCAATTTTACAGTTTTTTATCTACTCTTAAAATTATTAGATTCTATCTAAACCACTTGAAATGGCAAGAGAAAATAATAAAGGTAATTGCAGTTTAAACTTTCCATGGAATTTATAGAAGTGAGAATAAGCTGACCACACAGCACACGGTTCAGTGGACAAAGCGTTCTTTCTCTCTCTCTCTCTCTCTCTCTCTCTCTCTCTCTCTCTCTCTCTCTCTCTCTCTCTCTCTCTCTCTCTTTACATCCGACATTTTTGTTGTTCTTATTTATCTGAGTTTATTCGGCTTAATCATTGATCATATATTTAAGAAAATGGAATTAAGGGGAAATATTACAACAAAACACAAACAACGTACAATTTATGCAGATGACATACTGATTACAGCAAGAACCAAACAAGCGTTATGTGAAACCTTCACAAAATTGAGAGAGGAATAAAAAGTTGGTCTAATAATAAATCAAGATCAAACAAAATATTTAAAATGTAGTAATCACGACAGAAAATCGAAAAATATACATATGCAAATTAACACAGTAGAATCATTTAAACACCTAGGTACCAAGTAAACGGACATAATGAATTAGCAGAGGAAATTAAGGATAGATTGAAAAATGGGAATAAAGCTCATTTTGCAAATAGTACCTTATTACGGTAATATCAAAACAGCAAAAATACGTTGAATGCAGGCTTTCACGGCCGGTAATCGTAATGTTGAGTGATTCCGGGTTATGTGGCCACTGAAGATGCCCTCCGCAGTTGAGGGCGAAACGTCTGGTATCAACACCAACTATAGACCACGGCCACATAACCCGGAATCACTCAGCAAAAATACGGTTATGCAAAACAGTCATTAGACCAGTAGTTACATATGCTAGCGAAACTTGGGTCCTAAAAGAAACAAAAAAAAACAGAAATTATTAACTTTTGAAAGACAAATTTTAAGAAGAATATTTGGACCAAATAGAGGAACTGATAATTGTTGGAGAATCGAAACAAATAACGAACTAAACAAATTAATAAAAAATCAGAACATAGTAAACCATATAAGATCTCCCAGAATTGGTTGGCTTGGACATTTGATAACAATGGATGATCAGAGACTGGTCAAGAAGCTCAGTAATGGGAACCTATAGGAGGCAGAGTAGTTGGAAGACCGAAGATCAGATGGGAGGATGACACAATAAATGATCTAAAGAAAATGAAAGTGACTGATTTGAATATGGCAAGAGACAGATTGGTATGGAGGAGGATTATCGAGAAGGCCAAAACTTTCACTTTTGAAGTTGTCGATTCTTAGGAGGATGATGATGATATTTATTTGATTGCATTACTGGGAATCATAACATTGTGTAATGAAAGAGGAAATTCCGTAAATACACATAATTAATCCCTGATATTTCTGTTAATTTGTCCCGTATCGCGTTCTGAACAAACATTTGTTTGAGGTGTAATGTATTCATCTTCTTCTTCTTAAACATAATTTGTGGATTTTCATCCTGTTTATTTCCAAAATCACTCCTCGGTGCAAGACGTATTGGATGTGCATTCACTGTCTATCCATCTCTTGGCTATTCTTCCTCTTCTTCTTCTCCCGTCCATTGGTCTATCTTCTTTAGCTCTTTTTTGCAAGTCGGTTTTCTTCCATTCTCTCTATATGACCCTTCCAATATTTTCGTCTATCTATAATAAATTTGGTTATGTCTTGAATATGACATTTGTCCCTAATTTCTTTGTTGTGTATTTTATCAAATAATGTTTTCACCTGAATAGTTCTTAAGATTTTCATTTCACAGAAATGTATTCATCTATCGGTAATAAATATAATGGCCTATTAAGATTGATGATTGAATATTGATTATGTGTGGCACCATAAAACGAAGTCTGAAAGGAACTAGAAAGGAGACACTTTTAAAATGTTATAAAATAATGGCGATTCCAACACTGTTATGTGGATTGGAACACTGAGTCTTAACCAAAAATCAGGAACGAAGAATAGAATCTTCAGAAATGAGGTTTTTGAGGAGTGTACATAATTACAGATCGAAAACGAAGTGAAAATCTACGAAGATAACTAAATATATTCAAACTGTTAGATAGAATTGCACAATACAGAGATGAATGGATGGATCACATCAGTAGAATGGATAACAATAGAATTAATAGATGTATTAATACTATATTTATTTCTTCTGTGATATCTATGTTCCTTTTGTCGTACAAATCGGAGAAATATAATCTCGAATGATTCGATTTTTTTAAACTGGTCTAATGTTAAGGTCCAGCTTTAACTTCCATATAATAACAATGCCAATGCAATTATTTTATGAAGTTTTAATAACGTCTGTATTTGAACATTGCGTTTTAATACTCTATGTATAGTTCCACAAAACTGTCCAAATCTGTTTAATTTTATCTGGAAGTCTTCAAATTTTCTGTACCTTCATTATATCCCATATATATATATATATATATATAGTAATAATGGAGAATGTAATACATATATAAGAAAAATAAGTGTTTGAATTGAATTCGTAATGGTGTAATGGATAACACGCTGAGGTACAGACTCAGAGTTCCGGGTTCGAATCCCGTCTAGGCATTTATTTTTCTTATCATACCATTTATATATATATATATATATATATTCAGTGCAATCACGTTGTTATTTCGACATTCTGGTATTATCGTCTGGCATTGCGTTAATATAACCCACTTCTGAGGTTGGGGCGCCTAAAAGGCGGAGTTACGCTGCCCCGATGATATATAGGTAATGGTGCGCCAGGAGAGGCCTTAGTCCTAAACTTAATGAATATGTTAATGATGACCAGATGATATTCGAGTACCATTTTGGCCTTAACGTTTCCTGACATTCGTCTTACAGGTGAGGAAAAACCCCGAAAAAAACCATCACCCAGGAAACTTGTCCCGAGTGGGGATCGAACCTGGCCCGCTGCGTGACAAGGCAGCACGCTACCTCGAGATCACAGCGGTGGACTTATCCCAGATATTAGAATGCATTTTTATTTGTTCAATGTTTTTTTTTCATTTATTACAATTTTAGTTCTTCTGAGTTGTAGTCCTTGGTATGTCATTACTTTAGTTTTATTTTTGGAAATAATCATGTATATTTATGAGCGACTTGGTTTAAAACGAAGCGGCCTGATAAGTAATTATAGGATGATGTTTGTGGTATTTTATGGAGAAGAGATAAGCAATGGACAGTTCTAAGATCTCGTAGACGAAGCCAGGGGCGATGTAACGTAATCAAATATGCGAATGCCACAAGCGAAACGTATGCAAGAATTATGGATATGTTGAAGTCTTGGATAAAAATAATACTTCAACATGGTCTTTATAAGAAACCAGATATAATAAGAACAGTTAAGCCTCGTAGACTGCGATGGGCAGGACATGTGGCACGATTGGGGAATAAACGAGTTACATGGAAACTTCTTGTAAAGTAAAGTGATCCCACAACAGGCCCGGAGGCCCTTGGGGTAGTAGGAGGTTAAGGCTCCCACTTTTTCTAGACAATCGGCACTTTATGTCAGCCGGGTTGTCAGCCCTGCGTGACGGCCGCATTTACCCCCAGAACAAGCGTCTGGTACTCATTTCCGTTAGAGGCTGAGTCGACCCCAGGGCCATAGTGCCGCCAGAGGGTTTGGGTCAGTTTAAAAATCCTGACCCCAACGGGACTTGAACCTTGACCCTCTAGCTTGTAGCTCAGTGCCTTAACCACTAACTTCTTGTAGGAAAACCAGTTAGTAGACAAAACATGAGGTGGAAGAATAACATTAACCATGATTTCAGGTAATTATATTATACAGGGGATCAATACCAGTAAAATTCATATCAAATTCCGTTGAGTCAGTCATATGATGAAAGTTAAAAATTAAATGTTACTGTTGGTAGGTGCCGTCGTCCTCATCTTTGTTAAAATATTGTATATAAAATTAACTGGAGCGCTTTCGGAAGTTATCTTTCATCTTCTGCAGATTGAGTTTCCGCTATTTGTTGTTGTTGTGTACGGTGATGTTTACTCCAACTGTTTGTAGCAGCAACAAAGACACTCAAGCTGCAGAAGATGGAAGGTAACTTCCGAAAGCGCTCCAGTTAATTTTATATACAATATTGTAGTTTGATGAAAGTTAAAAATTAAATGTTACTGTTGGTAGGTGCCGTCGTCCTCATCTTTGTTAAAATATTGTATATAAAATTAACTGGAGCGCTTTCGGAAGTTATCTTTCATCTTCTGCAGATTGAGTTTCCGCTATTTGTTGTTGTTGTGTACGGTGATGTTTACTCCAACTGTTTGTAGCAGCAACAAAGACACTCAAGCTGCAGAAGATGGAAGGTAACTTCCGAAAGCGCTCCAGTTAATTTTATATACAATATTGTAGTTTGATGAAAGTTAAAAATTAAATTTTACTGTTGGTAGGTGCCGTCGTCCTCATCTTTGTTAAAATATTGTATATAAAATTAACTGGAGCGCTTTCGGAAGTTATCTTCCATCTTCTGCAGATTGAGTTTCCGCTATTTGTTGTTGTTGTGTACGGTGATGTTTACTCCAACTGTTTGTAGCAGCAACAAAGACACTCAAGCTGCAGAAGATGGAAGGTAACTTCCGAAAGCGCTCCAGTTAATTTTATATACAATATTGTAGTTTGATGAAAGTTAAAAATTAAATTTTACTGTTGGTAGGTGCCGTCGTCCTCATCTTTGTTAAAATATTGTATATAAAATTAACTGGAGCGCTTTCGGAAGTTATCTTCCATCTTCTGCAGATTGAGTTTCCGCTATTTGTTGTTGTTGTGTACGGTGATGTTTACTCCAACTGTTTGTAGCAGCAACAAAGAAACTCAAGCTGCAGAAGATGGAAGATAACTTCCGAAAGCGCTCCAGTTAATTTTATATACAATATTTTAACAAAGTTGAGGACGACGGCACCTACAACAGGTAAAATTTAATTTTTAACTTTTATCATATACAGGGGATGATCGGAAAACATTAGCTTAGGATAGAGGTGTAGGGAGAGCTTATGTCCGCGCGGCCATGTACCTACGGGTTCGATAGTAGTTAGATCCGTAAAAAGAGTATGTGATAATCAAAATGGGGCATTTCAAGTATTTGTACCAGCATTTTTCTTATAAATAATTGTGATTAAGTGAAATATCGTTTCAAAGCGATCTTCTTGGTAGTTAAAATATGCAGCCATGTGAAAATCTAGTTAACAGTGTTATGCTGTTGAATCGAGTAACTGTTTAATTAGGTGATTTTTTGTGTATTTTTTTATATCTACAGAGAAAACAAAAATTATGACACTTCAAGGTGTAGATCCTGTCAGAAGTAAAATTGTACTTGACAATAAAATTATGGAGCAGGTGAATAATTTTACATATCTAGGATGCATTATCTCATATGAAGAAGAAAAGGATGTAAATGCAAAAAAAAAAAAAATCAATGTTTTAAGAATTTTAGGGTTAATAAATTCTATCTTCAAGCTACAGTTAGTTCAAAAACATTCAAGTCTAAAAGTATATGAAACACTGGCTCTTCCAATTCTTTTGTATGTTAGCGAAGTATGGACATTGAAACAGAAGAATATACGGAGACTTAGATCTGCTGAAACGAGATACTTTCGGGGGACTGTAGGATACACACTACTAGATCATTAAACAAATGAAGACGTCTTAGAAGAATTACACACGGAATCTTTAGAAAAAAACATTTCTGATTATACTGAGCAACAAAAAGAAAGAAACTTTTTTTTTTCTATGAAAGAAAAAATATGTGATTCTGGTAGTATTTTTTCTCCTGAATTCAAATATGATATCGGTTTTTCTCCATCACGCAAGGTTTCCGAGAGACAGACATTTTTTAAATATTTTCTACATTCGTAACTACACAATATTTGAACATTCGGATTCATCTAGAAAGTAATAAATTACGATTATCTGCTATATTTCGCCTATGGAGCATCCCTCTTGATGGTCCAACAAATAATCGGCCAGCATATTAGCATTCCATTTGCCTTGATATCACTTTTCCATAGCTGAAATCATGATGAAAGTGTTCCCCGTGCTCATCGCTCACTGCGCCAAGATAATAAACGGACGAAAAAAAGTTTATTAAAAAAATATTATTTAAATCCATTAATTGAAATTGAAATAAAAAAAACTGTGGGTGATGGAGAAATTCCGAATACATATTTGAAAACACGATAAGAAACTGCATTAATTATAACTATTGGTACTCATGAGACAAAAATCATGTTGACCAGTGTTATATGTCAAGATGGATGCAACATTTTCATCGAATGGAAGATCACAGGATACCCAAATAAATGTTAAACTATCAACCTGCAGGAAGAAGAAGACCAGGACGTCCACCTCAAAGGACTTCTGGATGATGTGTCTATTGAGGCCGAAACAGGTCAACAAATGGGCAAAATTCGTGAATGGACTATGATGATGATGAAATATTGTTGGCCTTGCTAGCCTTACGGGCAGAAGGTTCTCATATGGATATTTGTTAGGCAAGAATCTCGAAAAGTGGTGTATTTAATTTCCATAACATTGAGAAAAATACAAAGTATTACTTCCTACTTTTATTTCATGCTTTAGTCGTCCTAAGTTTGATTCTTCCGGGAAATTCTCGTATAAGACTTGAAATCATAATAATAGTCCCTTCGATTGGTTGATCCAAAGGAAGGCAAGACCAGTGATGGGGCTGCCATCTTACAGCCTCTGGTTAGGCTTTTCTAGAGAAGAAAAGAAAATAAAGGAATGAAGAAATGGAAGAAAGGAAAGACTCCCTAGCCCTTGGATGCCCTAATAGCGTCGGGGTCGAAACAAAAACAGAGTTAACCAAGATAGGTTAGATAGTAAAGTTAAAAGAATCTGGTATAAGTAAGTGGAAGAAAGGAAGAAATACCAGATCAGTTAAATATAAAAGTAAGGAGCAAAACACAAGTAAGTAGAAACAATGTTTTGCTCAGCTTGGGCACCTTGTGGTCGCCATCCACGTATCCCCTAGATGAGGGACTTCCTTCGGATGGGAAGTAAATCCGTGGTCCAAAATTGTTGATTTAACGCACGGAATAGAACCTCAAAACTTCAAATATGAGGTGTCTTTTCAACCTCAAATTTGAATTGTAGCTAAATGACCGGAAATATATAAGACCACATTTAAACAAAAAGAAATGCTAAGACTAACAAAACCCGCTGTACTATTGAACCCGCATGTTCATGGCTGCGCGGTCATAAGCTCTCCATTCATTCCAATCCTGAACTAATGTTTTCCAATCATTTACTGTAAAGGCCTAATACACCTCCCTCAAGCCATGGTTAATGTTACTCACTCACCTTATTCTTGGCCTGCCTATTAGAAGTTTTCCTAGTGGTTTTCCTACAAAAAAATTCCATCGACCTCTTTCATTACCCGTTCGTGATATATGTTCTGTCCATCGCAGTCTAACTAACTCACTGGTACTATGGAACCCATAGGTTCATGGCCGCGCAGACATAAGCTCTCCATACATCCCTATCCTGAGCTAATGTTTTTCAATAATTCCCTTTATAATCTACTTCCCTCAAATTATAGTTAGTGTTATTCTCCCACCTCATTCTTGGCCTACCAACTGGCCGTTTTCCCTCTGGTTTTCCTATAAGAAGCTTCCATGAACGTCTTTCATTCCCCATTCGTGCCACATGTCCTGCCCATCGCATTCTACGAGACTTAACTGTTCTCATTATATCTTGCTTCCTATAAAGACCATGTAATTCACTGTTAAGCAGTCTTCTCCATTCACCTGTCCGTTCATCTCTCTTTGGTCCAAACATTTTCCTAAGAACTGTATTCTCAAATATTCGAAATCTCATTTTTTCTCAGTCGGACACATTCGAATAAATTTACCTTTTTAGGAATTCCTCAAAGAATAATATTAGAACAGTTTGAATTTGATTATTTTAGAAGAAGCCTCCAAAAAACAAGACAGGATTAAATAAGAAATGAATTCCTTTGGAGAGAAATGAATGTCGCCACATCTGTTGTTAAGAGGATTGAAAATCAAACGCTTAAATGGTATGGCCATGTACAAAGAATGGAAAATGAAAGATGGCCAAAAAATATATACCAATGGTCACCCCCTGGAAGAAATAAACGTGGCAGACCAAGATGGAAATGGAAAACCTACGTCAGAACAATAATGGAGGATAGGAATTTGGAAGAGGGAATTGGAATGATAGAGATTAATGGAAACTGAAGACGGCAAACCTATAAGTGGGGGAAAGCCGAAGAAGGAGTTCCCCGAATTCTAGCAGGATATTAAAACCAATATATAAATAATACTATAGGCCTAAACGAATTATTAATAAGGCCTATAAGATTTGTAATTATCTAATAAAAATTACACTTATGTTTTACTTTCTTAGGCCTATAGATTCATTAGTATCGGACTTTACTCACTATTTTGGAGAACACCGGTTTCTCTATCTCGTACTTGTTGCTTAAGGCCACTCTGTAAGCGGTTAAAATTGTGTATCGCATATAATTTATTTACTCTCTCTGTATATTGTTTAGTTCTGTAAGTTTCTCGCAGACGTTAATTGTTAACAAAAACTTTCCTTTCCGTCTTGTCATTTTCAACCACATGAAGTTAAATGCTGGTTCAGCAAATAGACCATAACATGCGCGTTGCTAGACGACCTTCTTTGTTCGTTTTAACATTGTATGTTCTATATTATTTTTGGTCTGGACATCTTACCTCAATATTAATGTTGATTTGTTCTTGTCTCTGTTTTATCTTCAGCTTTCCCAGACTGGTTTTATTTATGTTGCATTATGTTGCACCACCTGGATGTCGATGTCAGCTCCATCCTGTGGTTGGCCAAAGAACCTCCAAACAAGGTCACCCTCCATCGGAATATCAAAATTCATAACTCTGTTTCTGTTCTTCTGAATATAAATTTTTTCCCAAATAGTCAGCTCGTTTGTATTTTCTAACTGTTTTTAAATAATTTAGTGTCTGAATTTATATTATGTTGTTTCAGAACCAAACATGAGCAGCAACTGCAAGATTTTTCAATTTCTCCCATTTTTAATATTTCTTATGTGTTTCTTTGGTTCTAATTTTTGAGGTTCCTTCTTTTTTTTTTTCCTATATATAAGCTTTCACCACCCATGCATTCAATTTTATATATTCCTGACTTTTTATTTTTTATCAGTTTTTTTCATGTTTGTTGGTTTTTATTAGTTTTTATTTTAACTGTAGTTATTTTTTGGTGCTAATTTAATCTTAAACTTCTCAAATATATTTTGAAATTTATTATGTACCCAGGGGTATATGTGAATTTCCTAAATTTTTCATAGGTGGTTCTTCTTTTTCAAGATTACTTTCTGTTATCATTTTTTTGGTTTTTTCTACTTTTTCTATCCTTTTATTATGTGTCCAAATTTTTTTCATCAAACCCATTTTCTCTTGCTGCCTACTTTGATTATGTGTTTTTTTCTCATGTTTGAAATCTTCTTCGTTTAAGGGTAAGTTTACCAATCTATGAGTTAAACTATTAAATGCTGCTAATTTATGTCCAATTGGATTGAACCCTGTTGATTTTATAAAATTTTCCGTATGAGTTTTCTTTCCTATGAATCCTGAATTCAATTTTTCTTTTTTCTTCGTTTCTGACCAATTTAAGATCCAAAAAAGGTATTTGTTTATTGTCTTCTATTTCTTTGGTGAATTTAATGTTTGTACTCTGTAAATTTAATAGTTTTAGGGAATCTTCTACATGTTTTTCTTTAACAATACAAATTATATCATCAACATATCTACTCCAAAATTTAAACATTGTGGGATGTGCTTTAGTGATTTTACATTCAAAATCGCTCATAAATAAATTTGCCAGGAAAGGTGATAATGGGTTTCCCATTGAGAGCCCTGATTTTTGTCTATAGAAACTCCCATTGAATGTAAAAAACATTTGATCAAATGCATAACGCAGTTAATTTCAAATAATCTTCTTTGATCTCTCTGTCTATGTTGTTTTTTCTTAACCAATTGTTCAATATCTCCAAAGTTTTTTGTTTCGGTACCGAAACAAAAAACAAAAAACTTTGGAGATATTGAACAATTGGTTAAGAAAAAACAACATAGACAGAGAGATCAAAGAAGATTATTTGAAATTAACTGCGTTATGCATTGATCAAATGTTTTTTACATTCAATGGGAGTTTCTATAGACAAAAATCAGGGCTCTCAATGGGAAACCCATTATCACCTTTCCTGGCAAATTTATTTATGAGCGATTTTGAATGTAAAATCACTAAAGCACATCCCACAATGTTTAAATTTTGGAGTAGATATGTTGATGATATAATTTGTATTGTTAAAGAAAAACATGTAGAAGATTCCCTAAAACTATTAAATTTACAGAGTACAAACATTAAATTCACCAAAGAAATAGAAGACAATAAACAAATACTTTTTTGGATCTTAAATTGGTCAGAAACGAAGAAAAAAGAAAAATTGAATTCAGGATTCATAGGAAAGAAACTCATACGGAAAATTTTATAAAATCAACAGGGTTCAATCCAATTGGACATAAATTAGCAGCATTTAATAGTTTAACTCATAGATTGGTAAACTTACCCTTAAACGAAGAAGATTTCAAACATGAGAAAAAACACATAATCAAAGTAGCAAGAGAAAATGGGTTTGATGAAAAAATGGTACATAAAAGGATAGAAAAGTATAAAAAACAAAAAATGATAAACAGAAGTAATCTTGAAAAAGAAGAACCACCTATGAAAAAATATAGGAAATTCACATATCACCCCTGGGTACATAATAAATTTCAAAATATATTTGAGAAGTTTAATATTAAATTAGCACCAAAAAATAACTACAGTTTAAATAAACTAATAAAAACCAACAAAAATGAAAAAACTGATAAAAATAAAAAGTCAGGAATATATCAAATTGAATGCATGGGTTGTGAAAAGGATATATATAGGAAAAACAAAAAGAAACCTAAAAATTAGAACCAAAGAACACATAAGAAATATTAAAAATGGAGAAATTGAAAAATCTGCAGTTGCTGCTCATGTTTGGTCTGAAAAACATAATATAAATTCAGACACTAAATTATTAAAACAGTTAGAAAATACAAACGAGCTGACTATTTGGGAAAAAATTTATATTCAGAAGAACAGAAACAGAGTTATGAATTTTGATATTCCGATGGAGGGTGACCTTGTTTGGAGGTTCTTTGGCCAACCACAGGATGGAGCTGACATCGACATCCAGGTGGTGCAACATAATGCAACATAAATAAAACCAGTCTGGGAAAGCTGAAGATAAAACAGAGACAAGAACAAATCAACATTAATATTGAGGTAAGATGTCCAGACCAAAAATAATATAATTAAAATAACCTCAAAATATAACTTCCTAAAATTAAATATTGTATGTTCTGTTTAACCAAATTAACAATGTCTTAATTTCGTCGAGAATCATTTTCACATAATTCCTATGATGATTATGTAACGCCTTGGTTTTAATAAGAAATTAATTGGGAAAAGCTTAACAATTAATAATTTGCATATTATACGCATTTTTTTTTAAATAGCATGACTAAGTAAGAAGACGAAAGTTATTTGAATTTATTTCATTTCGTGGAATAATTTAAGAATCAAGAAATTAGGACTCGAAGTAAAAATCAAATATGGTCACACGTAGAAATACATTACATAATCGAAATGGACAGCTAATGACAAATGCGGGAAATTTTGAGGAAGTGGCTGAATTCAAATACCTAGGAACAGTAATCACAAACAGGAATGAGATGCACATAGAGATTAAACATAGGCTCAATTCTGGAAATGCGTGCTATTATGAATTGCAGAGACTATTGATGCCCAAACTCCTTTCAAAAAACGTTAAACTGAAAATATATAAAATTAGTAGCTATTCTACCAGTTATATTATATGGGTGCGAAACATGGACTCTTACTTTAAGGGAGGAAAGGAGATTACAAGTATTCGAGAATAAAGTACTTAGGAATTTTTTTGGACCAAAGAGAGATGAACAGACAGGTGAACGGAGAAGACTACATAACGATGAACTACATGGTCTTTATAGGAAGCCAGATATAATAGGAACAGTTAATTCTCGTAGACTGCGATGGGCAGGACTTGTTGCACGTATGGGGAATGAAAGACTTGCATGGAAGCTTGTTGTAGGAAAGCCAGAGGGAAAACGCTCAGTCGGTAGACCAAGAATGAGGTGGGAGAATAACATTAACTATGATTTGAGGGAAGTAGATTATACAGGGAATGATTGGAAAGCATTAGCTCAGGATAGGGATGTTTGGACAGCTTATGTCCGCGCGGCCATGAACCTACGAGTTCGATAGTGCCAGTGAGTAAGTAAGTAATGTAAGAATCAAATTCTATTTTTAGGAAGTACCGGTGGTCTAGAGGTTACCTAATTACATAGAGTTCAGATTAGAGAAGTTATCTTCTTACCACGATATTGACACTAGGTCACAAGATAACAGTCTTCTAACAATCCCTCTTCATAGAACTTCCTCTTATTCTACTTCTTTCACAGTAGCCTCTGCCCGCTCCTTGAATTTCCTTCCTCAAGATATCAGGGGTTGCCGCACATTTGACTCTAATAAGGTTAAGAGATGTCCAACCGCTGTGGTCTCGAGTAGCGTGCTGCCTTGTCAGGCAGCGGGCTCGGGTTCGATCCCCGCTCGGGATAAGTTTCCTGGGTGAGGTTTTTTTAGGGGTTTTTCCTCACCTCTAAGACAAATGTCAGGATACTTTAAGGCCCAAAGGGTCCCCGAACATCATCTGGCTATCATTATCATCAAATATCATATTCACCTCATTAGATTAAGTTTAGTTTTAAGGCCTCTCCTGGAGCATCATTACCCATCGTCATCACCCATCATATCATTGGGACAGCGTAACCCCGCCTTCCAAGCGCCCCAACCTCAGAAGTGGGTTACAATACGCCAATGCCAGGAGAGAATACTTGAAATGTCGAATGACAAATAGGTGGCATTGAAAAAAAAAAAGGTTAAGAGACCGCAATAAAACAAATTGTAAAAAATATAATCTACACCATGCAAACGGTCATGCCATTTACAGGGTTCATAAATTGAAACAGACCACCGAATGGGCTGGAAATATTTCTTTCCCAGTAATAAAATAATAATGTGTTGTTATATGGTCCTTCTTCACGAACGAGGTGATGGAGGATGGGGTTACCGCAATACAATAGATTATGTATACATTAGCCCGTTACTATGCGCTCGGTCGGGCCGCTAGTATAGTCATAAATCGGCGATTACTTCAAAACTGTAGGTGATAACGCAAAAGGGATTTCAGTTTAGAAATCAGGCCATAAAAATATGTTAGAAACATATAATTTTTGTCGGGTGCAAATTTCAGTGTTGTCCAATGTAATAATAATACTTACTTACTTACTCATTGGCACTATCGAACCCGTAGGTTCATGGCCGCACGGACATAAGCTCTCCATACATCCCTATTGTGAGCTAATACTTTCCAATCATTCCCTTATAATCTACTTCCCTCAAATCATAGTTAATGTTATTCTCCCACCTCATTCTTGGTCTACCAACTGGGCGTTTTCCCTCTGACTTTCCTACAAGAAGCTTCCATGCAAGTCTTTCATTCCCCATTCGTGCAACATGTCCTGCCCATCACAGTCTACGAGACTCAACTGTTCTTAATAATAATAATACTAATAATAATAATAATAATAATAATAATAATAATAATAATAATAATAATAATAATCCACAACAGCTGTAATAGGCCTATGGCCCGCACCACCTTGATGTTTTTTCCATTTGGTCCGCGATAAATAAGTTTGGGCGGCTCTGGTATACACCATTTAGTGAAGGCACGCGCGAGCTCTCTGCGGAGTTCTGCACCTCTGGATTGAACTAAGACAGAGAGCAAGAGTAAAAGCTTTATAATAAAATATGAAATGCGCACAACGTGCAAAGAAGATTGTTCTTAGTTAGTACAGAGTTTCAACAGTGATTCTGATCTCATCCTACAGTTTAACATATGATATCTCTCGCACTGTTCGCCACATCTTGCACACACGCAGTCTGGGCCGGGCTCGTGGAATCTCTGGTTTCTGCACAACTTGTGGTGAAATCCATGCACAGCGAGTCTGGTCACTGTGTGGCGCAATTCATATCCTCCCTGAGTCCATTCACGGTTTGTTATGGCGTCAGTAATGTAGAATTCTTCCCATATTTGGCGTTTCTTCTCGTGGAGTTCTTGCAGGAGGTCTTGGTAAGCTGGTGTCACTGGTAGTAGGAACTTCAACCTCAGCTCTTCTATGTAGAATTGACCTCTGGAGAGTTCATATACAAGTCGCGAGGGTGTGTATTTGGAGAAACAGAGCACCCTTTTTAGGCATGTGGCTTTTAGTTTCTCTAATTTTTCTAGGTTCTTTTTCTTTAAATGGACCCATATATTCTCTAACCCATATGTTACAACGGGATCAACTTTAAATTCAGAAAGTTGTAGGGCTGTTTCTAGTGATAGTCTGTTTATTGACTTAATGTCGCTTATGGCTCTTATCGCAGCATTTACTCTGTCATTTACATGGTGGGTAAACACGCTTCCCTGTGTTTGCAATGTGACTTCAGATACGCGAAGCTAGTGTTTGGAATGTGACTTCCACATACGCGAAGCTAGTTATTTAATTTTAGTGTTTTTTCACCAATGTAGAAAATACCTCGCCTGCCTCCTTTTCTAAAGGTCATGGAGACTGTTTCCTTTTCATTTAGTGTCAGTTCATTTTCTTTTGCCCAGTCCATTAATTGGTCGAATGCTTTCTGCAGGTCACTATCCGAAGTTGAGGTCAATACCAGGTCATCTGTGTACATAAGCAGGTTTACATTATCATGTTTTATTACCTTGAGTAAAAGCTTTTACATGCCTCCCTCATGGTACAGTAAAATAAATTAGGTTGATATGTTTCATTCGGTAATGTAGATTGACCTTACACCCACAACAGTTTTTTATACGAATATATCGATAGAGCGAGAAATCGTAAATGGGTAGAACTTTAATAACGTCTGTGAAGTGAATTTATGATGTTCTTACTCGCGCCTGCGTCACGATGTATGTACGGTTTCACAATTAGAGCAGAATGGAGAACAAGCGAAGCTCATTTCTCATTCTGTTCCTTAATCTTGTGTACTCGTGCCCAACCCAGGGAGGCCACTCTACAACACTTTCATTCAAACATAAATATTTTGTTTACATTGATTTCAACTTACGAAGTCGTGGCTGTTCTCCATAACTTTGACTAATCATGAAATCACGACTATACAGGTAGGAAGTTCTTGCCTTAATGATACTTTCAGACTACTACTAACTATTATATATATATATATATATATATATATATCAGTCCAGTCTTTGCTTAAGTTTCTTCGAGTAGTAGGGAAGTCCCCTGGGTTGGTTACCAGATATATATATGACGATTCCAACATTACCAAAAAAATGTAGAAGCTATAAAAGCATTATACAAAGGATCTGTTTCGAAAATAAAAGTTGGAAATCATGTAACAAAGGGATTTATTATTACAAAAGGTTTAAGGCAAGGTTGCAGTTTATCTCTAACTCTATTTAAAATTTATCTCGAAAGAGTACTAAGAGACTGGAGGAAAAAAATGTAAAAAAATGGGCATACCTATCCAAAATACACAATCATGTATATTCATTACATTTTGCAGATAACCAGGTATTAATAGCATAGGACCACGATGACATAGAATATATGGCTAAAAAACTAAAAGAAGAATATGAAAAATGGGGACTTTACATAAACATTGAGAAAACTAAATACCTGTGTATAGGAGAAGAAATGGAAAATATAAATTTCAACAGTGGAGAAGAACTAAAACCTAGTATTGAATACACTTATTTAGGAACAAAATTAGACCATTCAGGCGATAACACAGTGGAAATTAAAAATAGAATCACACGAACAAAACAAGCAATAAATGCTTTAAACTCTGTTTGGTGGAGCAAAAATATTACAAAAAATAGAAAATTACAAATATATGAAACCATAATTCAGAACATTTTAACATATGGTGCTGAAGTCTGGCAAATTCCTACCAGGGAAATAAAAATAATTTTAAGTACAGAAATGGATGTTTTAAGAAGATCAGCTGGAAAATCTAGAATGGATAGAATATGAAATAAAAAAGAAATAAGGGAAATTATGGGTGTACAAGAGGAACCGCACATCATAGACATTATAGAAAAGAAAAGATTACAGTGGTATGGCCATGTCAAAAGAATGTCAGAGCAAAGATTGCCAAATATTGTTATGGAATGGATCCCAATGGAAAGGAGGAAGAGAGGAAGACCGAAGAAAACTTGGATAGAAGGAGTACAAGTAACTATGAATATCAGAAGAATGGAGGAAGATCAATGGATGGACAGAGAGGAATGGCATTTGGTTTCCGGAAGACGGCAGCAGCTGCCATGATACCGGATGATGATGATGATATATATACACAACCATATAATTAATTCATTGGCACTATAGAACCCGGAGGTTCACGATGCGTGGACATAAGCTCTCATTTTATTCGGTAGTGGTCAGTGAGTTAGTTCTATAGCTAGTATCATCATCGACCTCAAGGATTAGGCCTTCCGGACTGTTCCGTCTCAAAGTAGTTGTTCATGCCATGTATTTAATGGTTGGCTTATATTTCTTTTTCTTTTGGATTATTATGTAGGGCAGCTTTCTATATCGAAATTGCCGTTCGTTGAATGTGATCTCCTCAATTAATGTATTTTTTTGCGCGATAATACGTTTTGTCGCAGTTACAGCAATGGCGACCATGATTGAAAGTTCAGCTTCCTACATTTCGGGGTTGCAAACCTAAATAACTATACTGTAATATTACATATTACAAACCAAGTGCGGGAAGTAAAACCACTGCCCTTTATCTATACTACGTACAATGTATACAAAAATATATTCAAAAGATAGTATTAATATACATTATACGAAGCAAATCAATGTATTTTTAATTAACTGAGCTTTTTTTTAGAGGAATTAAACCCAATGGGTACAACTTGGACACTACACACACCCAGTCCCAAGGTTGAGATTTGTTTTAAAAATCCCTTACCTCGCCGGGAATCGAACCCGGATCGCTAGAGTGGAAGGTAGGGACTCTACCGACTACGCCACAGCGACGGACTTAACTGAACTTTTGAAACAATATAAAACAATAAATTCATACTTGCCGCCATTTTATCTCTGATGGGTGTCACGGCCTGTGCTGCAGTCTCATTAATAAACATTGCCCACACTTAACGTTAGTCAATTATTTATAATGAACGCAAATATTTCCAACAAATATATTATTATTTTACTGTTATTTATTATTTTGAAAACACCATCGCGCAAAAAATAATGTACAACGCAGGTTTGTGAAGTGTTTTACAGAATCTCGGAAATTAAAAACCTCGCTATTGCTCGGTTTTTGAACATTTCCTCGCTTCTGTAAAAACCATTTCCCAACCTCGCATCGTAATATTCTATTTAAACTATAGATATAATTTATTCTGTATTTAATTATCCTCTAATGTCTATGTTCCTTTTGTGACCTAGTAATTTATAACCTGTACAAATCGGAGAAATCTCATTTCGGTTGATTCATGTCTTAACTGGTCTGATATTATGGTCCAGCATTCACTTCCATATAACAGCTATGAGAATGCAATTACTTAGTAAGGTTTTAATAATGTCAGTTTTTAACATCGTGTTTTAATGTTCTTTGTGAACCTGTAGCTAGTACAAGTCTGCAATTGACCATTACGGCAAGAACTTCCTATTTGCAGTCGTGATTACGTGATTAACTAAAGTAAGGAAATGAGCCACGACTGTGTAAGTTGAAATGAATGTATACCACTCCGGTGGCCAGGGTTTGATGTCCCGACCGGGGATCGAACCCAGGTCCGTCGCCGTGGCGTAGTCGGTAGAGTCTCTACCTTCCACTCCGGCGACCCGGGTTCGATTCCCGGCGAGATAGGGGATTTTAAATCTCCACCTTGGGTCTGGGTGTGTGTCCTGTCCTTGTGTCTATATGTGAGGATGAAAGAAAGCTAACAAAAAGGTAAAACAGAAAAGGAAAGGGTAAAACAAGAAAGAAAAACAGTATAAACGAAAAAAAAATCTCTTCAAGATTAAGGATTTTTAATCTCCTTCTTGGGCTTAGATATAGGCCTATGTCCATATACTTGTGGTGTTTTCTGCGGTGGTCCTGACATACTGATAATCATAGATCAAAGCAGTCTGCATGTGTGTACCTGTCTAATTTGTGGTCCAATCTTTCTATTGGAGCGATATTTGCAATTATGGTTGGATTTATTCAATGTTACCCATTATTTACAGGGCTTTCCATTAATCCTAAATGGTTAAAAATGCAGTTTATAATTATATTTACAGGAGTAAATCTAACTTTTTTTCTCTGCTAACAAGGCACCCCCAAAATAGGGCATTGGCCTGTAAGGAGGGAATTTTTTTTTATTCAATGTCATCGCGTTGTTATTTCGACATTCTGGTATTCTATCCTAGCATGACGTTATTGTAACTCACTTCTGAGGTTGGGGCGCCTGGAAGGAGGAATTACGTTGCCCCGATTATATATGATGGATGATGATGATGGTAATGATGCGCCAGGAGAGACCTTAATCCTAAATTTAGTGTGTATATTAATGATGATAATGATGGCCAGATGATGTTCGGGGACCGTTTGGGCCTTAAAGTTTCCTGACATTTGTCTTACAGGTGAGGAAAAACCCCGAAAAAAACAATCACCCGGGAAACTAGTCCCGACCGGGATCGAACCCGGGCCCGCTTGCCTGAGAAGGCAGCACGCTATCTCGAGACCACAGCGGTGGACGTAAGGAGGGAAATAAACTTGATTTTAAAAAGGAAGAATTATAATATTTCATTTCATATAATAATAAATTAATATCGTAGAAAATTAATGACCTTTAAATTAATGTTATTTATTTAGCAGGTTTCACAATGTTTCACAACTTCGTGCGCCCAATTAATCTACCGTCATTCTCCTTCACATTTCTCTATCATTCCAGTCTCTATCGTTCAATCCCTTTTTACCTCAATCTGCTCAAAAAACCTTCAATCCACGTTATTTTCGGCCGTTCTCTTCTTCTTCTACCAAGTGGCATCCATTCTAGCATTCTTCTTGAGAATCTGCCTTCTGTCATTCTTTTTTACATGACCATAATTGTGTGTGTTTTTTTATGAAATCCACAACTGAAATTTGAACATTCGTATTTTGTTTAATTACACTGTTTCTCATTTTATATATTCTAGAAACTCCAACTGAACGCTCCTAAAAATCCATTTCTGCAGAATATAATGTACCTAATGTTCTTGTTGTCCGCGCCGTAGCAGTGGTTAAGGCAAGAAGCCTTGGCGCAGAGCTACGGGACTTGCACTGGTTCGAGCCTCCATGGGGGAAGAACATTTTTTCATGGAATTTCGACCAATATGGGACCGCTGCCCACCCAGCATCGTGAGGCATTTGGGTAGCTACAATAAGTAGCGACTCCAGGTTGAGAATACCAGCTATAACGGCTGGGGGATCCGACATGCTGACCACATGTCACCCCTACACTGACTAGATGATCGTCTACCTCTGTGATGAACACATATGGATGTGAGGCCAGCAGCCGGCTGGTCAGCCAAGGGACTTCTAGGCCTGTCGCGCTTGGAGTAAAAAAAAAAGTTCTTGATTTTTTAATTCCCCATGTTTATTATTTAATTAATTAGCATACAACTATTTTTTGCTTTTCTTAATACTTTAAAAAATTTAGAACTAGCGTCGAGATTATTACATAAAGGTTAAAAAATGTAAAATGTTTTCATTTCTATTTAAAGGAAGTGACACTTAGGTTTATTTTAATTAAAAATATAGTTACGGTTTAACACCCTCACCTCATATTTGAATATTTGCCCCGAAAACAGATCTAACCCATACACTTCTATTCAATACTTGATTAACTTCTTCCGCCATTTAGTTGCTTATACTGTAGATTACTATTCACTTGAAAGCCAACGTTTAAAAATAAATAATATAGGTCTGGAAGAGCACCACGTCGAAATATTCTCCGGATAAATCACTATTCCAACGGAAACTCAACTTTCGAAGTTTTGTGGGTTAGATCTCTTTTCGGGGCAACTATTCAATTGTAGATATGAGGTGAGGTGTTAAATTCTAACACTATTTGTAATTGTAAAATATGCTTGAAATCTCAAGTCGTCCTCATCTAAAACTTCGTCAAAGGCCTTTAAGAAACAATTTCCATCTTCAGCTACTGTGAAAGTACTTTCTTTTATGATGTTAGTATTTAAATGTATAAGTTACACTCACCTGTCAGACTTATCGTCTAAATTAGTTTTAGTTAAGTAATAGTATATTACGGTGCGAAGTTGGGAAGTAGTTTTTACAGAAGCGAGGAAAATGTTTAAAATCCGAGCGATAGCTAGGTTTTTGATTTCCGAGATTCTGTAAAACTCTCAACACTTTTGAAATTCATATTAAAGCACTGTTGAGGTTATGTAATAAGATGTTAATTGTAAAATTGGAACCTGGTAAGTCAGTCGTTCCCAACTAAATTTTTAAACTTCTTCAAGTTATTACAATATGGAGGCCTTTCAAAAACAATGTTTCATCTTCTGCATTTTAACTGGAACTGATAGTGTTGAGAACATACCCGCAGACATAAATCCGTTATACAAAACCTATTCAACACCACCAGTTCCAGTTAAAATGCAGAAGATGAAACATTGTTTTTGAAAGGCCTCCATATTGGAATAACTTGAATTTTAATAATTTAGTTGAGGACGACTGACTTACCAGGTATCAATTTTATAATTAACTCTTCACAAACGTGCGTTGTACATTATTTTTTGCGCGATAGTGTTTTCAAAATAATAAATAATAGTAAAATAATATATTTGTTGGAAATATGTGTATTCATTATAAACAATTGACTAACGTTAACAGAGTGGGCAATGTTTATTAGTTGAAACTACAGGAGGCCGTGAGACCAATTAGTGATAAAATGGCAGCAAATACGTATTTACTGTTTTATATTGTTTCAAATAAAGTTAAATTCATTTAAAATGCAGTGATTTGTTTTATATAATGTATATTAACACTACCTTTTGGATATATTTTTGTATATACATTGTACGTAGTACATATAAAGGGCAGTGGTTTTACTTCCCGCACGAGGTTTCTATATGTAATATTACAGTATAGTTATTTAGGTTGGCAACCCTGAAATGTAGGAAGTTGAACTTCCAATCATGGTCGCCATTGCTGTAAGTACGACAAAACGCACTATTGCTCAAAAGAAGTACTTAAAAACAGCTGAAGACGGAATACGTTGGACCAAGTTTCTTTTTACCTACGTTTCGGTTTAAGACGACTGAGATCTGAGATACATTTTATAATTTTAATATTATAATATCTTATAAAAATATGTTTAATTTAAAAGACAATTAATATATTTATTGATTGTATCAAAATCATCATTTCCTCTCGACTCTAGCTGTAGCATAGGGCTGCAATGAAATTTCTCCATTTAGCTCTATCATCTGCCAACCTCTTCACTCCCAACCAAGTTTTTCCCATTTCACGTATTTTTCCTTAAATAGTCCTCTTCCAAGGTTATTTAGTCTTTCTCTTCTCCTTGATCCTTGAAGATTCCAGTCCAGTAGGCATCTTTCCAGTCCAGTTTACAGTTTACGCCAGAGTATGTCCAATCAAACGCCATTTTCTTTCCTTTATTTGTTTTTCGATAGGTGCTTGCTAGTATTGCGCCATAGTGATGTGTAACATACGCTCATTTTATTTTTCAGGTTGCCAATTCTATCCAGCAGGCGAGTACCTGAGATTTGTTCGTGTGCCTGAAAATGTGCCTGTTGGAGGTGAAGTGCTTGAGATAGAAGTTCATCCACGTAGAAATTTTTCCATTCAACTGTTGATAAAGTAAGATTTACAAATATTTTTGAAAAAAAAGTTAAAAAAAGAACAATGGCATAATTAAAAGCGGCCAGAAGAAGGTTGTAACTTTTTTTTTTAGTTTAGTTTTATATGGGGAAACGGTTGTTAATAGCGACCTTTACGTGTAAAAATCAACTTTGAAAGAAAATTAGGGTTACAGTTTTTTTTTTCTGAATAGCAATTCAATTAAAATAACTCTGCAGTTAATACACAGAGTAAAAAAATGCATACAAGCATATCATCATGATATCTTCTGTAGAAATTGTATATACCGTATTGGCCCGAATATAAGCCACGTTTATTTTCAAATTTCGTGCATGAGAATTAAAGGTGCGGCTTATTTGCGCAGCTGATAAATTTTCAAGTAGTAGGAACTTGAAATATAGCGCACGCTGCTAATTTTCTAATTTTGAAATGGAGCAATAATGCCGCGCGCTCGTGTTTGCAATTACCATAAGTCGTATGGTGCATGACGCAACAATGTACCAGACTTCGTATTACGGTAATCGTGCTCTTTTGTTTGATAGGACAGATTAAAACAGTTACGGTAATACGTTTCTATTACGGTAAATTGATTCTTCAGCAATGAGTGAAAACGTCGAAAGAAAAGCTTCAACAAGCTTGGAAATTTGGCGCAGTTATGATACTGGTTTCAAACTTGCAGTTATTCGTTATGCTAGGAATACGTCTAATAGAGAAACCAGCAAAAAGTTTAGTTTGAACGGGTCTAATATGCGGCGCTGGATCGCCTCGGAGGATAAACAGAAAATCTTTGAGAGGGCCAAAAGCTGGGAAATACCGTGAACCTTTTTTTTCTCCTTTCACCATAAAATTAAGAGTGCGGCTTATATTCGGGCCAATACGGTAATTACCTAGCTACTACACGGCATTGCGCTGATATGCCTAATTAAATAAAACTTTTTAAACAATTTTTAGTTGAATAAGTAAAGAGAAAATTAGAGGTTAATTAAATTGTATGGCATACATTGCGACGAATCAAATATGACGATTGCTTTAGTAAGTTTTTAATTTCGGATTTCAAGTAAGTCTCCATTTATAATGTTCGGATGGGATGTCGCTGAGTTTTAAACAATATCTACCTCGGTATATTTTAATAGCATATACTGAGTTTCGTTGTAAATCATCGAAAATTGCGACCGCAAGAGCCGAATGATAAGCATGGTGTATCTAAAAATAATTACAACATACATTTATAATTATTTTTCTTCTTACTTACTCAAATAAACATAAAATACATATAATTTATTAAGGCACATAAATACACGCCAGGTATAGCTAGTAGTTATTATAAAGAGAAAAATGTGTAGTGCATGAACCTGAATTTGAATTCAAGATCATCCACTTCGTGCACAGGCGCTTCACATTGAGCAACCTCCAAGAGCAAACACAAATCTCAACTTCACGCAGTAGTGAAACTTAATTCACATTCTAATAGGGTTGTAAAACCATCACTATTGGCCTTACCTGCTGTAAGTGCTGTAGAAATGGGTGTGTGTGTGTGTGTGTGTGTGTATATATATATATATATATATATATATTATAACTAAAGTTTTGACATTTAGCACTGAAGACCAATTATGACACGAAAATAAAGTAAATGCCTGAGTCGGATTCAAATCTGTCTCAGGCATTTATTTGTCTTTTCATGTCATATATATATATATATATATATATATATATATATAATCATGTTGTTTACATACCCCCAAAAGAAAAAAAAAAGTTCTTACGGTGTAAGGTTGGGTGACCTGGGGGCCACAACATTAGTGGCACATCATTCAAACCAGCAAAACCAATTGAGCATTGTGGAAAAAGCCCATTGAGACGACTACATAAAAAGTGATGCTAATGTGGCGGGGCACCATCTTGCTGAAAAATTAAGTCATGATATGCCTTTTCTATCACTGAAACCACAATTTTTATTAATAGCTTATATGATAAGTATCAGTAATATTTAAGATTAAATTAAACCTCAATATCAGCAGTATTTGTTTTCATTTTGAAAACTGAAACTTTGAAAGTTAACCTTTCATGCTACATTTGTATTAGTAAATTAAATTCAATATCGTAGTCACAGGAATGTTTCCTTTTGGTCACATTCATTTTGAATTGGCCTCTATGGAGATGATAAAAAAAGTTATATATATTTATATATATATATATATGGTATGATAAGAAAAATAAATGCCTGGACGGGATTCGAACCCGGATCTCTGTTATCCATTACACTACCAGGCGAATCCAATTCAAACACTTATTTTTCTTATATATGTATTATATTCTCCATTATTACTAAATGTCGCGAGAACTCGGTCTTCACTGCCATCTAGTAGCTGACTATAACAAGTAAGCAAATTAAAGAGAATATTTTTACCTTATAGCAGTGACGCTTTATAGATGTTATAATTAAATGTTTAACATTGAGCAATGCAAGCTTAATATGGTATGATAAGAAAAATAAATGCCTGGACGGGATTCGAACCCGGATCTCTGAGTCTGTACCTCAGCGTGATATCCATTACACTACCAGGCGAATCCAATTCAAACACTTATTTTTCTTATATATGTATTATATTCTCCATTATTACTAGATGTCGCGAGAACTCGGGTCTTCACTGCCATCTAGTAGCTGACTATAACAAGTAAGCAAATTAAAGAGAATATTTATTTTTCTTATCATACCATATTAAGCTTGCATTGCTCAATGTTAAACATTTAATTATAACATCTATAAAGCGTCACTGCTATAAGGTAAAAATATTCTCTTTAATTTGCTTACTTGTTATAGTCAGCTACAAGATGGCAGTGAAGACCGAGTTCTCGCGACATCTAGTAATAATGGAGAATATAATACATATATAAGAAAAATAAGTGTTTGAATTGGATTCGCCTGGTAGTGTAATGGATATCACGCTGAGGTACAGACTCAGAGATCCGGGTTCGAATCCCGTCCAGGCATTTATTTTTCTTATCATACCATATTAAGCTTGCATTGCTCAATGTTAAACATTTAATTATAACACATATATATATATATATTGGAACTATATGTGCAAAGAATTAATGGATAGAATGTTTCACTTTTCTATTGTGTTATTGCAGGCAGAAGATATAGAATATTTTACATATCACAGTGTGAACAATGAATTAGTGTCTGTGATACTGGCAAAGTCTCTGGAAGATCTTGTAGATTCTGAGAGCCCCTCAGAATGTATTGAAATTTAGGCTAGTCTGTGACTATGATGATGGAGAAGATACAGTAAGTATATTTTAATTTTATAAGTGTTAATTGCTGGAATTCTATTGTACATGGATTTCTGAATGTACTTCACTCCTGCCCCTTTTCAATTTATAACCATAGTTGAGAATTCAAATACCTAAGAACAATAATTACAAATAGGAATGAGATTCACAAAGAAATTAAACATAGGCTCAATTCTGAAAATATGTGCTATTATGCATTTCAGGGGACTCTCGTTGCCCAAACTTCTCTCAAAAAGCATTAAATTGAAAATATATAGAACTGTTATTCTCCCAGTTATATTATATGGGTGCGAAACATGAACCCTTACGTTAAGGGAGGAGAAAAGGTTATGATTATTTGAGAAAAAAGTTCACAGTAAACTTTCTGGACCAAAAGAGAGATGAACAGACAAGCAAATGTCAAAAAATGTTCTCTGATGAATTTAAATCGAGAAGACTTCATAACAATGAGCTACATGACCTTTATAGGAAACCAGATGTAATAAGAACAGTTAAGTCTCGTAGACTGCGATGGTCAGGATATGTGTCACGAATGGGGAATGGAAGAGGAGCATGGAGGCTTCTTGTAGGAAAACTAGAGAGAAAAAGCCCAGTTAATAGACCAAGAATGAGGTGAGAGAATAACATTAACCATGATTTGAGGGAAGTATATTATACAGGGAATGATTGGAAAACGTTAGCTCAGGAGAGCTTGCATCCATGCAGCCACAAACCTATGGGTTTGATAGTGCCAGTGAGTCAGTTAGTTGAGGATGGCTCGTGACTCAGTCACATTTATACAATTTAACTTAAATAGTGATCTCAATGAATTCAAAAATTGATTCTTAAAATCTTGTTTCAGATTTCTTCATTTCTCTCAGTGACAGTTTATGTAGAAGATGTAAATGACCATGCTCCACAGTTTATAAATGCTCCTTACCATGTTACTGTTGAGGAATTAACACCAACTGGTAAGTGTTACCAAAACATTATTATAAAGGAAGTTGTAGGGTTGTGAAGATGTGAAGGCAATTCATTGCATATTCTGGTAGCTGAAAGGAGAAGTTGTAATTTTTAATAAGTGAATAAAATTCATCGGAGAACATTTTGTTTAAATAATTCACCTCATAGGATACATGCTTCCATGATACCACGGTTTCAAACACAGTCATGTTCATCCTCAGCCATAACTCCGACTGACGAAATTCTTCGGCTGTCAACTGTTCTATTGTCGCCATCTTCAGTGCTGCCATCTATGGTTGAATTTATGAATTTCGAAATCAAAGTAATTTTGTTAGGGACATCAAAATTCATTGATCTATCTTTATTTTTCTGAATGTATATTTTCTCCCAAACTGTCAATTCCAAAGGCTTCTCTACTTGTTTTAAAAGTTTAGCTTCTCTTCCAATTTTATGATGTTCTAATAAACTATGTGCAGCAATTGCAGATTTTTCAATTTCACAATTTTTAAATTTCTAAATGTTCTTTTGTATGAGTTTCTACATTTTTTTTTGTTTTTGAAATTATTAAAAATTGTGAAATTGAAAAATCTGCAATTGCTGCACATAGTTTATTAGAACATCATAAAATTGGAAGAGAAGCTAAACTTTTAAAACAAGTAGAGAAGTCTTTGGAATTGACTGTTTTGGAGGAAATGTACATTCAGAAAAATAAAGAATGAATTTTGATATCCCTAATGAAATTACTTTGATTTCGAAATTCATAAATTCAACCATAGATGGCAGCACTGAAGATGATGACAATAGAACAGTTGATGGCTGAAGAATTTCGTCAGTCGGAGTTATGGCTGAGGATGAACATGACTGTGTTTGAAACCGCGGTATCATGGAAGCATGAATCCTATGAGGTGAGTTGTTTAAACAAAATGTTCTCCGATGAATTTTAATGATTATACCTCATAATGATTACTTCCCAACATTAATCTAATATAAGTGAATAAAATTTATTCTTGAGTACTAATGTATCTCGGATTAAATTATATAAATTATTTGAACCTACATTTAAAATAAAATATTTTACACCTCACCTCATATCCTATCTTCTATTTAGACTGGTTTCGTAACCTTAGTGGTTACATATTCAGTAATTACATGACCGATGCTCTGTCGTCCAGGAGCTCGGCTTCTTACTCTATCTGTTAGTGGGCCTATGAACCTCTCAAACAAATCAACTTCCCCAAAAATTTCAAAATTCATTAATTTTTCTTTCTTAGTTTTTAGAATGTAGATTTTTTTCCCAAAAAGTGAAATCCTTAGGTTTTTCTATTTATTTTATTAATCTAGCTAATTTAATAAAACAAAAAGAGCTCACTATTTGGGAAAAAATTCACATTCAAAATTTAGAAAGCCAATAGATGTCATTTAGGAGAACTGCTTAGTTTCTGTGTTTGTAGAGCGATCAATTTCCTTGTACAAAGATATTTCACATTGAAAAAGAAAAATATAACCAATAAAAAAGCCTTCCTTTGGCCAGCAACCAATCGAAGGGACTATTATTATGCTTTCAAGTCTTACGAGAATTTCCCTCAAACGCTGGAGGGAAAATTTTCTATAGGATCGTAACAGGCCTTGGCCTAATACTTGGAAGGAAGAAGAACAACAACAACAAACATATTAAAATGTCACATAATTAAGTATAATTTATTCTCTTTTTCATGAAATAAAATTAAAGTAGCATTGATTATGCAATCACTTATTAATTTCCTTAAGCCTACTCCCTCTGGTCCCAAGTGTCACTGGTTCAAATACAGTTGGGGTCGATTAATTTTTTAGTATGGAAAAATCGAAGGAGCAACTCCTACAGGAGTGACTTTAAGCCATGGGTCCAGAATCGGAAGATTTTCAGGCTTGTAAAAGTACCTTAAGCCTGAATAAAGAGGCCTCTAAGCAAAATTTACTGACCTTCATCACCCTACACCCTAGTATTACCTAAGTTGCCCTAGTAGATGTCTCATTGGGTTGATATGTTGATCACATACCATTCATGCATCTGTAAGGAAATAAGTGCAACTAAATTAACTTGCTGTAGTAACTCCTAATAAAGGAGAGGCTATGGCCCAAGATTGGGTTGTTATACTATAGTAGATGGATAGATAAATAATCATTAAAGAATAGGAAATTATCACCTCATCTCATAATTTTCTTTAATAATTATTAAATAAAATCTCATAGTGCTACTTCCTTAAAATATTAATTTCTTGTGTTTATTTTAAGATTCTTTTGTTCTATTTTGAAAGTTTTTCCCTTTTTTCTTTTTTAATTGACATTTTTATCATAAGTAGTGCCTCAAGCCTCAAATGATTCCCAAATAATCGATAAATACATGAGTCACTTCGTGACATGAATTTATCTAGAGGATTTGGAAATCAAGAGTGGCATTTGTTAGGACTATTTAACGAATAAAATTAAGCTGTTTACTCAAAAATTATTATTTAAATATAGTTACCAGTATTTTAAAATATTTATATATTTAATGTAAATGGCAACGTTTGAAAACAAATAAAAAATGTGAGGTTATGTATATTCACTGCAACTTGATCATATTATTTATTGCCAAATAGAATTGCAATATTGTAAGAATTACTCTAGTGGAGAAATAATGAAACACATCAAACTGTATATTATAATCAACATTATAGGTTATTCATTTATTTTTTTAGTAAACAACTCAGTAAAATCATGGAATCTATTCAATATTTGCTATACTCAATGCATTTGTTGGAGAAAAATAATGTTCTGACCTGTTTAGAATATTAAAAAGGAGGAGAATTCTTGATCACAAGAGCAGGAGCTGATAAAGAGAAATCGATAAAGAGCAAGGTGAAACACAACTGTCATTGGTTCTAAAACAAAATTCATTCAAATGTGATTGGTCATTGACTACCATTTGGGGCATGAGTTAAATTAAATAGTATTTAAAATCTAGTGTCTAGTTAAAAAAAATAAACAAGCTCTTGGCAATAATATCAGTTGGAGCTAGGATCTGCCTTCTCCTTGCATCATTGGCTTTGCATCATTGGCTTTGCATCCATGCTCCCATGGACCTTCGAGCTCGGCTAGTGGCATACATTTACCTTTTACAAGAGGATCAGTAATTAGTTTTATTTTTGTTTTTGCAGGCCTTACTATCTTCAGAGGAATTCATGCAGTTGACCATGATAAACCAAATACACCAAACTCTGATGTGCAGTATTCTATAGTGGATGGGAATGAAAAAGGGAAATTTTCCCTAGAGAATAGTCATCGAGCTGTACTGGTACTCAAGGAAACTCTTGACTATGATACAGGCGATAAGGAATTCATGTTAACAGTTTTGGCATCGGTAAGCTTTTTGTATCTTATTAACCTTTTGAACGCCATGCCCGGCGTGTGATGAAAGTGTGTATACAGTTGTATGCCACGCCCGGCAGGCTCCGGTTTTCAATCTTATTATTTTAAATATTTTTTCCCGAAGTTTTCACTTCAATTTACTAAAATTATTTTTCGTTCTGTGTTTGTACATCCTTTCTTAGCAATACTTTGCACATCCCTTACAGAATAACGGTACAGGCTGGTGGTAAAAGGGTTTTCTAAAGGAGGGTGTATATTCATGTTACAAGGTCTTTTTTTGGCTATGGAATGTTGCAATTTCAGGATTTTCTCTTTATTTATTTTATTTTTAGTTGAAAAGATACCTGACCAAGGGGTAGGTCGTGCGGTGAGACACAGTGATTCATGTCTCAAAGATGATGAATATACAATACATGAGTCTATTGTGTCAGTTTTATCAGAAGATGATAGTGGCAGTAACAGTTCATCAAATGATTATTCGTTTGACAAATGTGATAGTAGTCCTGTTTCTAAAAGAATATTATTACAATCTAAGCCTGTAAATAGTAAAGCAAGTGATGTAGACCTAAATGAACAGGGTGTGAGTGACAGTGGTGGGTGTGTCGCACCAGACGAAACACGCTGTTTGATTGGAATTGATTTGAACCCAGGACCCTAAAAAATGTTAAAAAATATTTAAAATGATAAGTGTTTAGTGATATGCCATCAAAATTATTCAATAGGATAAATGTTTTAGTGATAGTGATAACAAATTTCAATGAAGACACCGTGCTGAATTTAAACCTGGGATCTTTACAAGTGGAAGCAACACTGTCTAACCTTCAAATAAAAGTATAATAGTGAGTTTCAATTCAATTTAGCATGGCATGTAGACAGTAAATTATACTTTATATAGGTACTTTACATTTAAAAACCTGGCACCCACAGCCCAGCTGGCAAAAGGGAAACTCGACGGTCAAAAGGTTAATGAGTTGGTTATTTTGACTTACCTCATATTTCTTGATATTTATGCAGACCAGGTTTCATCGTTTTTGTGCAACATTGTCAGTGCATTCCAACTGAATGAGGGACACTGAATGAGTTGGTCAGAGGAACATATTTGTGAGGTGAGGTGTAACATTTCTGGTTCATATTTGTATTTTGTAGATATCTTCTTCGTATCTATTCTATAGATAAACCAGTACATATGCTAAATTTTTAATCAACCTCTACAAATATTATAATTAATTTTCTGTTGTTATATGCACAGGATCGAGGGTCTCCACCAAAAAATTCAACAACGACTATCCAAGTTTTTGTATTGGATAATGATGATTTGAGTCCAAAGTTCTCGCAGGATGTATACAGAGCTCAAATTAAAGAATTCTACCCTCTCACTGTAAGTATCAATTTTAAATTAACCACATTATGTAAAAAAAGGAACCAAGCCATAAGATAACTGAACTGAAAAAAATGCAGTTAACATTAAATGTCAATAAAAAAATATACGTATATAAAATGAATTGCCATGTGTTAGCCTCGCAAAAACTCAATAATGGCTGTACCAATATTGGTGAAATTTTTTGTGTTTGTCTAATTGGGTCCCTCGATGGTGTAGATTCACAATTGGACCCTCTAAAACCATTATGCATAGGAGTTCATGTGATGTGAAAATTTAAAAATCGCTCTAGCAGTCACATTTTTTTTTGTTTCACAACAAAACTCAGTATACCCTATTAAAATAAACCGAGGTAGGTATTGTCAAATATGAGCAAAATCCGACAATTAGAAGTGGAGGTTTACTTGTAATCCGAAATTAAAAACTGCTTAAACGACTGGACCGATTTTGATGAAATTTTTTTGTACGTTTGAGTGTGTTCCTGGATGGTTTAGATTCACAATTGGACCCGGTAGGTGACATGCAATTGGGTTATAGGAATTTGTTTTTGTCACATGTGTAGTCATCTGCATTACCGACATATTCAGCATGACAACCATGTGACGTAATAATGCGCGCTTCTTGAGCCACAACAATGGCAGTGAGGATTTTTCTTGCAAATTTATTAATTAGTGAATTTTATGGCAAAAATGTTACTTATATTTTTATCATCTGGCCATGACATGAGAACTGAATGTTCGGGTAGGACAATGTCATTAATATTGAGGTAAGATGTCCAGACCAAAAATAATATAATTAATATAGGACAATGTCTGCTGGGTCCGCTAGTTCACAAATAAATACCTCATAATGTTTCCTCCCACTTTAATTTTGATTAAATTTACTTTTTACTTCAACAAACAGAATATTAAAGACCTTCTATTTTATGAGAAAGATGGTAACTCAAAAATTTTAATTCTCAGATTTTACATTTTTTTTTCTGCTAAAAGAGAAATGTGGCATTCTGTCAGCATTTTCTTTCTTGGTTCATACATGACATAAGAATATGGGTGGTGAGTTGGATCTTTTTTGCAAGACATGGAGCAATACTTGAAGGACAATAATAGAGCATAATTCAAGTCCTGGTTCAATCATTATTTTTCTTTTCAAAATAATAATGGAGAGCAATGGAATGTTAAATTTAAAATCTCACATCAAAATAGTAACTCATATGTTTCAAATATGAGGGTTGATTCTTTTTTTGCGGAATATGGTCCAATTATATTACCTGAATTAATTTTAATCTTATATGTTTTAAGTCAAATCAGATTTATTTTAAAATACAATAGGAAGTGAGATTAAGAGGTTTGTTTAGTAATTAAAACATTTTGTCTGTTCATTCTTACCTCTTATATAATAACTATAAGAGGTAAGAATGAACAGATAATTATCAAATCAGATTTGTCAATTCTAAAAAGTTTGTAGTCAGAGTATAACAGTAGAGGCACATGATCTTTATGGGAAACCGAATGTAGTAAGAACAGGTCTCATAGACTGTGATGGGAGGACATCTACCATAAATGGGAAATGTTGTGTTAATATTTTGCAATGTTTTTATTATTTTTAATATTACTTTTTTAACTAGTAAAACATATTTTTTGCTATGTTTTTATTTGCCACTTATATTAAAGGACAAATTGATAGAGATTCAGGGTTCAAATCCCAATTTAGGCAAAACTTTTTCTTTTAAAATATGGATTTTTGTTTTATTCTTTTTATTAACAGTGTATATAAGAGCAAAATTTGCATTTAGATTGGAACTTGCTCAGGTAGCTCACTAGGTTAGAGCATTCCCCTAGAGTGTGAAAGGTCCTGGGTTCAATTCCCAGTCTGAGCATATTATTTTTCTCTTCAAATATGATTTATCCATCATAGAGATGTATGAAAAGAATAATAAAAATATAAATTTGTTCTTTAATATAAGTGACAAATTTAAATAAAAAAATTGTGTTATTAATTTTTTATACAATTAATTTAGTAAATTTACATTGATTATACTCCTTGTAAGAAAACCAGAGGGAAAGCACCTGGTAAGTAGGCCAAGAATGAGATGGGAGAATAACATTAACCATGATTTGAGGGAGATACATTATTCAGGGGATGACTGGAAAATGACAGGATAGGGATGTATGAAGAGCTTATGTCTACATGGCCAAGAATGTACAGGTTTGATGGTATCAGTGAGTTAGATTTGGTTAAACTGATTAATTTTTTATCAGTAAATTTTATTCTTTTCCAGGGAAAGAAGATACATGAAGAAATAAAATTTAAACATCCAATAGTCGCATATGACCAGGATTTAGCAATAGATACTCCAGTGAAGTACGATATTATCTCTGGAAATGATAGGCATCTCTTTGCTGTGGACAGGCGTAATGGAAGTGTTTTTCTAGAGCAAGAAATAGACCTTGATAAGGAGAAGAATTTACCTGGAAACACATTCGTTCTTCAACTTCAAGCCTCTCAGATTGACAGTCCTCTGAAGACGGGGCTTGCGAGGGTGGAGATAGAGTTACTAGATCTTAATGACAACCTGCCTGAGTTTGAAGTCGACGTTTATAACATAAGTATTGTAGAGAATCTTCCTAATGGATTCAGTGTACTACAGGTCATGGCTTCTGATAAAGATCAGGTAATGTATATCAAACTACTTCCAGGATTCTGTTTTGTATATAAATTCTACTCTGTACTAATAAATAACATCTTAAAAAGTCTGTTTTGCAGGAACTGCGTAAACTAAGCGATTTCCTCAGCAAGTTAAATTTATTTATCCATTTTGCTGGTTTGTGGAATATACATTTCTTTTGTTAAATTGAATAGTTGCCCCAAAAAGAGATCTAACCCACAAAAATTCGAAAGTTGAGTTTTCAATGGATTAGTGATCTATCCAAAGATTATCACCGCATGGTGAATGTAAAATTATCCATACTCTCTTCCAGACCTGTTTTATTTATTTTTAAAAGTTGGCTTTCAAGCGAATAGTGATCTATATGTAACAAAATGGTGGAAGCAGTCAAGTCATTAATAGCAGTGCAGAAAAATAATTATTGCACATGTGCAAATTCATTCCACCACAGTTCCGTGAATTCTAATCAGAATCTTAGAGAAATTGAGTGAAAATAAGAAAGGCTCAAAGAATGTAACGAAATAACATTAAATGGAAAATAAATACTGGAAACTGATTAAGTTAGAAATTTTTCTAACTGAATCAGTGTTCAATATGTATTTTCTATTTTGTATTATAGTATTTTTAGTTAAATATGTTTTAGATAATTTTTCCACTCTATAGAAATAGATCACTTTTGCACTCAATTCTGTATTAAATTGTTAATATTTAGTTATTAGCATGTTATTTTGCATTTATATTGGCTGTATATGATTCCAATAGGATGAGAGATTAAAATGTATGTGATATAATGAAGGTAATAGCCTCAAAATAAACGTAAGTTTTTTTTTCGTTTTCCCAACAATTTGTAGTTTGTGGGTTAGATCTCTTTTCGGAGCAACTATTCAATTGGAGAAACTCAATTTCTGATATTAGCTTATTTAAAAGTGTCAGAAAAAATATTGAAAGATTTTGGAATGGAAATTTCAATATAAAAGTCAAAAGTAATGACATTCTTAGGAGAAGATCCAATCAGAAGTAAGAATAACCAATGCCTAGAACAAGTACAAAATTTCAACTATTTAGGTTGTGAAATATCTTATCCAAATGAAAAAGACGTGAACAAGAAAATCACCAAATTTACACAAATCTTAGGAATAATAAATAATACATTGAAATCAAATGGTAAAGAGAAAAATTTTTATGCCTGAACCGGGAATCGAACCCCGAACCTTCAGCTTTCCGTGCTGATGCTCTAACCATTGAGCTAATCCAGGCTTCCTTCCCATCCAAGCATAAATCCTTCCTTTTACCTTCTAACCATTGAGCTAATCCAGGCTTCCTTCCCATCCAAGCATAAATCCTTCCTTTTAATTGAGCTAATCCAGGCTTCCTTCCCATCCAAGCATAAATCCTTCCTTTTACCTTAAGCCTGGATTAGCTCATTGGTTAGAGCATCAGCACGGAAAGCTGAAGGTTTGGGGTTCGATTCCCGGTTCAGGCATAAATTTTTCTCTTTGCCATTTGATTACAATAATTTAGTAGTGTACTTTAATATACTTATTTCAATCATAGTAACAGCTTTAGCTTCTTAATATTAATTTAATACATTGAAAGCTAAATTAGTACAAAAATCTACAAGAATAAAAATATATAATACTTTAACTTTATCCTCCCTTTTATATGGAAGTGAGATTTGGACATTAAGAAAAATAAACAGGAGCAGAATCAAAGCAATGGAAATAAAATTTCTCAGAAGGACAGCAATATACACTCTTTTAGATCGAAAAAAGAATGAAGAAATTTTATAACAATTAGAAGTAGAATCAGTAGAAGAAAAACTGAACAGATATGAATTAATTTATAGTTAAATATGAGAAATAGTATTATGAAGTCCTTAATTCAAAACAAAAAGAATTTGGACACTCGCACAAAGGAACACTTCAGAAATATTAAAAATGGTGAAATTGAAAAATCAGCTATAGCAGCACATAGTTTGCTGCAGAGTCATAAAATTGAAAAAGAGGCCAAACTTCTAAAACATTTGAATTGACAGTTTGGGAGAAGATATATATTCGGAAAAACAAATTTAGATCCATGAATTTCGAAATTTCTGATGAACGGGACCTGATCTCAAAGTTCATCAAATCCACACCAGATGACATTATAGATGGAGATTCCAATGAAAATCTGATAGTCGTAATATCAGTTGAAAATGGGACGAATATTCCTCTTGAAAACTGCAGTTTCCATGTTTAAGAAAACAAACTATAAGATTTTTTAAAATTATTTTTCATTGAGTGTAATTAATATTATAATTACAAAGAAATAAACGTTATCTCAGTCAAAACATAAATTTATTGTGTCGACGTTTCAATCTCCTTATGTGAGATCATTTTCAAGACATGGTTGTTTATAAATTTATTGTACATAATTACCATCACCAAGACAATTTTTTTTATATATATAAATATATGTATAGAAATTTAAATGAATAAATTTAAAATTTATAATTAAAAATATTTTAGCAAGGAATCATATGTTACACACCATTCATTTAAATTTGTATATATATATATATATACATAAAAAATTAATTGTCTTGGTGATGGTAACTATGTACAATAAATTTATAAACAACCATGTGTTGAAAATGATCTCACATAAGGAGATTGAAACGTCGACACAATAAATTTATGTTTTGACTGAGATAACGTTTATTTCTTTGTAATTATAAAAAACTATAAGATATAAATTAAACTGGCTAGACCATGTAAAAATAATGGATAATTCTAGAATCCCAAAAATTATGATGCAATATAAACCCAAAAGACATCACCGACCAGGAAGACCTCTTAAAAGACTGTTAGATGGGGCTGAAACAGGTCTACAAAGGCCTCATTCGTGACGGATGATGATAAAAAATGTCAGATCGCAGTGAAAACAAACCAGAAAAATCAGGCCATAAATTCGACCTGCTTAGTTTATGCAATTCTTGCATGACAGACTTCATATTTATATTTGTTTATTAAAAGTTAAATCAAGTGTTTTTTGGAATTTTTTATGCAGGGAGACAATGGAGAATTTACATACCATTTGGAAGATCCCAGTAAGGCATTCATTATCGATCCAAGAACTGGCTGGCTGACAGTACGTGATCAGAGCATGCTCGACAGAGAAAAACAGCCAACGTTAGTGATGAAAGTGCTCGCCAAAGAAAAAGCAGAGAGTGTTGTGAAGAATTTAGACAACAGCACCGATTCATCAGTTCTTGTAGAGGTTACACTTCTCGATGCCAATGACAACAATCCTACCTTTGTACCGAGCAATGTGTATCAGTTCAGTATTGAAGATGATGAAAAAATTGGAAATATTATTGGTGAGGTAAGTTCAACAAACTTTTTAACCCATTGGAGACACGTTTAAAGCGCCTAGCATGTTCACTGGGAACCCATTTAAATCTCCTCACCGCTACTCCGGCTGCGCTGGACTTTAAATCATAATACAAAATACACATACTGTGTTCTATCACTTATGTTTTCAGATATTTTGTTTACCCCTGAATTTCTTTTAGTATCTTGTACTTTTACGAATAGCAAAGGAATGTGGCCTACCTGCTACCCTCTGTTGTGCATTGTAAACCGTTATGTTTTGTTATTTTCAAGGCTGTGAAAGTTGACAAACATTTCAAAAACCATCTTTTTGTAACAGTTCTCGGACATTGCCTTGAAAGTAAACACAAATCATATGTTCAAACAAGACCGAAAAAATAACTAACGCAATATAATACTGTACATACCGTAATAAAAATAAATAAAAATAAATATATGAAATATAAATAAGCATAGACCTATACATTATAAAATCAGGAAAAGTTCTTCGTATATTCTTTAATTATCTTAGTTATATATCGACCTGTAAATTATAAAATACTATAGATAAAAACTGGACGAAACTGACCTAATATTTCTACCATCAGTAGCATGCACGGTTACGTTGTCACTGTATATTATTTCATCGTTCGAGTCTTCGTTCCATGATAATTCACTACAATCACTGTCACATAACATTTCATCCACTACTTCACTTAGTTTCTCAATAGCAATACGATCTCTCCTATTTACGGACATATTGCAAAAAAAAAATTACAGCTATGAATTTTAACAAATAAACACTGAATTTATATTCACTTATATTTTACCGTAATGAATGCCTATAGCTATAGTCTACTATTCTATAAATAATAACTAAAATAAACTATACAATACACTAGGCCTATACATATTTACTTTACATAAACAAACAACAAATTTTACTGACGGTGAATCGAAAATTTAAACCACTAAAAAAACCTAACTTCTTACAGTGGGGGTTATAACACAACAACGAGTGTAGGTCGTGGAGGAGCTCTTTGGACTTTCTACCTGCTCACGAGGGAGACTCGTTAAAAGTCTCCAATGGGTTAATGAATTCATTCCTATTTCAAATTATTTCTATTGGACTTTACAACATTTAACCTTCCTAACTAAACACATGTTCGAGAGAAAATTTAACTCTAGCTGTTCCTCTACATTGAACATCTTATTATTCCTCATCCTTCCATGTTTCAGCGACTCGAGTCTGGAATTCCCTCCCCTCTTATATCAAGGACTGCCCGACTCAAAAACAGTTCAAAAAAGCTCACTAAATATTTCCTTAGACAATATAATATATAACCATGTTCTATGAATATTTGTATCATTCTTTTATATTTTGCACTTTCCTTACCAAGCCAATTATTTAATCAAATTATAAGTTTATGGGGTTCAATCCCCGGTCGGGGCAGTTTTTCTGGGTGAGGTTTTTATCGGGGTTCTTCCTCACCTGTAAGACAAATGTCAGGAAAACTTTAAGGCCCAAATGGTCCCCGAAATCATATGGCCATCATCACCATTATCATCATCATCTTTCACCGGTGTGGAAAGCAACGGGAAGCTACCACACCTACAATTCCCTAGTAAAGCTGCAAGCATAGCATGAAAATGCTGTGATTGCAGTGAAGGACCTGCCCTTGGGCAGGATGGGTTTATGAATCAGAAGGAAAATACCCAGTTGGTAGACCAAGAATGAGGTGAGAGTGTTACAACCTAGATTATCATAGGTCATAAAGTAGCGTAAAAAGGATTCAATATTTTTAATTGACCTTGGACTTCGGTCTGAGCCCCATTGTGAGCGATTACAGACTGATTTTTCTCAAGTTGTCGGTCCTGATTCTTGACTCCTGCTCCCTCTGCCTGTTGTCCAATGAACTTGCTAATGTGGTTGCTTTCTCCAGGAATTTCATAATTCTTTCCTTGTTCTTCTGTATGTAGATTTTTTCCCATATGATGAGTTCATTTTTGTTTTCTGTTTTAATAATCTTATGTTTACATCTATTTTGTGTTTTTCTGACCAAACATTGAGTAGCCACTGCAGATTTTTCTACTTTCCCTTTTTTTACATTTCTTATGTGTTCTTTAGTTCTAATGGTTAAATTTCTTTTTGTTTTCCCTATGTTATCTTATCACAGTCTGCATATTTTATTTGATATATGTAGGGAAAACAAAAATAAATTTAATCATTAGAACTAAAGAACACATAAGAAATGTAAAAAAAAAAGAGGAAGTAGAAAAATCTATAGTGACTGCTCACATTTGGTCAGAAAAAACACAAAATAGATGTAAACACAAAATTATTAAAACAGTTAGAAAATAAAAATGAATTCACTATATGGGAAAAAATCTACATACAGAAGAACAAGGAAAGAATTATGAATTTTGAAATTCCTGGAGAAATGAACCTCATTAGCAAGTTATTTGGACCACAGGCAGAGAGAGCAGAAGTCAAGAATCAGGGCTAACAACTTGAGAAAAATCAATCTGTAATCGCTGACGATAGGGCTCAGAAGCCTTAAAATATATGTTCAACAATAAGAGGTAAGAATATACAGACCAAATATCTTAATGTTAAGATTATTTTTAAAACTGTATGTTGTAGCTGCAAAGCAAGAGAATACTGTAAAGCATTATTAACTTTGTATTCATATATATATTGTTTGTTATAGGTGAAGGCAATAGACCCTGACTTAGGACGAAATGGGATGGTACTATATGATCTGCAACGTCAGAACAACAGGTCTGCAAATCTAAAAGCATTGCCATTTAGTGTTGATGCTCAAACTGGTCAAGTTATAGTTATTGATGCTCCTCTAGCTATAGGTCGATATGCTTTGTTTATTGAAGCTTCGGATCAACCAGCCAATCCTAGTGAGAGGAGATACTCACTGGCTGTTGTTACTGTAGAAGTGGAGAAAGTAGGCAGCAAAAGTAAGTAAAAAAGCTTCAATTTTATTTTTTATTTTTTGTCTGTATGATCAAGTTTTACTTCCAATTTAAAATTTAAAATAAAATTTTTTCTACCTCACCTCGTAGCCTGTCTTCTAATTAGACCAGTTTCATAATATTAGTGGTTACATTTTCAGTAGTTACATGACCGATGTTCTATCATCCAGGAGTACTGCCTCTTACTAAGTTATGTAGATAGGAAATAACACTATGAGGTTTTTTAATATTGTTTATTTTTTATTATTTCACTCACCTCATACTTCATAATTCATAGCAGACCCTGGGTTTCTTCACATCTTTTGTGACATTCTCAATGCTGTGTCACGTTCACAACTGACGTCCAACGGCCTTCTATCCTGCAGACTGACCTCCGCGCCATCTGGTGGCCGACCGAAGAATTTCCAAATCAGTCCTCTTTCTTTATAACCGGGTATTTCAAAATTCATAGTTGTATTTTCATTCTTGCATATGTAAATTTTTTCCCAAATTGTGAGTTCCTTCGGTTTTTCCAATTGTTTAAGTAATTTTGTTTTGGTTTCTATTCTATGTTTTTCTGACCAGGCATGTGCAGCTATTGCAGATTTTTCGGTTTCTCCATTTTACATTTCTGAGGTGTTCTTTTAGTCTTGTATTTAGATTCCTTTTTGTTTTTCCTATGTATGGGGCACGCCGTAGCGTAGTGGTTAAGGCACTGAGCTACAAGCCGGAGGGTCGAGGGTTCAAGTCCCGTTGGGGTCAGGATTTTTAAACTGACCCAAACCCTCTGGCGGCACTATGGCCCTGGGGTCGACTCAGCCTCTAACGGAAATGAGTACCAGACGCTTGTTCTGGGGTAAAGGCGGCCGTCACGCAGGGATGACAACCCGGCTGACATCAAGTGCCGATTGTCTAGAAAAAGTGGGAGCCTTAACCTCCTACTACCCAAGGGCCTCCTGAGGCCTGTTGTGGGATCACTTTTCCTATGTATATCTTTTCACAATCTTTACAATTAATTTGATAAATTCCCAATTTTTTGCAGTCTTCAATCTTTTCATTTTTGTTGGTTTTTATTAAATTACCTAAGCTGTAATCATTTTTCGGTGCTAATTTAATGTTGAATTTGTTGAAAATTTTTTGAAACTTGTCAAATACCAAAGGATGGTATGTGAACTTCTTGAATTTTTTGCCTATATTTTTATCTGTCTGAAGAGTACTTTCATTGATGACTTTTTGTTCTTTGAATTTATTTATTTTCTTGTGTATCATCTTCTTTTGAAAACCATTATCCTTAGCAATTTTTATGATGTGTTCTTTCTCTTTATTGTAATTTTCTTTGCTCATGGGGACATTCACAAGTCTGTGTGTTAAACTATTAAATACTGCCTGTTTGTGTGAAAAATGGTTAAATCCAGTAGCTTTTATATAATTGTCGATGTGAGTTTCTTTTCTGTAGATTCCAAATTCTATTTCTTTTTTTTCTTCATTCCTAATCAATTTAAGGTCTAAAAATGGTATTTCATGATTATTTTCTATTTCCATTGTAAATTTGATTGTTTTATTTTGAATATTTAACAGTTTAATGGCATCTTCTAATTGTTTCTCTTTTACTATTGCTATGATATCATCTACATATCTTCTCCAAAATTTAAACATCAAAGGATGTGCTTAGGTTACATGACATTCAAAGTTCCCCATAAACATGTCTGCTAAGAATGTCTGCCTCTTACTCCATCTGTTTGTGGACTGATGAATCTCCCAATCAAATCAACTCCCCAAGAATTTCAAAATTCATTAATTTTCCCTTTTTATTCCTTTTCATTAATGAATTTAATGAGACTACTGTGGTCTCGAGGTGGCATGCTGCCTAGTCACGCAGCAATCCTCGTGCCTAGTCATGCAGCAATCCTCGTGCCTAGTCACGCAGCAATCCTCGGTTCGATTCCCAGTTGGGACAAGCTTCCAGGGTGAGGTTTTTTCAGGGTTTTTCCTCACCTGTAAGAAAAAATGTCAGGAAGCTTTAAGGCCCTAAAGGTCCCCGAAATCATCTGGCCATCATTGTCATCATTTGCCGGTGTGGAAAGCAATGGGAAGTTACCATACCTATAATTCCCTAGTATGAAAATGTTATGATTGCAGTGAAAGACCTGCCTTCAGGCAGAACACTGTTAACAAAAATGAATTTTGAAATTCAAAGCCATACTTCACTACTGCCCCCAAGGCAAAAGATCGCTGGGACGTCCAAAAAAGCACTGGATCGAAAATTCCTCTTTGAGACCGTAACAGGCCACATGGCCTAATACTTGCATGGATGATGATGATGATGATGATGCATTTTGAAATTCCTGGGGAAGTGAGAAAGCATCAAGGCCTCTTAGTTAAAGAAAATTCTAGCAGTCTCTAAATTCACTGCCTCGAGACTGGTCTATGTACTAGCAAGAGAGCAGTTCTTCCTGGAAGACCTCAGAATGCGCTACTACCTGCCATCCACTAAAGCTTACGAACAACTGATGCAAGAGAGAAGACAGAAGTGGGATGCCATTCCTGAAGAATTCTACAGTACGCCTGCCATGATAGATAGGAGCTGGTGTGGACCAAACAAGGAACTAAGGCACCAGGTAAACCGCTATGCCGTCCACGGCTTCCATCGGAAAGTGTGTGTGAATGTCACTTACCATCAAATCGAAGACAGTTGCAGATGTAAACTATGCGGACTAAAGTGTACAAGATATCATCTGGAATTGTGTTCCAAAGTGACAATGTCATTAGCGCAATACACCAATTAATTAATTTTGCACGATACATTGCTCGCAGTCCCAAGGAACAAGCCTCGGATGAAAGATTTCACTTAATATGTTACGCAGATGATGTCGTTCTCCTTTCAGAATCTGAAGATAATTTACAAAGATCTTTACATCAATTTAATATAAATGCCAGAAAATACAATATGGAAATCAACACGAATAAGACAAAATGCTTAACAATATCAAAAGAACCAGTAAGATGCAAATTAGAAGTGGAAAGAAAAATTATAGAAGAAGTGTTAGAATTTAATTATTTAGGTCTATTAATAAGAAACACTAAACATTTAATAAAAGAAGTAAAGAAACAAGCTGATAAAGCAGCACAAATATCAGGATATATGAAAGATTTAATTTGGCATAACAAACATATATCAATAGAAAGCAAAACCCACATATACAAAACGATAGTTCAACCAGTTATCGTATATGGAGCAGAAACTAAACAAATAATAAGCACATGCGAAATGAAAATCTTAAGAACTATTCAGGAGAAAACATTATTTGGTAAAATACACAACACAGAAATTAGGGACAAATGTCATATTCAAGACATAACCAAATTTATTATAGATAGACGAAAATATTGGAAGGGTCATATAGAAAGAATGGAAGAAAACCGACTTGCAAAAGAGCTAAAGAAGATAGACCAATGGACGGGAGAAGAACAATAGGAAGACCAGCCAAAGAGATGGATAGACAGTGAATGCACATCCATTATGTCATCCTCCGAGGAGTGATTTTGGAAATAAACAGGATGAAAATCCTACAAATTAGTTTAAGAAGAAGAAGAAGAAGCACGATTGGGAGGTTCATCAGTCCACTAACAGATGGAGTAAGAGTCAATGTTCTTGGACAACAAAATATCAGTCGTGTAACTACTGAAAATGTAACCACTAAGGTTACAATTATTAGAAGACAGGATATGGGTGAAGTAGAAAGAATTTTTTTTAAATTTTAAATTAAACCATGTAGTGATATTTCCTATAATATTTCAATTTTTACTTCCAAAACTAATTATTGGCTATGAGATCATTTTGTAAAATAATAAATTACATGAATTTGTTGAATCACTATGTTTTTATATTTCCAGAGCGAGGTGACGAGGTGCCACAATTTATTGGTGCGCCATATGAGTTCTGGGTGGGTGGAAATGTAGGAGTAGGGACAAGTGTTGGACAAGTAAGAGTCAGTGAGGCTCTTGATCAGAAGCAGGTTACATATGATCTACTTCACAGTTATCACGAAGGTGGTAAGTCATTGAAACTATATTTAATTTTCATTAACATTTTATGTAACTTTCAGGCCTAAAGGACAAATGTCACATATATATGATGGCAGGTATACTCCCTCTACCGCTGAAAGGCAGATATATCTGTCATGTTACAGGTTGTAAACAAGGGTGTTAAGGCATTTAAATTCCAGCAACTAGGTAGTGATGAGCATTTAAATTTTCCATTTATTAAAGATTAATGACACTTATAGTCCGAGATCCGTCTGCAAGATTACTACGTTCATCAAGTGTATGAACAAAATCTATTTTTTTTCATAAAATTCTGAATGATTGAATACATTTTTGCCGAGTTGCCTATTAAAATTCGGTCGCCAGTATGTTTAATTAAAATATAATTTATTTATTTATTTGAAATAATTTGATTCACTTGTTATTAAAATAAATTATAATCCAATTCGCAGAAATCGATGTATAGAGCTTGAAAAGTTTTGGTTGCCATTGCACACTTGGCCGTAAACCTCCTCGTGACTACAGCAGGTTGTGACACTAATCAGTAATAAAATGGCGGTAAGTACGTGTTTATTATTTTATATTGTTCCCTCGCAGCAGGAAGTAAAACCACTGCCCTTTATGTATACTACGTACAATGTATATACAAAAATATATCCAAAAGGTAGTGTTAATATACATTATACGAAACAAATCACAGCATTTTAAATGAACTGAACTTTATTTGAAGTAATATAAAACAATAAATACATACTTACTGCCATTTTATTACTGATTGGTGTCACAGCCTGATGTAGCTGCAAGGAGGTTTTTGGCCAAGTTTGCAATGGCAACCAAAACTTTTCAAGCTCTATACATCGATTTCTGTGAACTGGATTATAATTTATTTTAATAACAAGTGAATCAAATTATTTCAAATAAATAAATAACTTATATTTTAATTAAACATACTGGCGGCCGAATTTTAATAGGCAACTCAGCAAAAATGTATTCAGTAATTCACAATTTTATGAAAAAAATTGATTTTGTTCATACACTCGATGAACGTAGTAATCTTGCAGCCGGATCTTGGACTATTATCATTGAAATTACTGCAACAGGTAGATAAATTTTAGGAACCCATAATTTGGGAAAAAAATTCACATCCAGAAAAATGAAAGGAAAATCATGAATTTTGAAATTCCTGAGGAAAAAGATTTAATTTGGAAATTCATCAGTCAGCCAACAGAGGGAGCAGGAAGCAACCTACAGGATCACCAACCACAAATTTAACAGTTAGATAGAACTGAAATGGTACAAAGAAGTATAGAAACTAGTCTTCGAGAATTCTACAATTATGAGGTGAGGTGTTAAATCTAACTCTATTTATTAATTAATGACACTCTTTAACAGCTTAACCCATTATCATTACAATTCAAATGTGGGTATGAAGAGGCAACAAATTTTGCTAAGAGGCCTCCATTTCAGTCTTGAGGGTCTTTTATGTGGCTAAATCTATGATGGATACATACATAGGGTCGAATGTTTGAACGAATTAGACAGTAAAAGGCGTTCTCTGCTGATAAAGTTTTATTCAAACACATTTTTCTTACTCAGAAATCTATTCACGCGGTAATAATTGTAAGCTACCTGACAAGGTACCTTAAGATCGTAGCTCAAGATATAAACTTATGTGAAAATCCCGAAGGGAACCGATGGTAACCGATGGTAACCGATGTAGTTTGAAACTTATCCAAGATGTCGGACCTTGAAGACTTCAATCATGTTTTCGGTATACGCGGAGAAGAGGAATTTGATAGAGTCTACCAAAGAATTCAACTGGAAGAACAGGAGAATCGGCGTAATATTGCGCGTCGCAGACGTGTTTGTATATGGTATTATTTGCGGGATGCAAGCATAAATGCATTCCTCTATAGCAGGCGAAAATAACGGAAGTGGTTTTATCGCTGAGAATTCTGGGTAATTCATTGCCAATATTACGAAAACGTCAACATTCATGCATGACCGGTTAAGGCGGCCGTTAATTTGATCTCAGCTCACCAGTGATTGGAAGTAATTTGAGTAGAGACTAATGTATTTGCATACGACCCATAGTTTTTCTTTTTTTCTGAAGGAAGCCATGCTCATGAGTTTTATGCCCTGAAAAAAAAAATCCATTCATCCATCAACAGGCCAGCATCTCATTCATTTGAAAAAAGTTTACAGTTAAAAAGTCCAAAGTTTGCTTTATGTAACAGTTTACACTTTGATAAGTTGCTCCTCGTTATGACATGAAGATTTTTAAAGACCCATAAAATAAATAATGTATTATATATAATACGTCCACCTTTGTGGTCTCGAGGTAGTGTGCTGCTTTGTCATGCAACAGGCTCAGGTTCGATTCCTGGTCGGGATAGGATCCTGGATGAGGTTTATTCGGGGTTTTTCCTCACCTGTAAGACAAATGTCAAGAAACTTAGGGCCAAACGGTCCCTGAAAATCATCCTTATCATTATCATCATTATCCTTCACCAGAGTGGAAAACAAGGGGAAGGTACCACACCTATAATTCCCTAGTAAAGCTGCAAAGCATAGGATGGAAATGCTATGATTACAGTGAAAGACTGCTCTCAGGCAGAATTACTATGGACGGATATTTAATACAAATTTTAATGGAAAGTAATACAATGAGGTAAATTTTCAATATTATATAAATAAATCAGTTTGATCCTTCCGGGAAATTCTCGTATAAGACTTGAAAGCATAATAATAGTCCCTTCGATTGGTTGCCGGCCAAAGGAAGGCAAGACCAGTGATGGGGCTGCCATCTTATAGCCTCTGGTCAGGCTTAAAAGAATTGAAGACTACGCCAATTTTGGAATATATTAAACAGTACCAACTAAATTGGAAACACCATCTTGAAAGAATGAGTTCAAATCGGATCCCCAAAGCTGTTTATAATTATATACCAAGAGGACGAAGATCACTGGGCCGTCCTATGAAACGCTGGAGGGAAAATTTTCTATAGGATCGTAACAGGCCTTGGCCTAATACTTGGAAGGAAGAAGAAGTAGAAGATATAAATAAATCAGAAACTTTTACACCTCATCTCATAAAATATTACTTTACTCACGTGATGTGTTTTGAAAGCCATGGCTCTTGTCATCATCTACTCTCTTGAGTTATAACTTTTGAAATATGTCAGATGAGAAAAGGAGATTTTTCTGAGATGATATGTGAAAGTTACAGATTAATTTATATAATATTGAATGTATTATCAATATTAATATTTATCATAATAAAACTCCGTTGTGGTGAATAATCATAAAATAAAATATTAAAATACATAAATACCTTGGCAGGTGCCGTTGTCCTCAACTAGGTTAAAATGTTTAAAACTGTAGGCCTTTCAGAAACTAATTTCCATCTTCAGCAGAAGGCTGTGTATATATTATAGGAACATTTTAAGTTACCTTCCCTACAGTTACAGCCTAAAAATTGCAATTATTGATAATTGCAAGTTAGATACGAGGGCGGATCGGAAAGTAACGCACAATAATTTTTTTCTGCCTTGGTATTGCAGCTAGAATGTTGAAATTTCACGGAGATATAGTTTGAAGTTTTCACTACAGATGGTATTTTTTCTCAGGTGCACCTCTTGCGAGAGAAGCTTGAACTATGCAACAAAGATGGTGCGCATGCTACAGTCGTCCACCTGTGAGGGACGGATCGGATCGGAAAGTAACGCACATTAATTTTTTTTTAAAAAAGTTTAATAGTAAAAAAAAGGAAAAAAATCACAAATGAACTTACATCTTTTACCTACTTTTCGACATAGTCACCAACTTTCTCAACACATTTTTCCCATCGTGTTACCAGTTTCAATATGCCCTGTTCGTAGAAGTCCGTTTGGTTGGAGTGTAGCCATCTGTGCACTGCTGATGCCTGCTTTGTTTCGGGCGTGTAGTGGTACGCCCACGACTCATCACCTGTGACGATTCCTTCCAGAAAGTCATGTCCTTGTGCGGTGTACCGCGTTAAGTGGTCCAAGCTTGCCATCATTCGCTGGCCCTTGTGGTCATCTGTCAGGTTCTTAGGCACCCAGCGAGCACTAACTTTACGGAAGACATTGCTACGGTGCATACAATCATCCCCATACACGCCACGCATGTCCCTGTGAATTTCACTGGGTTTATGCCCTTTGGCCCACAAAAATCGAACACTTCTCTGTTCCTCACAGGTGGACGACTGTAGCATGCGCGCCATCTTTGTTGCATAGTTCAAGCTTCTCTCGCAAGAGGTGCACCTGAGAAAAAATACCATCTGTAGTGAAAACTTCAAACTATATCTCTGTGAAATTTCAACATTCTAGCTGCAAGGCAGAAAAAAATTATTGTGCGTTACTTTCCGATCCGCCCTCGTATATTCCAACTTAAATTCTACCCCCCCCCCCTTAAAGATAAAACTTTTAAAGAAATTTGAGGCCAACCGGAACCTTTATAAATATTATAATAATTACACATATATTATAGGAACATTATTATACTCCTGCAACAAAACAACAATAATATCAATTTTCTAATAGAAATATATAATATTGTTAATTAAACAATTTTCAAATATTACTACTATGTAGATATATTCCAATTTAATTCAATTTATGGTATACAGTTTTATGAGATGAATAATAAATACATCAAAAGAAGCCGTACTGGCTTTTTAATGTAATGTAAAATTTCCAATTAAAGGTCTTTTTAACACATTGGTGACGGGCCACGGAGATCTCCGTGTTTAAATGGCCAGCACTAGACGACCGGTCACGGAGATTTCCGTTTTTACGTTTTCTATGGCTTCCCTGCCTCTTCGCTTTTGAATGAGGCATTCAATTTTGTTTCTTCTCATTGTGAAATAAATTTGAGTTGTATTTGTACCCCTCTCTTCTCTTTTATGAAATTGCCAACTTTACAGAATTGTTTACAATTTTATGACAGAAGGCTGGTGAAATATGGAATTTTAGTGCGGGTAGTTTGACGATTACGGGATACATATGTAACCTGTAAATATATTTTGCAGAGCGGAAAAATTAAAAGAAACTCTATTTTGCGTTCTGGAGCCGAATTTATATCTGTGGCATCATGTCCACCAGGATAATTATTATAATAGTGTGGCTATAGCTGAAAATTTGCTCGAAAGAAAGACGAGAGCTTCTGAAGCAATAAAGATTAACAGAGGGCTTCCAAAATCATTTGTGGAAGCAGGAAATAAACTCAAACCAGGAGAAAGTGTTTTTGTAGTAAGGGGGACCTTTTGCTACAAACATGGAAAGATAAAAGAGACGTTGCATCAGGCAACACGAGAGTGGGAGGAGTAAAGTTGTAAAAATGCCCTATTGAATACTTCAATATAACAAGTATGTAAGGGTGTAGACAGGGCTGACCAATACCTATCATATTACTCCATCCTTAGAAAAATAGTGAAATGGTGCTAGAAAGTTGTATTGTGGCTTCTGAATTGTACACTCTTTAATGCTTTCAAGGTCTATAAATTTCAAAATCCTAACAGCAAAATGTCAAACAGAAGTTTTTTTGCTTGAAACAGCCTCTTGTTTGGCAGTCGTGAAATTAGGAACAGATGACAGAGAAGACGAGGAAAGACAGAGAGAAATGAAACCACTTCTAGGAGACCACCTCACAACCAACCAGGGAGGCTAAGACATTAAGAAAAATAAATTAACACCAACTGTGATTGGAAAGAAAAAAATACCCTCAAAACTTTTCAGCGATTTTAGTGAACACAAGAAAAGAAACTCGCTACATATGCTCTTTTGCACTTTGTCTTTACATAAAGGTAAATGTTCCCAACACTATCGAACCCTCACTTTCTACTAGAAAGTCTGGTGAGAACACTAATAAAGATTTACTTATGCATTATTGTTATTGACTGTAAATATATTGATGTAAAAGCCACACTGTGCTAGCGCGGTTTAAAATTTAAAAGTCCACCCTACTGACAGAAATGTCCGGTCCAGCAACGGTGGGTGCAACGCAGAGCTGTCGGTCACCAATGTGTTAATAAAGAAGCTACCATTTGCAAGATAGAAGCATTGGCTTCATAGCATTTTGTGTGCAGGAATCAACAGCGTATGTAAGAGAAAAATTTGCAATTAGATTGGAGTTTCTCAGATAGCTCACTTGATAGAGCATTCGCCTAGAGTGCGAGAGGTCCTGGGTTCAAACCCCCAATCTGAGTGTATAATTTTTCTCTTCAAATTTAAAAAAAAATTAACTTAGTTGAGAACGACTACATCTGCCAAGGTATTTATTTATTTTAATATTTGACTTTATGAATGTATTATATATTTCAGTTCCATTTGCTGTGGAAGAGCGCTCAGGAACGATAACTGTAGTGGATGATATAGTTAAGTTTGAACAGTCGCTGTATGATTTTGAAGCTGTAGTGAGCGATGGACATCAGACAATAGCAACCAATGTTACCATCCACGTAGTCGATGAGACCGGAATTGGAACAAAGTAAGTGCAATAGCTGATTTATGTGAAATCTGCCTCTGTGATCCACTAACCAGTTCTTCCATTAGTACTTGAGGGTTGTGAAAGGGGGTAAAAATTAGCTTTTAACAGTAAAATCAAATGTTTCTTACCTCTCCTCATACAAATCTTCTAAGTAGATCGCAATTTTGAGACCATAATGGTCTCATCTCCAGTACTATTGTCATATTGTACTGATGTCATATTGATCGGAAGAAACTCATCTTCTTCCCTCTGTTGGTGGACCGACGGACCTCTGGATCAGGTCAGAATTTGCAGGAATTTCGAAGTTCAGAAAAACAAAGGAAAACTTATGAACTTCGAAATTCCCGCAAGGGCAGAAGAAGAGTTTCTTCCGATCGACATAACATCAGTTGCCAAAATAGTACTGAAGATGAGACCGTTATGGTCTCGAAATCATGATCTATTTAGAAGATTTGTATGAGGAGAGGTAAGGAACATTTGATTTTACCATAAATTAAACCTCATAATGATTAATTCCTGTAAAAGTTAAATTAGCTTTTAACCTTTAAAGGTCGAATGTCACATTACGACAAGTAGGCCTATACCCCCTCTACTGCTGAAAGGCAGATAAACCTGGCACATTGCAGGTAGAAAAATTTATTCACAACCTGCAAAATAAGAATGTTGGGGCATTTAAATTCTAGCAACTGGATAGTGATGGACATTTAAAAATCTTGTACGTTAGAGATTAATAAAAAAAATATATCCCTGATTTTAAAATGTGACATTATTAAAACATTTTTGTTAATTAAGGGCGCAATAACATATGTTTAAATCATAAGCCTAAAATGGTCAAGACCACTGGTGTAAAAATCCAGAGATATTGGGTTCGAATCCCAATTTAGGTGTATATTTTTCTGTTCAAATATAATTTGTCAGTATTCTATTTTATGATCAAAATGAGTTACCCTGCTAGAGTTCTTAGCAATCTCATATCTGCTACTTCTATCCTTGGAATTGATTTGATGCTAAAACCCCATGTTTTTGATCCATATAACAAAGTTAATACTGCCATTGTTTTATAGAATTTCAATATGATCTTTAGTCTGATTTATTAATATTGATTTTATTGTACCATATTTTTATGGACTATAAGATGCACCTTAATTTTTAACCAATTTTTAAGAAAAATAACATTTTTATCATTTTTATTATTAGATTACAAAGCCAGACTAAAAAAAATTCTTAGTTTATAAAATCGTTCTGATCTTTAAAATCTCTGAAAATCATCATCTGAACTTTCTTCTTCATCATCGTTGTTATCTTCATATATAAGATGGTCTTCACTGCCATCGAGAGTGTTACTTATGCCGCACTTCTTGAAAGATTTAACAATAATGTCTTCTCTCACTCTTAGACCACGACTGTTTTATCCACTGACACACTTGTTTGATTGTATGTCGTTTTAAAGCCCCCTTCGGCGTGAATTCATGTTGGGTTTCATCCATCATCCATTTTAATTTTGTTGAGTTGAGTTTTGACTCACCTCATACTTCTTAACTCCCTGCATATCTAGATTTCGTCACTGTATTTGTGACATTCTCAATGCTGTTCACATACACAACTGAACGTTGTGAACATGAACAGCATTGAGAATTGACGATTTTATTATTAATTTAACACTTCTCATTGAAGGATAAATTATATTTGAAGAGAAAAATTTTCGCCTAGACCAGGACTCGAACCCGGGACCCTTGGCTTTCCGGGCCAAGTGCTCTACCAACTGAGCTACCGAGGCGAGTTATGATCTAGACGCAAATTTTTCTCTTATGTACGTTGTAATTCCCTCGCGCCAAATGCTTGAAACCTATAGCTTCTATCTTTGCAAATGGCGGCTTCTTAGTTAAGAAGACATTTATTGGGAATTTAACACTACTTTATAGCCAGTAGGGCTTCTATTGACGATTTTATTATTAATTTAACACTTCTCATTGAAGGATAAATTATATTTGAAGAGAAAAATTTTCGCCTAGACCGGGACTCGAACCCGGGACCCTTGGCTTTCCGGGCCAAGTGCTCTACTAACTGAGCTACCGAGGCGAATTACGATCTAGATGCATTTGGCGCGAGGGAATTACAACATACATAAGAGAAAAATTTGCATCTAGATCGTAACTCGCCTCGGTAGCTCAGTTGGTAGAGCACTTGGCCCGGAAAGCCAAGGGTCCCGGGTTCGAGTCCCGGTCTAGGCGAAAATTTTTCTCTGCAAATATAAAAAATAGCATTGAGAATGTCACAAATACAGTGACGAAATCTAGATATGCCAGGGAGTTAAGAAGTATGAGGCGAGTCAAAATTCAACTCAACAAAATTAAAATAAACCTCATAGTGTTATTTCCTACCTACATAACTTAACATCATCAATTTGTTCAAGTTCACTGGCATCGTAGACTTCAATGGTGCATCATAGGCTAGACAGTGTTCTTTCTGGGTTTGTGATGGCGGGGCGGGAGGGAGACAGTGTTAGCCAGCTTGTGAATCCCCGCAACTCATGTTCGTTGCATCGATGCACTACTGTTACCAGTTGAATCCAGTGTTGCCACATAGAGATAATTCCTGTGGCATTCAAATATATGGCCATTTTTAAGACTGGCGGGAATTTTAAATCATACACTGGACATTTTTATATTAATTTTGAATATAAGACACACCTGAATTTTGGAGGCAATTTTTCAGAAATAAAAGTCTGTCTTATAGTCCATAAAATATGGTACTTAAAAATTGTTGAAATTTAGTTAATTTTATGTCAAAATTCGTGGTGTTTATGTAGGAGAGATTACGACGAAGGTAATTGTATTTGTTGACTTGTTCTAAACATTTCTATTGTCATTGTTGTAATTTTATATATTTTTAATATTCTTAGGGGACCTCCTGTAGAGTTTAGAGTGCGAGAGAACTTGCCGGGTGCTCTGGTGGGACAGTTATTTAACCAGAGTGGAGACAGTAACTCATCAGATGCAAGTCGCTGGAAGTCACTTCGTTTCATTATTGCAAATCAACAAGATGTGACAGACAGATTTGCCATTTCACAAGATGGAACAATATACACACAGAAAGCTCTGGATCGTGAAGAAAGAGACTTCTACCAGCTCACTCTGATTACCGAGAACAGCAGGAGATTAATTAATGGAGCTAGAATTTACCAGGTAAGTCATCATTTAAAAGCAGAATTCTAGCAAAAACTAGTAGTGAAGCCAAATTGCTGCTTATCACTAGATAACCAGACTAATTAACTCACTGGCACTGTGGAAACAGTAGGTTCATGGTGATATAAACATAATCTCTCCATAAATCCCTATCCTGAGTTAATGATTTCCAATCTTCCCCTGTACAATTTACTTTGCTCAAATTATGGTTAATGTTTTAACAAAATTTACAGTGTCGACAGAACTGCATAGTAGCCACCTCAAAAGACGCATTCTATGTAGATTTGTTCGTTCGTTGATTCTGGACAAACTTAAGATAAAAAATATAATTGTTTTGAAACATGTCCTAAAAGAACTCATTTTAATGAGGTAAGATGCTATAGTATTGAACTTTTATAGGAAAAGAATTACTATGAAGTTTCTTCTTCTTCTTCTTTCTTTCTAGGATTAGGTCAATGTGACCTGTTCCGGTCTCAAGTCCATCGTTTCCTTGGCCGTCCCAAAGATCTTTTTCCATGTGGTTTGTAGGTGTTGATCTTTTTGGATAATCTTGTATTGTCCATTCTGTCTAAGGGTCGCATGCAAATACATTAGTCTCTACTCAAATTACTTCCAATCACCGGTGAGCTGACTCACCATGAGCAAGTGCAAAGATCGAATTAGCTACCCACAAACTGGTCATACATGAAAGTCGTCATTTTCATAATATTGGCAAGAAATTACCCAGAATTCTCAGCGATAAAACCACTTCTGTTATTTTCATCTGCTGTAGAGGAATGCATTTACGCTTGCGTCCCGCAAATAATATCATATACAATGACGTTTGCATCGTGCAATATTACGCCGATTCTCCTGTACTTCCAGTTGAATTCTTTGGTAGACTCTATCAAATTCCTCTTCTCCGCGTATACCGAAAACATGATCGAAGTCTTCAAGGTCCGACATCTTGGATAAAGCGGCAAAGTTTCAAACTATATCGGTTACCATCGGTTCCCTTCGGGATTCTCATGATAAGTTTCTATCTTAAGTTATGATCTTAAGTTACCTTGTCAGGTAGCTTACGAATTATTATCGCATGAATAAATTTCTGAGTAAGCAAAATCGTATTAGGATAAAACTTTCTCAGCAGAGAACGCTTTTTACGGTCTAATGCGTTTATAAATTCGACCCTAAATGTTCTTTTCATTGGTGGGCACGCCGTAGTGGTTAAGGCACTGAGCTACAAGCCGGAGGGTCGAGGGTTCAAGTCCCGTTGGGTGTCAGGATTTTTAAAACTGACCCAAACCCTCTGGCGGCACTATGGCCCTGGGGTCGACTCAGCCTCTAACGGAAATGAGTACCAGACGCTTGTTCTGGGGGTAAGGCGGCCGTCACGCAGGTCTGTCAACCCGGCTGACATAAAGTGCCGATTGTCTAGAAAAAATGGGAGCCTTAACCTCCTACTACCCCAAGGGCCTCCGGGCCTGTTGTGGGATCACTTTACTTTACTATTTATGCTCTTCTAGTTTATGAACTATTGAAAATATCTCCAGTTCATTTCTTATTGATTCATTGTGTAATCTATCCATGCGTGTACATCCTTTTACGGATCTTAAAAATTTCATTTCAGTGGCTTGAATGAGTGAGATATTTTTTTTTGTAAGTACCCAAGATTCAGATCCATATGAAAGAACAGGAACAGCCATAATTTTATAAAACCTGAGTTGAGTTTCTCTTCGAGTCTTTTGGAGGGTTCTTCTTATGGTGCCACACATCATTTGATAAAGTAAAGTTAAAGTTATCCCACAACAGACCCAGAGGCCCTTGGGGTAGTAGGAGGTTAAGGCTCCCACTTTTTCTAGACAATCGGCACTTTATGTCAGCCGGGTTGTCAGCCCTGCGTGACGGCCGCCTTTACCCCCAGAACAAGCGTCTGGTACTCATTTCCGTTAGAGGCTGAGTCGACCCCAGGGCCATAGTGCCGCCAGAGGGTTTGGGTCAGTTTAAAAATCCTGACCCCAACAGGACTAGAACCCTCGACCCTCCGGCTTGTAGCTCAGTGCCTTAACCACTATGTTACGGCGTGCCCCACATCATTTGATATCGGTTTAATTTATTATGTATATCCCAATCATAGCTATATGTTATATCTGAACCAAGATTTTTGAGAAAATTTTCAATGCAGAGTTTTCAAGAGCAATGCCGCGGTATGAGTCTGGGTTGTTGATGTCCCTTTCCCTTTATGCATGATCTTTATTACTGATGTTCTCCAGGCTTCTGGGATTTTTCCTATGTTTGAGGAATGATATCTGCAGCGAATTTTACACAACAGAGGCTATGTGTATGAGAGAATGGACACGACCAAACTATGAGATGAGGCACATCCTAACACGGTATGCAATCCATGGCTTTCACCACAAGGTTTGCAGCACAAAGAGATTCCACGAGCCAAACCAAGAATGCATATGCGAACTGTGCAACAATCCATGTGAACGATATCATGTTGAGAAGTGTGCGGAAAGACAATTATCGTTTAACAAGTTTTGCTTAGACTAAATTTGCTAACAATTAGCACATTTGTGCGCATTTATTTTAATTTATATCTGAACCAAGACAGTTAAAGTGTGCTGTCTGTTCTATTATTTCATTATTAATCACTATTTTTGCTCTGACTGGCACTTTGCCCTGAAAAGCCATAATTTTAGTTTTTGAAGTTGAGACTTTGAGATTATAATATAGTCCTAATTGATTCAACATGTAAATGGCTCTTTGTAAATCATCCTCCGACTTCCCTAAAGGATAGAGAATGACTGGGGTGGATCTGAGGATAAGCACTCAGACTCTAGAAAAGGCTCCAAATAGTCAGCGCAAAATATAGCCTCTCTCTACTAAACCCTTCCATCTACCTTCATGTGGTGGACTGTTTTTACTGAAGATGGAAGGTGAATGGCGAGTTTCTGGTGCCATAAAACCAGATGTTTGGGGCAGACAGAGCTCTGTAGTCTTGTAAGGCAGTCTGTCTAGGAGAAAGACAACTCCGAAATTAAACTCTGGTCCTCCAGGTTGGAGGTTTTGCCGGTTGGGCTGGTAACCCACCCAAGTAAAAAAAATTTTACACAACAGAGGCTAGGTGTACGAGAGAATGGACACGACCAAACTACGAGATGAGGCACATCCTAACACGGTATGCAATCCATGGCTTTCACCACAAGGTTTGCAGCACAAAGAGATTCCACATCTCAGGAATGTCAAGAAAGGGGAAGTAGAAAAATCTGCAGTGGCTGCCCATGCATTCTGAAAAACATCTTATCGAGAAAGAAGCAAAATTATTAAAACAAATAGAAAAACCAAAAGAACTTACTGTTTGGGAAAAGATCTACATTCAAAAGAGCGAAAAGAAGAAATTAATGAACTTTGAAATTCCCGGTGAGAATGACCTGGTTTCGAGGTTTTTCAGTCAGCCAATGGAAGGAGAGAAGGACAACTCTTCAAGACGGCAGAACAAAGGTCGTGATGTTACTGAGGATGGAACAGAAACTATGTTCCGAAACTAGTCTATAATCAAATAAGAAGAACAATATGAGGTGAGTGATAAACATATTCTACCTTAATTAAAAAAAATATCACTCAGAAGTCTCAAGTGCGAATACGAAACCCGGACAGATTCAATGGATACAACAATGAGGTTTAATTTAAGATTTAAAATAAAATGTTTTATACCTCACCTCATATCCAGTCTTATATTTTTTTAATTAGAGGACTGGATATGAGATGAGGTATAAAACATTTTAATTTAAAACTTAAGATGCTTCAGACTTACCCTATTTACATCAATTGTTATTTAATCACATTTTAATGATAACCTCATTGATTTTTTTTTTCAGGTGAATGTTGTTGTGGAAGATGAAAATGACAATCCACCTGTGTTTGACAGACCTTCATATGAAGGTCACGTTGAAGAGAATTCCCCAGGAGGCACCGAAGTTGTTCTCGACCATCTGATTCATGCTACAGATGCAGATCTAGGAAATCATGCACAGTTTACATTCACATTGCATGGGGATGGAAGCGAACTGTTTACTATTGACAGAGTGACTGGACGTGTGTTTGTCAAGGGATTGCTGCTAGACAGAGAGGAAAGAGCTATATATCTCTTGCAGGTTGTAGCAAGAGACAAAGGTAAGAAAAAAGTTTATTTCATAATTTAAATGCAGAATTTAAATGAATTAATCCAAAGAAATATACTGGTTATAGAGAGATTGCAGATAAATAATTGTAGGCAGGGCAATAAAAGTAAACCTTCCACTGTGATTTTTTCTATCAGATTTGAATATATTTATGCATTAGAAATAATTAACTTCAACGTTATATGACATAAAATTATATCAGACCATTCTAAGCTTATTTTAGAAATATCTTTTTGTATCTGCTGTTGAATTTATTGGTATGTTTATCATAAGTAATGCCACGAGTGATTTCCAATTTATCTAGAGAATTTGGAAATCAAGAGTGGCATTTGTTAGGACTATTTAATGAATAAAATTAAGCTGTTTACCCACAAATAATTATTTAAATATAGTTATTTTAAAATATTTATATATTTAATGTAAATGGGGATGTTTGAAAACAAATGAGAAACGATTGGTATGCTTCATTTGCTTCTTTTGTTCATCACTGCAACCAGATCATATTATTTATTGCCAAAGGATCACAATATTGTAAGAATGCACCCTAGTGGAGAAATTTATAACCCACATTATAGGTATTTACTGACTTTTCTGATGGTCCTAATGATGTAAATAATGCCAATTATATTTTTCTGCAATGTTATTTCCTGGAAAATAATTTGTTTAAGAAAGTGCAAACAGTGGTTTTTTTTTTGTGGTATTATCAATTGCTACAAATGTTTTTACATTATCTCCCACTTGCGCTATCTGCTGACATTCATGCACTATATATACAATCTGGTAGCCGTATTTCTTAAAGTGTCAGTCACTGCAAAATAATGCTATGACCTATTCAAAATGTTAAAATGGAGGAGCTTTCTTTAATATGATAAACTTCGGTTGATAAATTCGAGGTGAAACACGACTGTGATTGGTTGTAAATCAAAAATCATTGAAATGTGATTGGTCATTGACTCCCATTTGGGACATGAGTTAAATAGTCATATAAAATTTGTTTGTACATGAAATTTACATTGTAACCTTTAATATCTTTTTAACCCTTTGTAATTAGTATAGTGTATATATAATCTATACTTAAATATGTCTTTGTATTCAATGGTAAAGAGAAAAATATTTGCCTGAACCAGAAATCAAACCCCGAACTTTCAACTTTTCGTGCTGAGCTCTGACCACTGAGCTAATTCAGGCTACATTCCCCACCAAGCATATATCTTCCCTTTACCTATATTTGTGCTAGTTGAGTTGAAGAGAAGGCCTTATGACCTTAACTCTGCTGGAATAAATAAAACATTATTTATTATTAATATTAATTAAGTTATGTAGATAGGAAATAACACTATGAGGTTCTTTAATATTGTTTATTTTTTATTATTTCACTCACCTCATACTTCATGAAGTGAAATAATAAAAAATAAACAATATTAATATTAATATTTAATTTATTAATATTTAGGTCTATTGAAATAAAGAAATTCAACATAAGATAAAATATAATTATTCTAATGAATGAGTTGGAGAAAATGCTTTAACATCTCACCTCATAAAGTTGCATGTCTTCACGATACCGGTTTCAAAAGTAGTTTTACTTCCATCTTCAGTCAAACTCCAACTCTTGGAGTAAAACTATACTTTTGAAACTGGTATTGTGAAGACATGCAACTTTATGAGGTGAGATGTTAAAGCATTTTCTCCAATTCATTCATTAATGTAAATACCTCATAATGTTACCTCCCACTCTGATTTTGATTAAAAAAGATAATTATGTTAATTGCAAGAATTGAAAATTGTTTACAAATTTGCTATGTAACATCTCAACTCAATCCTAAAGTTTCACTTTCAATCTTTGTAACATAAAAAAAAAGTAATTCCACTACAGGCCTCAAGAGAATCTTGGGGCAGTAGCAGGTTGAGGCTCCCATCTTTTTAGAAAATCAGTAGGAGATGTCAGCTGGGTTGTCAGCCCTGCATGACAGTTGCCTTTACTCCCAGAACAAAGATCTGATATTCATTTCCATTAGAGACATAGTCAACCCCAGGACCATGGTGCTGCCAAAAGGTTTGGGACTGTGTAAAAATCCTGACGCATTGGGAATTAAATCCCCGATCTTTCAGCCTGTAGCATGCCTTAACCAATTATGCTATGGCATGTCCCCTTATAACATAAATAATTATGTTAATAATAAATAAGGTGAATCTGGAATCATCTACCTCATAAATTGTGTTCTATTTGAACATGTTTCTGTATGCAATTCACACCATCATCAGCTTTTCCGGACTGTTGAATTTTATGTCATTGGCTCTGGATGGTACGCATGGCATATTGAAACATGTTCAAATAGAACACAACAACGTATGAGATGATTTCGGATTCACCTTATTTAATAAGACCCTTGTAACGTTACTTTCTATTGTCTTCTTCTTCTTGCAAGCCCATGTTTCCCTTAACAGAGATTTAGGCGCTCTCCCTCTACAGGGAAGAATTTGAACCATACTAATTTAGTTACACTTGTTTTCGTATAGATGTCATTTGAGTGGTCCATGGTCAGCGTTCCACCTCATACTGACATCTAGGAAACCAAAGTAGTACTAGGATGAGAAAATTCAGTAAATTTTGCTTAGAGGCCTTTCATTCAGGCTCAAGGATCTTTTACGAGCCTGAAAATTTTCAGACTCGGGACCCATGGCTTAAAGTCCCTCCTGGAGGACTTGCTCCTTGGATTTTTCTATCCTAAAAAATCCATCGACCCCGGTCAGGTTTGAACCCACAACCCTTGGGACCAGAGGCAAGAAGCGTAACCACTAGTCCACCGCGGCCAATACTTCCTATTGTAATTTATTAATTATGTCTGTACCTCTCTACTACTACTACTACTATAAGTGTGTATTTTTTTGCAGGTAATTTAAAATCAGAAGCAAAACTTACAATTCACATCATGGACACTAATGACAACTCACCAAAGTTCTGGCAGATGGTAATTCTTCACGAACATGACACAGAAGCCACAGAATCAGCGTACTCAACTATCCAAGAGCAATTCTCTAACAACTCCTTCACCAGTCCCAGCATTTACCACATGGAAACCGTTAAATCCACCAATCTCACAGATCATCCTCATCTACCTCCTGTAGTATCTCTCTATGAGAATATTACTGTAGGATCAGCTGTTCTACGTCTTCTAGCCGACGACAGAGATGCTGGAAGTAATGGCACGATTACATATAAACTAGCTTCTGAGTCACACATACCTAAAACCAGAACATCAAGCAAGCATTATTTCACAATTCAACCTCAAAGTGGAGAATTAATAGTGTCTAGGACTTTACCTCCAGAAACAGATTTTTATTTGAATGTCACGGCAACTGACGGCGGTGGACTGATGGACAGTATTAAAATCAGAATTTACGTAAAAGACATAAATGATCATGCTCCTGTGTTTAAAAAGTCTTGGTATAATTTCAACGTAAGAGAAGGTTTACATTCAGAGTCTGTTATTGGAAAAATTGAAGCGACAGATTTAGATCATGGGAACAATGGAAAATTATGTATAGCATTCTTCAGGACGATGATATATTATATGCCATGCCCTTTAGGATAAATGAAAGAGATGGAACATTAACAGTGACTGGAGAAATTGATCGCGAGGTACATGACACATATACATTTCAAGTTTCAGCTCACGACAGTGCACCTATAACAGTTCGACAAAGTAGTGTTGTTGACGTAGAAATTAATATTTTAGATGTTAATGACAATGCCCCATACTTTTACGAATATGATAAAATTATTCATGTTCCAATGCAAATAGAATTTGGAACTGAATCCGTTACTGCAGTGCCTGTATATTATGCATCTGTTGTTGAAAATAGTCCACCTGGAACTGTCGTAACAAAAGTTTCAGCAAACGATTCCGATTTCCCTGGAAATGGAAATGGGCTCATATTATTTGATATCCCTCTTACAAACGAGAATGGCGGAGAGTTATTTACGATAGATTCAAAAGACGGTATTGTGATGACAATTGGTAAATTGGATTATGAAATGCAAACTAGTTACAATGTTACAATTGTGGCGTCAGATCTTGGTAATCCAAGTTTAAGTTCAACTGCACTTTTAATAGTAAATGTAATAGATGTGCAGGAAGACCTGGAACAAAGTGCTCATGCTATGTTCGCTCATCGTTATTATGAAGTGGAAGTTGAAGAGAATTCATTTTTTCCTATGCAGCTATTGGTTCTCAACGTTACAGAGCCATACAAAAGTCAAAGGCTGAAGTATAGTATTGTACCTTCGCCAGGGAGCGAAGACTTTGAAATAGCTCCATATAATGGCACATTGTTCATTGTTAAAAGTCCAGATCGTGAGAAAGAGGCTAAATATAGCTTGAAAGTAAAAGCTGAAATAATGAAACGAGGCCGTTCTCTACCAGTCATGCTGTATCCACTCTCGTCAGGAAAACTTGCAGATCTAGGTAAGTGTTTGGCTAAACTGTAGATTAGTTCCCACTATGTTACACCATACAATATTTATAAACCACTGTTGCACTGTTTACTTTTTCCTTTTCTACTAACATTTCCTACTATTTTAACATTTTCCAACAATTCTTAAGAGATTTCTTTTACAATTGTTAAGTAATTTTTATAAATGCGAAATCTCTCAGCAATTTCTTCCAAATTCTACAGAACCATATTGCGCATATGCAAGGTCTCATCAACAGATGGCAGGACTGTCTCTGCTACTAGCATGACCAACCTTCACAATAAGAAATTGCACTGCTTTTTTTATTTTGTTAGGTTAGAAAGGAGTAAGTTAGCGTACAACTGATCAGTTTATAGTTTATTGAAATAATTTAAATTATTAACTTTGTTAGGTTATAAAAACGTTAAACTGAAAATATATAAAACTATTATTCTACCAGTTATATTATATAGTTGCGAAACATGGACTCTTACTTTAAGGGAGGAAAGGAGATTACAAGTATTTGAGAATAAATTTCTATTTCTTAGGAAAATTTTTGGACCAAAGAGAGATGAACAGACAGGTGAATGGAGATGACTACATAACAGTGAACTACATGGTCTTTATAGGAAGCCAGATATGAGAACAATTAAGTCTCATAGGCTGCGATGGGCAGGACATGTGACACAAATGGAGAATGAGAGACGTGCATGGAAGCTTCTTGTAGGAAAATCAGAGAGAAAAAGCCAGTTGGTAGACCAAGAAAGAGGTGGGAGAATAACATTAACTATGATTTGGAGAGAAGTAGATTATACAGGCGATGATTGGAAAACATTAGCTCAGGATAGGGATGTATGGAGAGCTTATGTCCGCGTGGCCATGAACTTATGGGTTCGATGTGCCAGTGAGTAAGTAAGTAAGTTACGTTATAAAAACAGGAAGCATTGACAATAAGACAATGTGGAGAAACTGTAGTTAAAATCAAAAATATGAGGTGAATCTAAATATCCTAACTCATAATAATTATAAATTACGAGTCAGTGTACATCCATTTTTAAAAACACGTTTAGGAATTTTTTATGAAGGTTGGTCATACCAACTGCACAGATAGTCCTGTCATCTATGGAGCAAGTTCATAACTCTTGTGTTACGTGCACTATTATTCTGCGGGACAAAGAAAAATTCCTGGTGAGGCATAAAGTGCAGTTTCTCCAAGTGTTTTTCTTACAAGAGAGTTGTCTCCATTGCATGCCGAACCCTACCTCAAAACTTCTTCCAGAGAAGTGTAGTGATGTACCAAGGTATTGTCAAAAAATATCTGCTGCTTTTAACTGCAAGGCACTAAAATCCAGTGCCAAATTTCTCATTTAAACTGTAGGGAGTAATACAACTCCTGAATTGGTAGATTGGATAACCCTCATTACCTGCCGTCTGTACTGTATCCATTGGCCACATGGTCTTAACTCCACCAGACTAAAAAAGTAAAAAAATAAAAAGTAAATAAATAAACATGTGAAGCACATTTCACCCCAGATGATTGTCCACATCTGTGATTAATACACATGGATGTGAGGCCAGCAGCTAGTTGATAAGCCAAGAGATTTGTATGCCTTTTGTGCCATGGTATTAGTTATAAATTCATTCATTCATAGTGTTCTGCTCAAGAGCAGGTCTTTCACTGCAAACTCAGCATTCTCCACTCTTTCCTTGACTCAGCTTTCCTTTTTGTATCTGCATACAAACCATTTATTTTAATATTGTCTATCATCTGATGTCTTTTTCTGCCTCTAACTTTCTTTCCGTTGACCATTCCTTCTAGAGCATCCTTCAGCAGGCAGTTTCTTCTTAGCCAGTGGCCAATCCAATTTCTTTTCCTCTTCTTTATGAGTTCCAGCATTGTTCTTCTTTCACCCACTCTGTCTAGCACATCTTCATTTCTTACTTTGTCTGTCCATTTTATACGTTCCATTCTTCTCCATATCCACATCTCAAAAGCTTCCAGTCGCTTTTCCTCATTCCGTCGTAATGTCCACGTCTCTGCACCATATAATGCTACACTTAGTTATAAATGAGTAGTGGAAAATCAAACTATTTTTTTTTAAGAAATTATATTTGTTTGTTTCAGCTGTTAATGAAGTTAGAATAGTTGTTCGAGTGAAGGATGTAAATGACAATGCTCCAAGATTTGTACTAAATGGACGTCCAATTGTGGCAGCCATACCTTCTACAGCTACTTATGGACATCAGATTGTAAGGTTGCAGGTTAGTCTGGCATTATACAGAATAACATTAATGTACAGAGCAGTGGTGGCTCATGGCTTTGATGTTAGGTGAAGAGCTAATAAGAAATATTATTTGTACACGTAATTCTCATAAGTAATGCCACGAGTGATTTCCAATTTATCTAGAGAATTTGGAAATCAAGAGTGGCATTTGTAGGACTATTTAACGAATAAAATTAAGCTGTTTACTCACAAATCGTTATTTAACTACAGTTATTTTAAAATATTTATATATTTAATGTAAACGGCGATGTTTGAAAACAAATGAGAAACGATAGGTACGCTTCATCTGCTTCTTTTGTTTATCACTGCAACCAGATCATACTATTTATTGCCAAAGGAACGCAATATTGTAAGAATGCTCTCTAGTGGAGAAAAAATGAAACACATCAAACTGTATATTAATTAATTTCTGATGTCGTATGATGTAAATATGACAATTATATTTTTCTGGATTGTTACCTGGGAAAAAATACATTTAAGAAAGTTCAAACAGTGGTTTCTTTTTTTGGTGGTATAATCAATTGCTACAAATGTTTTTATATTAACTCCCGCATGCGGTATTTGTTGACATTCATGCACTATATATACAATCTGGTAGCCGTATTTCTCACATACTCAGTCACTGCAAAATAATGGTCAGACCTGTTCAGAATATTAAAAAGGAGGAGCTTTCTTTAATATGGTAATTATAACACTGATAAATATTTCGTGAAACACGACTCTGATTGGTTGTAAAACAGAAATCATTGAAACGTGATTGGCCATTGAGTCCAATTTGGGGCATGAGTTAAATAGTCTTAATTATTATTAAACTCACCTATTTTTTGTACATCAAATCAATCCTTCAGTCCTTTAAGGCTGAAATTTATTGGTGATACCTTCTTGGAATGGGTGTATCTTCATGTTATGTAGCTAATGTTCTGGAGTTAACAACAAAGTTATTCTCCTTATCTTCATTATCTGCAGTAAAACTTCTTTTTGAATTGTAATGTTTCCCTGGAAACAGCCATGAAGCTCTTTCATCTCAAGATCACCGATAGTAACCTATGGCTTTACGCTAATATGAAATCATCTAACAGAGCACAACATGGAAGACAGAAAAAATAAAGGCATTGTTCCTAAAAAAAAACTATGTGTTTCAAAGATCACTCCCTCCAGACTAGTGTATGAAATGGCAAAGGAATTAAATAGAAATATTGATAAAATTCCCTTCCACCCTTACATTTCCATTAAAGACACCTTTGGATTGAAATCGTCTTCTTATAAGACCTAAGGCTTACACTTCAACTACCCACCATGTCAGCCTGGAAATTAGCACTCCAAAAAAGGAAAAAAAAAAAAAAAAGAAAAGAGCGGAAATACAAGAAGACTTCTATACATCGGATGCCTTTCTGAATCGAGACTGGACTGGAACAAACTATGACCTCCGACATGTGGTAACAAGGCTCAGCACTCTTGGTTTTCATCACAAGATCTGCAAATTCAAGCTATTCCATGATCCTACCAGTGAATGTGTATGCGAACTGTGCAGCAAAGAGTGTGGAAAATACCACATCCAATGGTGCAAAGAAAAAACCAAATCAATAACATTCTACAGCAAAGAAACTTAACATGTACAATGTATATGATATTATGCACATTCATGCACTTTTCTTTGTCTTCTTCTTCTTGTAAGCCCATGTTTCTCTTAACGGAGATTTAGGCGTTCCTCCCCCCCCTACAGGGAAGAATTTGAACCATACTAATTTAGTTACACTTGTTTTCGTATAGATGTCATTTGAGTGGTCCGTGGTCAGCGTCCTGCCTCATACTGACATCTAGGAAACCAAGGTAGTACTAGGACAGGAAAATTCGGTAAATTTTGCTTAGAGGCCTTTTCATTCAGGCTTAAGGATCTTTTATGAGCCTGAAAATCTTCAGACTCGGGACCCACGGCTTAAAGTCCCTCCCGGAGGAGGGACCAGAGGCAAGGAGCATAACCACTAGTCCACCGCGGCCGATGCACTTTTCTTTATTATTAATATTCCCCAAATAATGAAGTTTCTCTTCTGAAATTGCATTCCTCAGGTATGTTTTTATATTATTCAGAAAGAAAAGCTTTTTTCCACAGATGCTGTTGTAGAGGGAGAGAAGCATAACCATGGAAATTCTTTAAACATGACTGTTTAAAACTAAGATTGAGCATTTAATTGAATGGAGAATTGTATAAGTGGAAAGAAATTTGCCATTCCTATCGGATGTTCGAATGGCATAATGGTTATCACGCTGATGTACAGAGTCAGAGATCTGGGGTTCGACTCCAACTTCGAATGTAGTTTTTCTTTCTAAAATAAAAATTATATCCAATTCTGTAAAATGTTAGTTTAAAATATAACATCAGAATGTGAAACTTTACCACTAAAAAGTAATGTTTAAATTCTCAATAAAAATTTTTTGAATAGAAGTTGTCAGATGGCATTGTTGATAGCAATGGCTATCGGCTTTCAGATGAAAAGAGAATTGTATAAATGGAAAGAAATTTGACATTCCTATTGGATGTTCGAATGGCATAATGATTATCACACTGATGTACAGAGGCAGAGATCTGAGATTCGACTCCCGGTTCGAACTAATTTTTCTTTCTAAAATAAAAATTATATTTAATTGAATGTTTAATTTCTTTTGCATGACATATTTGTAGAGATTCAGTTGGATGCCCACAATTTAAAACTTCTTTTTTTTTCATCTTTCCAATGTGAAAAAGGTGTTTCCAACAAAACAGACAATACATCGTAAACAGGATTCATATTTAAACCACCACAACAATAGCCAAATAGCGCAAATGAAAGAATTTCATACACAAAGCCTTGAAATAGATGGCTAACTCTTCTTCGCTACTCACTTGGAGGATTTTGTAACTCTAGACTTCAGCGGGTGATGTCACGGTTGCCATGGATGGTGATCAGCGAGCTAACTCTGCTCCAGAGGGGTCAAGCAGAATGGAAAGCAAGAATCCTTCACTTGAGCGCTGGCCATGGGCCAGAATGGCAGCATGCGGCATGGTGCTTTGTGTCACCATGATGAAGAATCCTGCCTCGTTCAATAATACAAAAATATGTTTCTACTAAAACCAACATTTGTGATAAGGAAAATAAATTTAGGGTTGTAAGGGGTAGTGACGTGTGTATAACCTCTCCTACCCAATTCTCATCCTCACCTTCTCGTGGTACAACCCGTTTTCACAAACGAGGCTCTGAGGACCGAGTCACGGCGGTATAACCGTTCCATCGGGTACTGAGTAAATGCGGTATCCTAATGTCTGTCCAGAGACTAAAAGGTAGCAGCCCTACCACTGGACTACTTAGCATTGGGTCAGTAACCTGTCCTAAGGAACTTCAAAACTACTTTCAAGTCTCAACACGAAAAAATCCAGAAGGAATTGAAATATGACTATCAACCTGCAGGAAGAAGAAGACCAGGATGTCCACTCAAAAGACTTCTGGATGGTGTTTCTCTTGAGGCCGAAACAGGTCAACAAATGGCCTAAATTCGTGAATGTACTATGATGATGATGATGATGATGATGAAAATAAATTTAATGTATGTAGGAAGGAAAATTATGAGGTTTTTTAAATTATTAATGAGTTGATTATTTTGACTCACCTCATATTTCTTGATTTTTATGCAGACCTGGTTTTGTCGCTTTTGCATGACATTGAATGCATCAATAATGTCACGCAAAAGCAACAAAACTAGGTCTGAATAAAAATCAAGAAATATGAGGTGAGTCAAAATAACCAACTCAGTAATAATTAAAGGAAAATAAAGTTTAAAAATAATTCTGGTAAAAATAAGGTGAAGTAGCACGTCACCACTTCCCCTGAATAGCCACCACTTCCCCTGAATAGCCACCCCTTGGCCATTGCTTATATTGAGCTCTGAAGTCTCCAGAGATGACTACTTTTGTAAACATTTTCTGGGGGAATATAAGGTTATTGAGTGCATTTCACTGACTTTAATTTCTCCCTCAAAGGCTGTATTATTGGGATCCACTGTCATATATTGCCTGAACAGATGTAAGTAAATGCCAGCTCCTACATTTTAATAATAATAATAATAATAATAATAATAATAATAATAATAATAATAATAATAATAATAATAATAATAATAATAAATGTGCACTCAGGTTGAGCATTAGTGGTTGTTTAGTCTTTACTGTAGTCTGTAATAGTTTTTGTTCTTTTCGTACATGTTATGATGTGGTATTTCCTACATCTTTGTCCACATAACACACACTTGCATTCTTCGGTCGGCTCGTGGAATTTCTTGTTTATACATATTTTGTTATGAAATCCATGTACTGCGAGTCGTGTTGTGACGTGTCTCTGGGGGTTGCACTCTCTGGTCCATCTGTCGTCCAGCATGGCAGTTGTGGTGTAGAAATCTATGTCTCCTACATTTTGTCATTGTTTTGGACCCATCTGTATATACAGTAAAAGCTCCTTATTCATGGGGGATATGTTCTGCAAATATGCCACAGATACAGAAACCACGAATATGAAATGGTAATTTGTTTGGGTAATGGGTATATAGGGGATACATCTCAAGTTTCCAAAATAATATAAATATTATCAAAATAAAATCAACTAATGTGAGATTTTGAACAATTTCTATTAATTTTTTACTGTCAGGCTTAGTAATTTTTTCCTTTTTTGCCACTTTTAAAAGGTCTTTAAATTCAGATTGATATTCAGCTGTTAATTCAGCGATAGAATTCCTTATTTTGTCTTGGGATTTCTTGATGAATCGTACAGTTGATTCATTAATATTGAAACTGTGTGATATAGATGCAAATAACTCGCCAATGAATAAACGGTCAAGCATTTTAAGTGGCAACACTATTTTTTTCTGCTTTGGAATTAATTTTCTTTCCTTTTACTCAACATTATAAATTGGCAACAAAGCAGAAGAGATACTTGTTACTCAATCAAAATTATTACAGTGAATGACAAGTTGAAACACTCAAACACAGATTCTGGCAAGGGCAGCATTTATCAACGGACATAGTGACATGTGAAGAAATGCGGCGGCGGTGGCTTTTAACAACAAACTCTAGCCTTAGTGACAATAAGGTTAGTCAATACTTATAAAATTCAGTTACCGATTTTATAATTTTAACAATAAGGTTTGTTTTACTTTAATATTAATTTGTCCATTTGGTTTGAATCCCTCTTCATAAAAGCTGCCTTGGCACGTGCCTGCATTTAAAAAAGTTGTCGATGCATTAATAAAAGGTATTAATCCTTCTAATATACCTACTGACTCTGCGAATGAAGATGTTTTTAGCTGCGAATACAGAAACTGTGTCGCAATTTTTTAACCCACAAATAAGGAAACTGCAAATAAGGAGCTTTTACTGTATTCTTAACCACTCTGATGCAGGAAATTATGCATTTATTTCTTCTTTAGATGAGGAGCAAACATTTTGTGAATGATTTTGTATATGTTGTTTCAGGCAAAAGATGCTGACGAAGGTTTAAATGCTGAAATCCGATATCAGATTTTAAGAAGAACTGATGGTGCATCTCGTAAATTTGTTATAGAACCTATCACAGGTCAAGTGCGTTCTATTGTCAGTTTTGCTAATGATGCAGGCCGAGTGTATGGTTTTGATGTAAAAGCTACTGACAAGAGAGGTGCTGATGATGGGAAATCAACAATCACCAATGTTTTTGTAAGTAATAACCACTAATTGAACTATTATAGTAAAAATCACTATGAGGTTTAATTTAAGATTTAAATTAAAATTCTTTACACCTCACCGCATATCCAGTCTTCTAATTAAACCGATTTTAAAACCCTAGGCAGTTTCATTATCAGTAATTTCATTGCCAGTGTTCTGTAGCCTAAGAACAATGTTTCTATCGATGATGTTCCATACATAATTCAGTCATATGGTGGGTAAAAGTAATAACATGGTTCCCCAATAGATGGAGTTGGCGGAGTAATACTTTATGAAAGTTTGTTTACAGTACAACTGGAACTTAGCTCTGATTAGCATAATGTAAATGGATTCTAATGTGTGTTTTATATTTCTGTTCACCAGGTTTATATTTTGGATGAAGAGAAGCAGCTTGTCATGGTTATGGGTTCAAAACCAACAACAGTTGAAAAAGACATGGAAAATATAACAAAGTAAGTTAAAAGATAATAATTGTTTTTGGAATCATTCTGGCTGTTTTTCTTATTCTTCTGAAAGAGAGCGAACAGGTTAAGTTATGTAGGTAGGAAATAACGCTATGAGGTTTATTTTAATTTTGTTGAGTTGTTTCTTAACTCACCTCATACTTCTTAACTCTCTCGCGAGGGAGTTAAGAAGTATGAGGTGAGTCAAGAAACAACTCAACAAAATTAAAAGAGTGAACAGGTGTTTAATGTCTTTTTCTTTTTATTTTTTTCATATTTCTTCATAGTTTATGTCTATACCTGATTAACCCTCTGCATGCCACTGGTAATATCTCTTGTGTCAGAACTTTAATCGCATCCACCGATGTGATCGGCTTTGCAAGTAGTTTAAGTATATTATCTGGCAGGTAATGGACATAAGCATCAGAGCCGATCTAATCAGTTCATAACACCTAAAGGGTTAAATACGGCAGCTCCATGGCACAAGCAGTTAGATGCTTGCCTCTCACTGCTAGGGTCCTGAGACCAAGTCTCGGTCACTCCATGTGGGTTTCGTGGTGGACGAAACGGAGCTTGGGCAGGTTTTACTCGGGGTTTCTCCCATTTTCTCCTGCCACAATATCATTCCACCATTTCTCCATACTAATCTCATCCATTTTGTTTCATTTCGTTCATCTGCCCCTTTGATGTTGCGTCAGGCATGGTTGGGCGGCACACTTGTCATACACAGACCTCTATATAAGGATTTCATCTCATCCCTCGACCCGACCCTGAGTTGGATACGAGTTGAGGATATATACCTGTTTAAATATAAAAACTTATAATATAAAATTATTAAGTTAGGTATCTTATAAGTTCCGTTTCATGAACTAATAAAAGTTTTAAAATATTGTAGCCCTATCGGGACTAGTCCCATCCCCACCAGAAGGTTCCTTTGTTATGGAGTGAAACAAGCTTCTGCTGAGGATGGTACTAATCCTGAAAGGCTTACAATGATTTATTAATTTAAGAAATGGAACTTACAAGATAACCTAATTTTTATAATTTAATTTTTTTTTATATTGTGACTAACGCCTCAATAGAATTTTATCATGAACTTTAATAGTATTGAATCTGTTTAAATGTTTCTAGATTTATTTTTTATTAATTAATATGAGTATGTTAAAATTTTATTTCTTTAAGATTTTAATTTGTCCACTGCTGTGGTCTCGAGGTAATGTAGTTGCCTCATAATGCAGTGGGCTCAGGTTTGATCCCTGCTTGGGACAAGTTTCTTAGGTGATGGATTTTTTGGTGTTCTTCCTCACCTGTAAGACAAATATCACAAAATTTTAAAGCTCTAACCATCGCCGAACATCATCTGGCCATCATAATCATCATTATCATATTTGCCATGTTTAATATGAATGTGTGTGTGTGTTTTTCATCTTAATGTTGTGTTGTCTTGGAGGAGGCACTGACATTGAGCTGATCCATTTTGATTGAGAGTTCATATCGATATTAAAGATTGCATCCGCAATGTTGGATTAAGTAATAGGTCTTTTATTTAACTTTTATAGGAATTAATCACTATGAGGTTTAATTTATGGTGTAATTAAATGTTTCTTACCTCTCCTCATATAAATCTTCTAAGTAGATCGCAATTTTGAGACCATAAGAGTTTCATCTTCAGTACTTCTTTGGCGACTGATGTTATGGCAATTGGAAAAAACTCTTCTTCTTCCCTCTGTTGGTGGACCGATGAACCTCTGGATCAGGTCAAAATTTGCGGGAATTTCAAAGTTTCGGTCTGAAAAACATTTAATTGAATCAAAAGCCAGTCTAATTAAACAAATAGACAAAGAAAAGGAACTCAAGGCTTGGGAAAAGATCCACATTCAGAAAAACAAAGGAAAACTTATGAACTTGGAAATTCCCGCAAATTTTGACCTGATCCAGAGGTTCATCGGTCCACCAACAGAGGGAAGAAGAAGAGTTTCTTCTGATCAACATAACATCAGTCGCCAAACAAGTACTGAAGATGAGACCAATATGGTCTCGAAATCGCGATCTACTTAGAAGATTATATGAGGAGAGGTAAGAAACATTTAATTTCACCGTAAGTAATAGGTCTGTTCGACTTTTGAATTCTTACATGAGTCCTTGTGTGGTCAAAAAATATGTGTGAGAGCCATATTTAAAATCCCTCTCTCGACAGGTCGTACCTTTGTAAAGTCTGGGTCATGTGTGGCACGTAAACGTACCTATAAGGTGAGAGGTTAAACTGCGTTAATGGAATGGAATAGGAAAAAAAAATGTTATAACTTTAAAATTCATCACCATAGTACATTCACAAATTTAGGCCATTTGTTGACCTGTTTTGGCCTCAAGAGAAACACCATCCAGAAGTCTTTTGAGTGGACGTCCTGGTCTTCTTCCTGCAGGTTGATATCTTAACATTTGTTTGGGTATCCTGTGATTTTCTAAAGGTTCCATGTGTAATTATTCTAAGATGTCTTCATTTTTTTGTGATCTGTATCCTGCAGTCCTCCGCTTCATTTTTTAAAATTCTTCTTGTTATAGTCTCCTGAAGTAAAAAAAATCTATAAATTTGAAATAACTTTTGAAGTGAGTTACTTATTATTTTATGTTGCAGTGCTCTGTTTAATGTCACTGGTCTGGATGTGAGAATACGCAAGATTGAACCTCATATTGAACGTGACATGGAAGAAGGCTCAGCGTAAGTTTACCAATACTTTACGTATAATACAAGGAATTGTAAATTATTAATAAAAAAAGGAAATATTTCTGTAATTGAATAGTTGCCCCAAAAACAGATCTAACGCATAAACTACAAATTGTTGGGAAAATGAAAAAAAATGCATAATTCATAAATTAATGAGTCTTTTTTAACATCTTACCTCATATTTTGTTTCTTCAAACACGGGAACTCGTTTTCGAGAGAAGGATCTCTCTCATTTTTAACCGACATTATGATTACTGGATTTTCGTTGGAATTGTTGGAATCTCCATCAATAACGTTGCCATCTGGTGTTGATTTGATGAACTTTGAGATGGCAATGTTATTGATGGAGATTCCAACGAAAATCCGGTAGTCATAACGTCGGTTGAAAATGAGAGAGATCCTTCTCTCGAAAACTAGTTCCTGTGTTTGAAGAAATATAAAATATGAGGTAAGATGTTAAAAAATGACTCATTAATTTACGAATTAAGAACCTCATAATGTTATTTCCCATATTTAACTATGAAGAAAATGCATAATGTTCATTTTGAGGCTATTACCTTTATTATATCACATACATTTTAATCTCTCATCCTATTGGAAACATATACAGTGAATTTGAATGCAAAATAACATGCTAATAACTGAATATTAACAATTTAATACAGAATTGAGTGCAAAAGTGATCTATTTTTATAGAATGGTAAAATGATCTAACCCACATTTAACTAAAAATGCTACAATAAGAAATAGATAATACATATTGAACATTGATTCGGTTAGAACATTTTTTAACTAAATGAGTGTTGAATATGTATTTTCCATTTAATGTTATTTTGTTACATTCTTTGTGTCTTTCTTATTTTCACTCAATTCCTCTAAGATTCTGATATAATTCACGGAACTGTGATGGAATGAATTTGCACATATGTAATAATTGTTTCTCTGCTCTGCTACTCATGACTTGACTAACTGCTTCTGCCATTTTGTTACAGATTATTCAATGTTTTTATTATTCATTTCATTCATCTCAATGATGGATAAATCATATTCGAAGAGAAAAATTATACGCTCAGACTGGGACTCAAACTCAGGACCTTTGGCTTTCTAGGTCAATGTCTACCGACTGAGCTATCTGGGTGAGTTCCAATCTAAATGCAAATTTTTCTCTTATATACGCTGTCAATTCCCATGCACCATATGCTATTAAACCTTTGCTTCTATCTTGCAAATGGCGACTTCTTTATCAAGAAGACATTTATTTGGAAATTTTACATTACATTATAAAGCTAGTTTGGCTTCTTTCGAATTGACAGCATATATAAGAGAAAAATTTGCATTTAGATTGGAACTTGCCCAGATAGCTCAGTTGATAGAGCATTGACCTAGAAATCCAAAGGTACTGGATTCAAGTTCCAGTCTGAGTGTATAATTTTTCTCTTCAAATAAGATAATTTTTCGCTTGAAATCCAACTTTTAAAAATAAATTGAATAGATCTGGAAGAGAGTATGGGTAGTTTTACATCAATCATGCTATGATATTCTCGGATAGATCACTAATCCACTGAAAACTCAATTTTCAAATTTTTGTTGGTTAGATTTCTTTTTGGGCAAAGGCTATTTTAATTACTTTACAGAGGCTATCAGAATAACTACACATCTTATTAACTTATGTTGGTAGAAATAACAACACTATGAGGTTTATTTTAATTTGGTTGCGTTGTTTCTTGACTCCCCTTATACTTGCTTAACAAACACAACAACCGCTCGCAGTCCAGATTTCATTACTGTATTTGTGACATTCTCAATGCTGTTCAAGTTCACAACTGACATCCAACGGTCTCCTCTCCTGCGGACTGACCTCTGCGCCATCTGATGGCTGACCGATGAACTTCCAAATCAATCCCCTCTCCTTATCACCGGGTATTTCAAAATTCATAGTTATGTTTTTATTCTTGCATATGTACATTTTTTCCCAAATTGTGAGTTCCTTCAGTTTTTCCAATTGTTTAAATAATTTTGTTTTGGTTTCTATTCTATGTGTTTCTGATCAGGCATGTGCAGCTATTGAAGATTTTTCTGTTTCTGCACATGCCTGGTCAGAAAAACACAGAATAGAAACCAAAACAAAATTACTTAAATAATTGGAAAAACCGAAGGAACTCACAATTTGGGAAAAATTTACATATGCAAGAATGGTTGGTTGGTTGGTATCTAATGTCGAGCACTTGATAATGAAATCATTCGCTCTCTTGCACTCCAATATTTAGCAGAAAGGCTGGTCTCTTCTACAAAAGCTGGACAACGGAGGAGATGGTTTCTTTCCATATCTTCATTTAAATTGCAAAAAGGGCATTTAGGTGAATCTGTTATGCCAATTCTGTGTAGGTGTTTATTCAAGCAGTCATGTCCCATTAGCAGTCTGAATGTTGCTACTGCAGATTTTCTTTGTAATGTAGTAATGTCATAAGCTTGTAGATTTTCCCATTCCTTTCCAGATGTTTCGGTGGTGTATTCTTCTCTAAGTTTATTGATGTATTTATTTGAGATAATTCTTTTGATAGAGTGAAAGGAAACTGGAGCAGAAGTTGGGTTTGAAACAATTTTGCTACCCTTCTTGGCTAGAAAATCGGCTATTTCATTGCCTGTCACTCCACAATGGGCCGGAATCCATTGAAGTACAACTTTTTTATGTAGACGGGATAAATGTTTTATCATTTTGCGACATTCGATAATTTTGATGCTTTTGGGTGTTGTGTCTCATGTTATAGCAAGAATGGCTGCTTTGGAGTCACATAGAATTACAACTTTTGTAAATTTTTGGATGTGATATAAGAGATTTTGTAAACTTAAGAAAATTGCTAGAATTTCGCCATCAAAGTTTGTTGAATTTGTGTTTAGTTTACGATAAGAGGAAAAAAGTGGACATACTGCACCAGCACCAGTGCCACCATCATTTGGTAGGCTGGAGCCATCTGTAAAAATATGTATCCATTCAGGAGCTGGGTATCTTAGATTTATCATTTCCAGTGACATTTGTTTTAAAATATATGGAGGAGTTTCAGATTTCTTGATGTCTTCTGTTAAATGAAGGTTATATTCAATTTCCAAAAATTCTAGAGGGTTGTTTCTCATCTGCATATTTTCTTTTGAATGTGGAAGTTGCAATTTCTGTTTGATTTCTTGTACAATGCTTAGGAAGCTTTGCTGAGATTTTAAACATACTTGTGGTTTTCTTTGGGTCCAGTTATTATTGGGGTAGCCTTAAAAATTTTTCATACTGTGTGACTGCTGTTTTCTCAATTTCAGATGCTATGTTTGGGTTATTTGTTAAGATTTGCATGGCAGTGATTGGTGTTGTTTTAACGGCTCCTGTTATCAGATGGAGGATTTGGTTCTGCAATTTATTAAGTTTCTCCACTTTAGTAGTTACTAGGATTTCTTCACAATATTGAAGTACAGGTTTTATGTACATTTGGTAGAAGGTGTTTAGGGTTTGTGTGTTGCAACCCCACTTTTTCCCTGCTAATCGTTTTAATAATGGTAACCTTGTTTCTATCTTTGTACATATATTCTCCATGTGTTTCTTCCATGTTAATTTTGTGTCCAGAGTTATTCCTAAATATTTTGCTTCATGTGTTTGAGTTAATAATTCACCCTCCAATTTCAGAGTGATGGGTAGTGGTTTCTTTCTTAATGTAAATAGTTGATAATTTGTTTTCTGTATATTTATCTTCATTAAGTTCTGGGACATATGCAAGAATAAAAACATAACTATGAATTTTGAAATGCCCGGTGATAAGGAGAGGGGATTGATTTGGAAGTTCGTCGGTCAGCCATCAAATAGCACGGAGGTCAATCTGCAGGAGAGGAGACCGTTGGATATCAGTTGTGAACGTGAACAGCATTGAGAATGTCACAAATACAGTGACGAAATCAGGATCTGCAAGGGAGTTAAGAAGTATGAGGTGAGTCAAGAAACAACTCAACAAAACTAAACATCTTCTCAACATTATGTACTGCAAAGGGGTTTGGAATTTAATCCAGACAACTAATACATTGCCCCACATTATAGCCAAGTGGTTTTAAGGCGTGTTTGTGCTGGATCGTACCAATGTTGTTTATAATTACTTTGAGTTTGAAAATATAGAATGCTTGAATTAACATATTTTTGCCCGGGCCCATAGAAGGCAAAGTTAAATCACCTTTCCTTAATAAATTGTTAAGCATATATTACTGTAAGCTACACAGATTACAATCGTGGAAGTCTTAAGGAAAAGAGGAGATTAGATTCACTTGAGAAAGCTTTTGGAACTCTATATCAATAAATGACATGACTAGCAACTCAATCAATAAACAGAAGTTAACTAAAAAGAAATAGCTTATATTTAACAAGAGTCAAAAAGTCAGATATAACATACGAATAATAAAAGATAGTTTTCTTAACATTGAAAAATAAGTTAACAACGAAATAGTAACCTTATTGGTCATCTAAACAAAAATCTATAACAATAATGATAATAAACATACGTACACTCTTCCACTCACACCAGTCCCGCCAAGGGTTAGGGTACACCATCCTTGTGGTCCTACCCTGGCCTAAGGGACTGATTAACCAAAGAAGCTCCTTCGAGCTATATCGACTTGACTCATCCAAGCCTAAACAGATGATGACCCTGATGTTAATGAGCACAGCTTATTTGAGGACTTACTAGAAGAGGGGAGGATGCGCAGTAACACACGGCACATAAAGGAAAGGGGTGGGGGGGTATGTAGGAGAGAATTTGGCACTGTGCACTAAGATCACTGAAGGAATGAAGACACAATGACGTAGTGGTTGCACAGTATTATGTAGTCTTACGCACCGAAAACGTCATTTCGGTACAATGGAAAAAATCAGATGTATAATCTAGTAATTTAAATTGTACACCATCATTCCTTCTAGATATGAAATTAAAAATTTTATAATTAGGAAACATTTCTTAATATTTAAAGAAAGTGACACTATGAGGTTTATTTTAATTAATAAATACAGTTAGATTAAACACCTCACCTCATAATTATAAAATTCTTGAAGGCTAGTTTTGATACTTCTTCATATAATTTTCAGTTCTATCTAACTGTTATAGTTAGATAGAATTGAAAATGATACAAAGAAGTATTGTAACTAGTCTTCAAGAATTCTACAATTATCAGGTGAGAAGTTAAATATAACTCTATTTAATGAATGAGTTGATTCTATCTTACCTCATATTTTATGTTTTTCTAACACAGGAACTGCAGTTTTCAAGAGGCATCCCTCTCATCCTCAGCCGAATCCACGACTACCGGATTTTTGTTTGAATCTTCATCTACAAAGGTGCTATCTAGTGTTGATTTGATGAACCTTGAAATCAGGTCCCGTTTACCAGGAATTTCAAAATCATGGATCTGAATTTGTTCTTCTGAATATTATATATTTTCCCAAACTATCAATTCCAAAGGTTTTTCAAAATGTTTTACAAGTTTAGCTGCTTTTTTCAATTTCATGACTCTTTTAAACATTTTTAAACATTTAAAACATTTGTAAAAACCTTTGGAATTGACAGTTTGGGATAATATATATATTCAGAAGAACAAATTTAATTCCATAAATTTTGATATTCCTGGTGAACGGGACCTTATCTCAAGGTTCATCAAATCAACACCAGATGGCAGCTTTGTAAATGAAGATTCAAACAAAAATCTGGTAGTCGTGGATTTGGCTGAGGATGAGAAATGCCTCTTGAAAACATGTTAGGAAAACATGAAATATGAGGTAAGATAAGAATCGACTAATTCATTATTTGAAGAATCTCATAATGTTTTTTCCCATAATTAACTTATGAACTAACTCTATTCAGTAATTAAAATTTCCAACTCCACCAGTTATTGAACCTGGATCTTCTAGTGAGGAATACTACCACCTGAGCTAGTGCATATGACAGATTATTAATTGTGGGATAATTTTGTAAAATTATTAATAAAATAAAGATTTTTCATTTTATTCTATGAAATGACTTGATGGATTAATTTCTTTCATATTAAATATACGACATTCTCCTTTTAGGACTGATCTGTATCTTTACGCTGTGGATCCAAGAATGAATATTATCATAGACATGGACACACTCCAACAGTAAGTAAAAATTTATTGCTTAAGAAAATTCAAAATTAATGATACAAGTTTGTCTTTCATTCAGTTCCTTATTTGAAAGTTAATAGTGAGTGGAGAACATATTTTTAACGACTCACCTCATATAATTTCAAATTTCTTTGATACCGGCGGTTTCAGACAATATCTTGTCCCTCTTCAGTCATGGCTTCCACTGATAAAATTCTCTGGTTGTTGATTACTGTAAGGACATCACCTCTTGTGCTGCCATCTTTGGTTGGATTATAAACTTTGTAATTAAATTTTTATCCACCGGAATATCGAAGTTCATAGATCAATATTTATTCTTCTGAATGAATATATTTTCCCAAATTGTCAATTCCAACGGTTTATCCAATTGTTTCAAAAGTTTTGCCTCTTTTTCAATTTTATGATGTTCTAGCAAACTATTTGGAAACACGCACTAAAGAACATTTTAGAAATATTAAAAATTGTGAAATTGAAAAATCAGCAATTGCTGCACATAGTTTGCTAGAGCGTCATAAAATTGAAAAAGAGGCAAAACTTTTGAAACAATTGGATAAACCGTTGAAATTGACAATTTGGGAAAAGATATTCGTTCAGAAGAATAAATATCAATCTATGAACTTCGATATTCCGGTGGATAAAAATTTAATTACAAAGTTTATAATCCCAACCAAAGATGACAGCACAAAAGGTGATGTCCTTAGAGTAATCAACAACCAGGGAATTTCATCAGTGGAAGCCATGACTGAAGAGGGACAAGATATTGTCTGAAACCGCCGGTATCAAAGAAATTTGAAATTATATGAGGTAAGTCATTAAAAATATGTTCTCCACTCACTATTAATGATATAACCTCATAATGTTTACTTCCCAATTAATTTAAATATGCTTGTTTGAAGATTAACTATCCATCCATCCATAGTAATTCTGCCCGAGGGCAGGTCTTTCACTGCAAGCATAGCATTTTCATGCTATATGCTTTGCAGTTTTACTATAATTAACTATAATGTTGGCTTATACTTACAGTGTATTGAACAAGAAACAGTCTGACATAAAGCATCGCTTGGAACATTATCGAGTATTGGATATTGCTAATGGTGCTCCCATTGTCAGCAAACCACGAAATCAGCGATATTTGCTGACATCGCTTGAAGTTGGAGTGGTTGTGTTGGGCTGTGTTGTGTTTATTGGAGCTCTTGCAGCTGCTATATGCATAGGGTGTGTTCGCAGAGGAAAACAAAGGTATGTGTGTGCACTCACTGCACATTTTTGTGATTTGTATTATAACAAAGATATGTAAATATATTAAATTTGAAATAAATTCTATATCACCTCATCTCGTATTCTGGGAAGTCTTCTTCTTCTTCTTCTTGTTCTTCTTCCTTCCAAGTATTAGGCCAAGGCCTGTTATGATCGTATAGAAAATTTTCCTTCCAGCATTTCATAGGATGGCCCAGAGATCTTCGTCCTCTTGGTATATAATTATAAACAGCTTTGGGGATCTGATTTGAACTCATTCTTTCAAGATGGTGTTTCCAATTTAGTTGGTACTGTTTAATATATTCCAAAATTGGCATAGTCTTCAATTCTCTTAAGGTATCGGTGTTCCTTTTCCGATCCCATCTGGTGTAACCCACTGTTCTGCGCATGAATCTCATTTCACAAGCCGTTATTCTGCTTCTTGTTGTCTTTTTAGTGTCCATGCTTCACTACCATAGGTTAACACTGGTCTAGCCAAAGTGTTATATAAATGTACTCTGGTGTTTTTTTGTACAAGGGATGCTTTCATACCTTGATTAATAATTTCCAAAATTTTATTATAGCTAGTAAATTTTTCAGGGATATCCTTTTCATCCCAGATAGAGAGATAATATCCAAGATGTTTAAATTGATTAGATCTCTCTAAAATTTTATTCTGGAGACATTTTACTTTGTATGGGGTCCTTCCCATGAAATGCCATAATTTTAGTTTTGTTAATTGATATTTCCATTTTAAATTTGGCAGCTGTTTTTTGTAAATTATAAATTGATCATTGCAAATCATTTTCAGAATGTGCCAGAAGCGCTAAATCAACTGCAAAAAGAATAGCATTGAGTTTGAGGTTCCTATTGATGCGTATATATCCCCGTTGTGTTTTCCTCCATTTGTTTATTATTCTATTCATATATATAATGAAAAGCACCAGTGAAAGTCCACATTCCTGTCTTACTCCAGTGTTGATCTTTCTCCAAGAAGATAGTTTGCCATCTTGTTTAACAGAGATTTCATGATCTTTATAGATGTTGAAGATATTAGTAATATATTGTTGTGGAACATTATCATCAGCTAAAATTTGTAATAATATATTTCTGTCTACTTTGTCAAAAGCCTTTATGAAGTCAACAAAGGTGATATGAGTTTCTATATTGAATTCCTTGTGCTTTTCTAGTAGTTTTAGAGTGAAGAATCCATCTGTACAAGATCTACCCTTTCTGAATCCATTCTGCTCTTCTCCAATTATATTTTCATAATTTTTTTTTCAATTTATTCTTAACTATATTAGCATACATTTTATATCCAGAGTTCAACAAGCTAATTCCATGATAGTTATCTTGGATTTGGCAACTTCCTTTTTTGAAGATTCATATTACAATGGATTTGTTCCAGCTTTGTGGTTGATCTTGTCCTTCCCATATCATATTAAGGAGAATAAGAAATCTGTATAAAAATTTTTTAGTTGAAAATTTTAATAATCCCTGATTAATGTGGTCTTCTCCGGGAGCTTTGTTACTTTTTAATGATTTAACAACATCAGTTAATTCATCTATAGAAATTTGTTCCAAAGCAGTGTTATTAGAAATCGGTATTTGTAATAAATCATGTTTTTGTGTCCATAAATGACGAAAGTAGTTAAGCCAAGATTCTTTAGATATACAATTTAAATGTGCATTTTCTTTTGAATCATTATTTAAATTTTTTAAAACTTTATATATTTTTTGTTGAGGCCTAGTGATATCATTTTCCAAAAATGATACAAACTGTTCCTAGCTTTGTCTATGTTTTTTTTCGAACTTCATTTTTAGCTATGGCTCTCTTCCTATGATACTCTACTTTATCTTCATCTTTTTTGTAGACAAGAATTTTTTGTATGCGTCACGTTTAACATCAATTACTTTTTTGATGTTTTCATCCCATATCCGTAGTCCTTTCTTTCAATTCCATTTAGTTTTGATATCCAGGTTTTCATTTACTGCTTGTGTCAAAATACTTTGTAGAACAAGCTATTCTTTTTCAATATTTTCGCCAATCAGTGTTTGTTGAACTAGATGATCTATTCTGCATTTGTATAGCCAGGTAATAGTGAGATCTCGGAAAAGACTTACTTTATAAGTATGGTCCACATTTTCAAATTTTATATTATTAATTTTATTTTTATTTTTCCATCTCGGTGGCATACAGATTGGACAAACAAGTAAGTAATGATCTGATTCGATTTCAGGTCCTCTGTAAACTCTTGTATCGAGAACTATAGATGCTAATTTTTTATTACACATAGCATAGTCGATAATTGATTTAAGGCCCCTGGCTTCCCATGTACATTTGTGACTATCCTTGTGGTTAAATACTGAGTTCATTATTGTGAATTGATATGGGAAGTATGAAAATTATCAAAGAGATTAACAACAAAAATGTAATAATCACAAAAGCTGACAAAGGAAACCAATTGGTTATTTGGATGTCGCAGAATACAAAAACTGAATGAACAAATTTTTGGATCACATGTTTTTATGATTTATAGAATTTGAAAGATGGAAGTTTTATCAGTTCCTCACAATGGTTCATAGAGGATTAATACATCATGGTTCTCTATAAAAAGTTAATTACATAGGAATTCCCTATATCGGGTAGTGTCCTATTATATATTGTGCAAACAAATAATTGGAATAGTGAATAATTAGATATTTGAATATATTCACAAATTTATTACTTCAATATTAAAAAAAAATTGTTATTGCAGAATAATTTAGTAGTACTGCAAAACAGAACAATCTTCATTGGAAAAGTTTAATGCCAAAAGAAGGTAAATAAATTGAAGTGTTAAGATTCTCTAGAACTTATGTGTTATCATAAGTAATGCCACGAGTGATTTCCAAATTATCGATAAATTCACAACTCACGAAGTGAGGAGTGAATTTATCTAGAGAATTTGGAAATCAAGAGTGGCATTTGTTAGGACTATTTAACGAATAAAATTAAGCTCTTTACTAAAAATTAATTATTTGAATGTAGTTACCGGTTTATTTTTTATTTCCTATCTACATAACTTAATAGTTACCGGTGTTTTAAAATATTTATATAGTTAATGTAAACAGCGATGTTTAAAAACAAAAAAAAAATGTGAGGTTATATATATTCACTGCAACTCGATCATATTATTTATTGCCAAATAGGATCGCAATTTTGTAAGAATGCACTCTAGTGGAGAAATAATGAAACACATCAAACTATTATAATCAACATTATAGGTTAATCATTTATATTTTGAATAAACAACTCAATAAAATCACTGAATCTATTCATTATTTGCTATATTCATTGTATTTGTTGGAGAAAAATAATGGTCTAAACTGTTCAGAATATTAAAAAAGGAGGTGCTTTCTTGATCACAAAAGCAGGAGCTGATAAAGAGAAATCGATAAAGAGCGAGGTGAAACACAAGTGTCATTGCTGTAAAACAGAATTCATTGATGTGATTGGTCATTGACTACCATTTGCGACATGAGTTAAATAGTCATAAGTAATGCCACGAGTGATTTCCAAATTATCGATAAATTCACGACTCACGAAGTGAGGAGTGAATTTATCTAGAGAATTTGGAAATCAAGAGTGGCATTTGTTAGGACTATTTAACGAATAACATTAAGCTGTTTACTCACAAATCATTATTTAACTATAGTTATTTTAAAATATTTATATATTTAATGTAAACGGCGATGTTTGAAAACAAATGAGAAATGATAGGTACGCTTCACCTGCTTCTTTTGTTTATCACTGCAACTAGATCATACTATTTATTGCCAAAGGAATGCAATATTGTAAGAATGCTCTCTAGTGGAGAAAAAATGGAACACATCAAACTGTATATTAATTCATTTCTGATGTCGTATGATGTAAATATGACAATTATATTTTTCTGGATTATTACCTGGGAAAAAATACATTTAAGAAAGTGCAAACAGTGGTTTCTTTTTTTGGTGGTATAATAAATTGTTACAAATGTTTTTATATTAACTCCTGCCAGTGCTATGTGTTGACATCTATGCACTATATATACAATCTGGTAGCCGTATTTCTTGTAGGCTCAGTCACTGCAAAATAATGGTCAGACCTGTTCAGAATATTAAAAAGGAGGAGCTTTCTTTAATTTGGTAAATATAACACTGATAAATATTTTGTGAAACACGACTCTGATTAGTTGTAAAACAGAAATCATTGAAACGTGATTGGTCATTGACTCCCATTTGGGGCATGGGTTAAATAGTCAGTTTAAATACCTTTTTTTGATTTAAGATTAAATTAAATGCTTCATACCTCACCTCATATCCAGTCTTCTACATAGATTGTGATTTTGAAGCCTTGGCTTCATCTTCAGTACCCTCTTGTTGACTGATGTTATGTTGATCAGAAGAACTACTTCCTCTTCTCTCCATGTTCATACCAGTTGTTTCTCATATTGTCAATTCTATTTATTAAATTAAAAAACTATTTTGAGTGTTTTCTGATATCTTCATTTCTTTTTGTGTCCAAAATTGTCACACACCTTCTACTGAATGTAAGAACTTAATTTCTGCAGATTCTATTTTTCTTCTGTCTGAATGGTTAAGAGTCCAATTTTTACTTGCATATGTTAAGACAGGCACTGCCATAATTTTGTAAAATTTTAATTGTGTACTCCTCAAAATTATTTAATAATAATTATTAATAAAATTAATATTAATAGTTAATTGCTATTATGTGTTCCTTTATTTGCGACTATATACTTTATATTCTATATGAATAAATGACTACTTCAATACAAATAAAAAATAGTTTTATGATTTATTTCAGGAAGCAGCAGAAGAAGAACAAGACATTACAATCACAAGTTGGATTTTCTATCAGCAATCCAACAAACCCTATAATTGGAACTATGACCAAAACACATCTGTTCCCTACTGCTTTCCTGGAGGGTCTTGGATGTGGAGGCGATACGACCGACACATACGTGGATCTTCATTCCAACAAGTCTGTGATGTTTGGACCACACTACCACCACCGGCATGAACCGCACTGCTCAAGGCATCGTGAGCGACATCGGCGCAGAAGTTCCACAGGACAACATCGCCTGGTGCGTTGTAACAGCAATGTAGCAGCTACAAAAACTGGCCTTGAGGCCTCGATAACGTCTCTCCAATCCACTGGACAAGACTCTGGTATTGGTGGTCGGTGTGTGTGTGGTCACTCCACCAGTCCCTCGTCTGGGGACAGTACCAAGTAAGAAAGTGATAAACATGTCGCTGAAAAGTTATTAACATCAACTAACATATATTCCGAGTATCCGTAGTACAAATGTGAGTGGATTCTTATTACTAATCAAGTAACAAAGTTTTCATTTTACCTATTTGTTTCATTCTTCTTTATTTTTACTCTCAGTCCTGGTGGATTATCGGTTACCATTTTGCTTCTTTTGTGGATTCAAATACAGTTAGGTTGAATTTCTTTCAGATCATAAAAGTTTTGGATACGACTAAGTTTGGAATTAAAGTAAAGCAGTATATTTGATTGTCCCGTGCCATAGCTGAGTAGTTAAGTCAATTCATATAATAAAGTTGGTAATTTTTACATTATGAGGTTTTTTTAATAAAAATCAATTGAATCGTGAATTCTTCTTACCTCATACATCTATGTTATTTAACACAGAACTCCGGTGTCAGAAATCATCATTCCCATCCTCAGCTGTTGTCATGACTGCCAATTCTTCATTATGCCAGTCATTTTCTAAACTGCCATCTGGTGGAACCAAATTTGATTACAAAGTTCTTCAACACCATTTGCCATCTGATGGAACCAAATTTGATTACAAAGTTACCTCTGGAACAAGTAACAAATTTTAATTATTTGGGTTGCAATATTACTATAAACACAAATAGTGAAAGAGACATAAATATGAAACTGTCGAAATTTCAAATGATATGCGGAACTGTACATAAAACTTTAAAGAATAAAACAAGAAGAGATACTAGATTGAAGTTTTATAAAACATTGGCAGTTCCTGCATTACTTTATGGGAGTGAAACTTGGGTAATGACCAAAAAATTACAAAGTAAAATAAAAAGCGCAGAAATGAACTTCCTTAGAAGAACAAAAGGCTGAAGAAGAATGGATTGGATACAGAATGAAGCTATAAGAACAGACTTAAATATATATCCATTGAATGAGAAAATCAAAGAATATAGAGAGAAATGGTTTACACATGTAGAAAGAATGAATGTAACAAGATTACCAAAAGCAGCATTCAACTACAAGCCAAGAGGTTCAAGGAATGTAGGAAGGCCAGTGAAAAGATGGACAGAACAACTGTGAGGCAAAACAATCAATTTTTGCCTAGCTCATGAAGTGAAGAAGAAGAAGTTCTTCAAATCGACACCAGATGGCAATTTAGAAAATGACCGGCATAATGAAAAATCGACAGTCATGACAACAGCTGAGGATTGGAATGATGATTTCTGATACCGTGGTTCTGTGTTAAATAACATAGATGTATGAGATGAGAAGAATTCACAATTCATTTGATTTTTATTACTTAAGTCAAGATGCTTTGGAGCAGAACTATGAGATTTGCGCTGATTTGAGTCTCCATGGAAAAATAAATTTTGTCATAGAATTTTGTCTAATATGGGACCGGTGTCTACCCAGCATCATGAGGGATTTGGGTAACTACAATAAGTAGCGGTTCCGGGTTGAGGAAGCCAGCTATAATGGCTCGGGGACCCAATAAACTGACCACATATTCACTCTTACACTGGCTGGCTGATCATCTACCTCTATGATTAACACTTGTGGATATGAGGCTGGTAGGCCAAGGTCCATCCAGGCCTGTTATGTCATGGAAGAATAGATTCCATTAAGATTTGAAATAAAATTCTTTACACCTCACCTCATATCCAGTCTTCTAATTAAACCAGTTTGAAATTTTGGGGGTTTCATCATCAGTAATTTAAAGATTGATGTTCTGTTGCAATTAAAAGAATATTTAAAAACACAAGAATGGAAACAAAACTAAAATTTTATAAAGCAGTGGCAGTCTCCTTACTATTGTATGGTAATGAATTTTAGGTTTTAACTAAAAGAGAAGATCATAGAAGCTGCTGAAATGAGATTTCTGAGAAGTGTGGCTGGCTGCAAACTTCTAGATAAAAGAAGAAGTGAAGATAATATAAATGAGCTAAATATTTTTAAATTTTTAGATAAAATAAAATAATCTAGAAAAAACTGGAAAGAACATTTTCAAAGAATGAAAGATGATTGGATTTCCAAAAATTGTACTTAGGCTCGAATATATGAACGCATTAGACCGTAAAAGTCGTTCTCTGCCTGTACTCTGCTGAGAAAGTTGCATCCAAATATGTTTTTGCATACTCAAAAATCTGTTCATTCGATAATAATTATTGAAATTCCTAAGCTACCTGGCGAGGTGACTTAGCAGAGAAACAAATCGTGAGCAACCCGATGGGAACTGATGTAGTTTGAAACCTTGCCACGTACCTTGCTGCTTTATCCAAGATGTCGGACCTTGAAGACTTCGATCATGTTTTCGGTATACACGGAGAAGAGGAATTTGATAGAATCTACCAAAGAATTCAACTGGAAGAACAGGAGAATCGGCGTAATATTGTGCAATGCAGATGTCGTCATATACGGTATTATTTGCGGGATGCAAGCGTAAATGCATTCCTCTAGCAGACGAAAATAACGGAAGTGGTTTTATCACTGAGAATTCTGGGTAATTTCTTGCCAATATTACGAAAACGACGACTTTCATGCATGACCAGTTAGTGGGTAGCTAATTCGATCTTTGCACTTGCTCACGGAAGTCAGCTCACCAGTGATTGGAAGTAATTTGAGTAGAGACTAACGTATTTGCATGTGGCCATTAAGCTTGCATTCTCCCTTGTAAAAAACCATTCACTAAGGATTCTAATACGAGGCCTCGGAATGGACGGTCTAAATGGAAACGAACTGGGCAATGGAAAATGGATACATGGATGGACTCAGTGAAGGAAGACTGTCAACAAATCCTGAACTGTAGGAACTGGCAACAGATAGCGTTGGATAGAGAAGATTGGAGGTCATGCATCAAGAAGGCCCAAGCCCGTTATAAGAGAAAGAAGAAGAAGTCTGTAGATCCTAACAATTGCTGATATTTTGTTAATTTTACTTGTTTATCTCTTGGAGTTAAAGGAGAGATAATTAGCAGCTAGGAATATTAAGTTGTGCTCAGATAGCTCAGCAGTAGAGCATTGGCCTAGAAAGCCAAATGTCCTGGGTTCGAGTCCCAGTCTAAGCATATAATTTTTTTCTTCAAATATATGAAATTGTAATTTGTGTTTTAGTGGCAGTTACGAAGATTCCCTGAAGTCCCTCCACCAGAACATTGGCAGTGGTCATATTCAGCATAAATCATTGATGAGAGGGAATGCACATTCATCAAGAAGACGGCAGCGTCACAACTCGATAAGCGGAGAAGTCTCGCTAATTCCTGATATTCAACAACAACCTACAAAACAACAGCAGCTTAAGTCTGGAATTCACATAGCTCCACCTACTTCTTCACTCGTCAGGAGAGCCAGTGAGAGATCTTGTCAAATTAATGATACCTAGATTTACTTACTTGTGAGCAAAACAAGAAAATATGAAAGAGCTGGTGTCTAATTTACTTTTTTTTAAAGAGCATGGCGGTACATAAAGTGTGATTAATAGGGAATAGATTTTTGTTCACAGAATTTATAGGAGGAAACGCTATGAGGTAATTGAATTTTTATAGGAAAAATCACTATGATAGTCCAAGATCCGGCTGCAAGATTACTGCGTTCATCGAGTATATGATTTTACACCTCACATCATATTTTGATTCATTTCCAGGATTAGTTTCAAGGAAAATTTTCTCCATTGTCAATAGAGTCAGATGTCAGTTGATGATGAGAAATTTTCTTGCTATTGGTCTCACAAAGGACACAAGATTTGGTGAGTCAGATGATTAATGATTTGGAAACATTTTCTTCAAACTACAGCAAACTCCCAATTATCCGTGTGCATATTACCCGCTTTGCAGATTATCCAGGCATGGCTCTTTTTTACTGTATTTTTTTTAAAAATACTGTATTTTGCATTGTTATGAAAAAATGCTTTATTTTTAAATGTGCTAATGTGAACTGTACTTAGAAACTAGCACAATAGAGTAACCTGCACTCACAACCCCCTCCCCTGATGCGTTTAACGGTACCAACCAACATTCTGAGAATACAATACAATTTTGGAAAATTCCGTTGCGTGAGTCACTGAAAGTTGTTGTTACAGATTGAAACCATGGATATGCTGTGGCAGTGGGTTTATCGCTGGTTAGTAGTGTGGTCATCGGTGGTTACTAGTCAGCGATATCCCTACTATTGTGGGAATCGCTGATTATTTGTCATTGCTGGTTATACATGTGGATATCGGTGGTTACTAATGAAGTTGTCTCTGGTTACAACGGCCATTTTGAATAACTGTCGTAACCAGACAGGAAATAGTCCCACTTTTTTTTTCATATTTACGAGTAAAATAAAATAATGATAATTACGACTCACACCTAAATACATTTAATATAACATTTTATGAACATTTGTTGCATTTAAGTAGTGTTAAGTGGGTTTTCACGGCGCCGAATAACTTAATTGGATTATCCGTGTTTTTTTATCTTCCATGCATATCTCGGTCCCAATTAACATGGATGGAAAAACTGCACTTAAACTAGCGTGAAATAATTTCAAAGTCCTATAGCCAAAAACAGTTGCCGCCGATGGCCAGGAGCTTATACAGCCAGCTATAACCCACAATCGAACCACATATCGATTACTATCCGTCGCTATGAAAATTAAATTATCAATATTTGAAATAAATACCACAAATCTGTATTAAAAAAATGAATTAATCTTCTTCTTCTTTTTACTTCTTCTTCCATGCGTTTAGGCCTATTTACTAGCCTGTTCCGGCTACCAAATGAACTGCTCTTTGCGAAGCTTGTAAGCTATTTTGAAGTGCTACCCTGAGATACGCGAAATAATGTCTCTGCAGGATAAGTCCTTTGGAGGGACGCCTTAATGGCGACTTAAAGCCTTTTGACTTGACCTTCCTTGTGTTCTTAATCCCCACAAGAAGGGGTAGCCTCTCCCGCCTTCTGCCGATGAGGACATATCACTCATTGTTTCCCCTGAGCTGCGGTATCTCTTATTTCATCCCCAGAGATTGGGGTGACCCACTTACCGCCCATTTTAGCAGTTCCGCATATTTCTATACTCCGCCGTATGCTCTGCCGTGGTCGTCTTCCGTGCTTTGCAGCCTAATCCAGTGTAGGTCTGCTAGCTCCCACGTGCCGGATTATTCTCTAGTTCCCTCTCCCTCGTATCCAACCGTAAGCCAAGGACTCCCCCGGTTCATGATCGTCGACGGTCATGGCTTATAGCCTCCCTACCACGACAGGAGGTGATGATCTAATCCACAGGCGGAGAAAAATTAATTAATACTATATGAAATTACCAAAAACGTTTATTAAAAAGGGATGTGTACACTTACTTATCATTCACTAAAACACTGATCCAACCAGCAATAACCCAAAACAGCACGATAGAGAAACATCATAGACTGAAAAAGTAATTCAAACGCTGGCGAGCAAATAGCAAGTTAGCATCACAATATTGTCTAACAGATGTTTATATATATTGTGATTTGCATATTTCAAATAAATACTTCAAAATTGTCTAAAAATGTTATAAAAAAATCTTTGAAAATAGTTCTAACATATTTGAATAATGTTCAGTAATAACAGATGATAAAAGCTATCGTTTACAACAAATAACTGAAAAATCAAGAAATTAGTAGAAGTGCGAGTTGAACCACTACGGATTAATTGCGACGTTTAGCTATCGTTCTAGAAAGATTTATAAAAATATGAGGTCAAGTGATAAAAATACTTGGACCTTTCATAAATCATAATAATGTGCCTGCGTTTACTTCGTAGTGAACGTGTTTGGTGGTCAAAGGGTAGCAAATTTGACCCAAGGCTCAAACATTGTTCTTCATATTTCAATAACATCCATACTCTTTGATATTAGAAAAGACTTAAGTATTTTTAAATATTTTTAATTTAACAAATAGAATTGACAATATGAGAAACGACTGGTATGAACATGTTAAAAGAATTAAAATTCATCGGAGAACATATTATTTAAACAACTCACCTCATAAGATTCATGCTTCCATGATATCGCGATTTCAAACATAATCATGTTCATCGTCAGCCATAACTCCGTAATTTCATCAGTCGGAGTTATGGCTGACGATGAACATGATTATGTTTGAAATCGCGATATCATGGAAGCATGAATCTTATGAGGTGAGTTGTTTAAATAATATGTTCTCCGATGAATTTTAATGATTATACCTCATAATGTTTACTTCCCAACATTAATTAAATATAATGTTAAAAGAATGCCTACAGAATGCCTCAGCTGTTATTGAAGTACAAACCAATAGGACACAAGTGTTGCACGCCCATTTACTAGATGGGAAGATTCATTAAATCCCACTTGATGTGAAAACAAGTCATAAGGACTAATTTCATGAAGTAGAAGAAGAAGACTCTTCCAATGCTTTAGATAAAGATTTACACCCCTCTCTCATATTTTCTTGGATTTTATTTCTAAAAGTTGTCTAACTCTCTTTATATTGATATTATGATGTTTTTAGTATGATTTTATCTCTGAATTTGTTTTTTTTTATATTATTTTAAATATTAATACAACATTAATAACATATTAAATTGTCTCATAAGTAATGTTGGTTTCTAATGTAATATAGGTCTGGTGGGATTTTGAAGGGGGAGTTTGTTTCAAATAAAAATTATAGTTTTTTTTTTCTAAGGAAGGAAGGATCCTGCCAACTCATTTCAATATGGAAAGAGGGAAAGTCAGTGATGTTTAATAAGGGTTGTGAAACATACTAACACAAATCCTGCCTTAGATGGGGTGGTTGTACTGTTTTGGAATTAGTGGAAGTATCTTTCCTTCCTTAGAGAAAACAGGGTATAGATAGGATCGGTGAAGATCGTAAAAAAATGTTCAAAAATATTTTCTTGAGAACATCATCAATAACTTCATTCCTTAGGAATTCACTGAAAATGAGATTACTGGCAGTCTTGATTCTACTTATAAGCAATTAAATCTTGTAAGCCCATGTTTCGCTCTCCCCCTATAGGAAATAAATTGAACCATACTAATTTAGTTACACTTGTTTTTGTATAGATGTCATTTGAGTGGTCCTTGGTCAGCGTCCCGCCTCATACGGACATCTAGGAAACCAAGGTAGTACTAGGACGGGAAAATTTGGTAAATTTTGGGGTTAACATTGTATATATTGTTTTGTTAGTTTCTAAGTCAGATCTTTTAATAAGAAGTTTATGCAGATGTAAGTAAAGAAAATATTTTATGGAAATTTTTCTTCCCTCAATCTGGGTGTGGTATAATTTCATGCCAAACCTTTTATTTTTATTCCTTGAATGTTATGGGTGCAGGTTTATACCCAGGTGGCTTATTTCCAGGCCAATACGATGTGTTGGGAAGCTAGGAAACTATTCAGTTAAACCTGGCAATTTGCATTAGAAACAAAAAACAAAAAAGTTTTATAATCTGTTATACATATACAAGAAACAGTAGGAGTTAGAATTTCTTGAAATTGATAAGAATGATATTTATAATTTTTATACAAAAAGATTGCATCAAAATTAAAGCTTACTCTTGTTTTAATTCATATAAATTCTAATTTATGTTACATGTTTAGAAATTACATTTCAATTCAGAGATAAAATCAGAATTATTTTATGTAATACATGATACAAAATTCTATGCTGTCCAATGGATATATTCATTTTTAATCATATTTGGTAATTGTCTCTTACAATGGTCCCTCTGAAAGCAGTCCTAGCAGTATTATTCTTTTTTACATTTGTGTAGTTTACAGATAAAATGTAAATTTTAATTTTACAGAAAAATATTGTTCGATCTGCCATCATCTTACCTCATATATTGTTGTTTCTTGTAAGACATGTTTCAAAGCATCTTTCCTCCATCTTCAGTTATTAAGTCTGTATCAACTGAAGATGGAGCAAAGATGCTTTGAAACATGTCTTACAAGAAACAACCAAATATGAGGTAAGATGACAGCAGACCAAACTTATTTATTGAGTAGAACCTCATAATGTTACTTCCTATTTAATTTTCATAATTGTAAATATAAAATTGAACATGTAGGAATTATTTCTGAATTCAAATACCTAGGAACAATAATCACAAACAGGAATGAGATGCACAAGGAAATTAAACATAGGTTCAATTCTGGAAATGTGTGTTATTATGCATTACAGAGACTTTTGATGTCCCAACTCCTTTCAAAAAACATTAAACTGAAAATATATAAAACTATTATTCTACCAGTTATATTATATGGATGCGAAACATGGACTCTTACTTTAAGGGAGGAAAGGAGATTATGAGTATTTGAGAATAAAGTTCTTAGGAAAATATTTGGACCAAAGAGAGATGAACAGACAGATGAATGGAGAAGACTGCATAACAGTGAATTATATGGTCTTTATAGGAAGCCAGATATAATAGGAACAGTTATATTATTATTTTGAAAAAACACTAAAGGTTAAAATACATCAAATAATCAAAAACATTTGAGTCTCATTATGAAACAAATTATATAAAGGTGATTTTTTAAATGTCCTGCACCATAGCCGAGTGGTCAAGGCAGGAAGCCATGGCGCAGAACTATGGGACTTGTGCTGGTTCGAGTCTCCATGGGGAAGAAATTTTCTCATGGTATTTTGGCCAGTATGGGACCGGTGCCCACCCAGCATCATGAGGCATTTGGGTAGCTACAAAAAGTAGCAGCTCCAGGTTGAGAAAACCAGCTATAACGGCTGGGGGACTCAACATGCTGACCACATGTCACCCCTATGCTGGCTGGATGATCATCTACCTATGTGATTGACACATGTGGATGTGAGGCCAGCAGCCGGCTGGTAGGCTAAAGGCCTGTCGCGCCAGTTTTAGAGATTTTTTAAACATTTTTTTTTAAATTAATTTATAATATATTGTTCTGAGGCTAGATGTTTTTGCTCTAGTATAGTATTTTTTTACTATTAGTATTATTGCCCTCTTTGTTCAAGGAATTAAATTCCTTACCTCTGATCTTAAGGATTGTGGGTTCAAACCTGGCTAGGTCAATGGATTTTTTTAGGATAGAAAAATCCAAGGGACAAACTCTTCAGGGGGTACTTCAACCTTTGGTCCTGAATCTGACGATTTTTGTGCTCGTAAAAGTACCTCAACTCTGAATTAGAGCTTCTGACCACAATTTAATTGGACTTTTACATCCAAGTAATATAAGGTCTCCTACTTTAGGTCTCTTTGAGGTGATGTGCTAACCACATGTCGCTTGCTAACATCTGAAGGGAAATAAATTGAACTAAATTAGCTTGGTTAAGTAATTCCCTATATATTATGAGAACAGTTAAGTCTCGTAGACTGCGATGGGCAGGACATGGGGCACGAATGGGGAATGAAATATGTGCATGGAAGCATCTTGTAGGAAAACGAGAGGGAAAACGTAGACCAAGAATGAGATGGGAGAATAATCTTAACTATGATTTGAGGGAAGTTGATTATACAGGGGATGATTGGAAAACATTGGCTCAGGATAGGGATATATTGAAAACTTTTGTCCGCGCGGCCATGAACCTACGGGTTCGATAGTGCCAGTGAGTTAGTTAAGTAATTCCTATGGAGAGTACCCTTGTCTCCATGTGGATTGTACAGGTACCATCATCATCAGCTGCACTACAGCTTGATTCGAGCCTCGGCTTCCCTCCGAACCATCCCTGTCTCTGGTAACCAGCCACCATCCCTTCATTCTCAGATCCTCCAAAATTCCATCCTTCCAACGCAGTCTCGGTCATCTCATATTCCTTTTTCCTTCAAATTTACATTCCACAATTTTCTTGGGTATCTCACATTCAGCCATTCTTTTATGTGCTTTGCCAACTTTAATTGATGTATTCACACCAGGAGACTTATACAACTGATACAGCTCAGAGTTATATCTTACTAGGGAATACCCGACGTTCGCTGCTATGACTAAATAAATTAAATATTTAGGGTTAATTAAATGGTATACACTGTGATGAACCGAACATGGTGTTTGGTAGAGTCAATTTTTAATTTCAAATTTCAGGTAAACCCCTACTTTTAAAGGTCGGATTTCGCTGATATTTTGATAATACGAGTAGGCCTACATACCTCTGTTTATTTTAGTAGGATATTCCGAGTTTTGTTGTGAAACATCGAAAATTGCGATCGCTAGAGCGATTTTTAAATTTTCGTTTCAGGTGAACTCCTACACATAATGATTTTAGAACATAATAGATAACGGCTAAACACTCGCCGCATCTGAAACTCTGTATATACAAATTTTCACGTATATCGGTTAAACGGTTTAGAAGTCTATAAAGAACGGACATACATTCGTTTATATATATATGATATGAAAGTCCACCGCTGTGGTCTCGAGGTAGCGTGCTGCCTTGTCACGCAGCGGGCCCGGGTTCGATCCCCGGTCGGGGTAGTTTTTCTGGGTGAGGTTTTTATCGGGGTTTTTCCTCATCTGTAATACAAATGTCAGGAAAACTTTAAGGCTCAAACGGTTCCCGAAATCATATGATCATCATCATCCTTCACCAGTGTGGAAAGCAACGGGAAGCTACCACACCTGCAATTCCCTAGTAAAGCTGCAAAGCATAGCACGAAAATGCCATGATTGCAATGAAAGACCTGCCCTCGGGCAGAATTATTATGGATGGATGGATTCCGAATTTTGTTGTGAAACATCGAAAATTTCGATCGCTAGAGTTATTTTTAAATTTTCGTTTCAGGTGAACTCCTACACCTAATGTTTTTAGAACAGAATAGATAACGGCTAAACACCCGCCACATCTGAAACCCTGTATGTACAAATTTTCACGAAGATCGGTTGAACGGTTTAGAAGTCTATAAAGGACAGACAGTTCATATATATATATATATATGCCATTCTCCTTTGGGATGTTCAGATATAGACGACTATTAATGGTGACAGTATTAATAGTAGTAATAATAATAATAGTAATAGTGTAGAGAAAAACTACACTAGATCATAAACAAATATAATAACTAAATAATTGAAGATTGTAAATTTCTAGATAAATTATGGGCTTGATTATTCTGGTTTTTAACTGAAGGGCAACCTTAATGTGAGTTTTTAGTATGACAATAATTAATCTTATAATGTCTGGGAGATTATCCTTGGGATGAAGAGAAGTCAGCAAGAAATAGAATGCGTTTATTTTCGAGGTAGTAAAGAGATTCTTCATACCCCAGTGTTCTAATGGAATGCAGATGTAGTCGTCTTTTTTTTTTCTCTGTTGCATTGTTACTTGAATTAATCAAAGTCAAGCTGGCCATGACATGAAGGAATATTGAAACTAGGTCATTCCAACTAATAAGTAATTAATAGACCTCTTATTATCTACTCCAACATTGTAAATTATCTCTTCAACATATATTTAAGTGGGTTTTTTATAAGTTATTATACATCTAGTAAAGTATAGGATACGTAGAAAGCAAATAATTATTTGCCTTCTACGATATCCTATACTTTATACACGGTATAATTATACACGGTATAATTATACACGGTATAATTATACTGAGAATTGGAAACCTTGTGAGTAATTCATTATTTTCATCAGATTTTTGTGGCTATACTGAAACAATATTTTTTCTGTGTGATATTTCCACACTATATTTAGTTTTATTTCTTACTAGCTAATACTCGGAGTGCGCTGATACACACAAATAAATTAAATATTCAGGGTTAATTAATTATATGGTATACACAGCGACGAACCAATTATGGCGGCTGCTAGAGTAAATTTTTAATTTCAAATTTCAGGTAAACCCCCACTTATAAAGGTCGGATTTCGCTGATTTTTGGATAATACATACCTCAGTTTATTTTAATAGGATATTCAGAGTTTTGTTGTGAAACATCGAAAATATCGATAGCTGGAGCGATTTTTAAATTTTCGTTTCAGGTGAACTCCTACGCCTAATGATTTTAGAACAAATAAATAACGGCTAAACACTCTCCGCATCTGAAAACCTGTATGTACAAATTTTTACGAAGATCGGTTGAACGGTTTAGAAATCTATGAAGGACAGACAGACAGACAGACATACATACATACATTCTTTTATATATATAGTTTCAAGAGATTTAAAAACATATGTACACTTACTTAGGATCAATACTATAAAAAAGGAAACATTGATCTGAAATAAAAAGAAGAAAATAATTGAATTGAATGTTAAATGAAATCAATAGAATATAAACATTTTGGAATTAAATTTAAAATGACTCATTTTTTGCCGAAGGTCACGACGGCGACGTAGCGTAATTTTTAATACTCTACAGTTGATCGGGAAGGTCGTGGGTTCGATTCACGATAGGATCACGAGTTTTATAAACTGGCCTAATCCTTCTCGGCATCATGGCCTTGGAATCGACTCAGCCCCTAATCGAAATGAATACCAGACATATATACTGTGGGTAAAGGAGGCCGCCACGCAGGACTGACAACCAAGCTGACATCTCGTGCCAGTTTGTCTAGAAAAGTGAGATCCTTAACTTCTTACTACCCCGAAGGACTCCCAAGGCCTGTAGTCGTATAATTTTACTTTATCTTCCTACCTATTTTTAATCGAATAAGATGGTTATATTTAAAACTCTTATTCGAGAGGTCTCGAGTTCAAGTCCCGGATAATACTAACATGACTAAGATTTCATTAATCGTTAAAGCAAATAATAGGTTGGAATATCATTATCCACGATCCATTTTACGATAAATCATAATTAATTTAAAAATCAGTAAATTTGTACGTATAATACATATGAAACCAGACAACAGTAGAAGAAATACACAGTTATTGGTATTCACCCGAGTATCGTGGATAACACATAAGTCTCAAAATACAGGGTGTCCCATTCAAATCTCCCACATTTTAATTAATCATAATGTACCGAAATGGTCATTTCGATACAGGAATTACGTCTTACTGCGCAAACTATACGTCATCGCGTCTCCATCTCGAGTGTCATCTTTATGAACAGTGCCAAATGCTTTCCTATCTATCCCTTCCCTTTCCTCGTGCGCACCTTGTGCTATCGCGCATTTCCCCTCTCCCTCTGAACTATCATAAATAGCTGTGTTTTGGTAACATCGGGGGATCATCTAGGTAGTCACCGTTGGAGTCTGGTCGGAAAAGCTCAGGAGAGCTGGTTATATTTGTTTAGTCCAGTGAGCCAGGGTGGGGACGCCAGGACACTATTTCCCCCAACCCGAGGCTGGACTTGAGTGATTGATCATGTATGTGTGTATGTAAGTTGATTTATATCATATTTTCTTTTTGTATAGATGATCAACTATGATTTCTTTTCTTTGTAAATCGAATATTTGTTTATTTATCTTTATATTATTTCTGACTACATTTTGACTCGCATTAAATGCTTTAGTTATGTTTTTTTTTTTTACTGAGGCCTATTCATTCAGTAGTTAGCATTAGTCACATGTCTAAGTCAAATTCCAAAATCTTACTCAAGCGGGTATTAGTTCCTTTATCCCAAAGCTTCCACGATGGTATTTTATAAGTAAGTAAATATTGCATATTGGGAGAATCTAGTAAAGAAAGTTGAATTCCTCTTTGCCTCTATGGGCCCGGACAAATATGTCACTATTTGAATAATCTATGCTTTCCAATCAAAATAGTTATCAACAATGACGGTTACGCCGGTGCAAATAATGGTAGCAGTCAGCGTGGTTTAAACTGCACAATAACTAACAAAGTATGCGGAATTATGAAATGAGACCGGTATTAAACGAAACATAAACTCAAAGAATTTGAACTGTCGGGAAGCTTGGCGAATTGATTTTTGTGGACTTCTTTGAAATCCTGTCTAATTTCTTCAATCGTTTCTTCTGAAACACGTGTACGAGCACCTCCTGATTCTTTTTTAACGTTTCCAGTCGCCAGAAACTTCTTAAGCCATGCCTTAATGGTCTTCCCATCAGGTGCATTTCCTTCATATTCTCTCCGGTAATTTCTTTGCACTGTAATTATTGACTTCGTCTCTGCATACCAGAAAACAGTTTGTGCTCGTTGATGAGTCGCCATTTTGTTTTATGTCATTATTGTCCAACATGCGACAGATGAATTAACTGCAACAATGAAAACAAAAATTCTTTGTGTTTGTTTCTTTTAATAAAGTAAAGTGATCCCACAACGGGCCCGGAGGCCCTTGGGGTAGTAGGAGGTTAAGGCTCCCATTTTTTCTAGACAATCGGCACTTTATGTCAGCCGGGTTGTCAGCCCTGCGTGACGGCCGCCTTTACCCCCAGAACAAGCGTCAGTTTCTTTTAATATCAACCTTATTTTATATTTCCGTATACTTTGAGAGTAATGATTAATTAAACTGTGGGAGGTTTGAATGGGACACGGTGTACAATTTAAGTAAAAATACTCTTTTAATTCAGTTATTACAAAATCTATTAGGCCTACATGTTTGGTGAACTTGCGTTTCTATACTGTGATTCAGCCTGAATATTTGCATGTCTGCAACCCGCAATATATGTCTGACAGAGATGTTGCATAACAAGCTCGGCGTTTATAGAGCCCACGTAAAAACTGTCAGATTTCGAGACTTGAATGTGTGTTATCTAATGTCGGTAATTCCAGACACAGTGTTTCCAAATAATACAAGTCAAAGTTTGAACAACTTTTTAAATACGATTTTATGTTTCAACACTCATATAGGATTATTTTTATGCCCGTGTGAGAGAATTATGGGCCAGTCTGTATAATTTAATAATAGTTCACAAATAATTCTGTACTAGTGAAATAATAATTATCATGCTCGCCTCTATTTCCGGGTTTGCGGGTTCAAACCCAGCTACAGGTTATGCATTTTAAGGTCGTAAAAAACGCACGTATGACTTCCTGCATAAGGGAAACAAAGCTCTCTAAGTCCTGTATCATAGATTTGTAACTTGTAAAAGGCCTTCAAGACTAAAATAAGTGGCCTATGATCAACATTTGTCGGCCCATTCACAACCAGATTTGAATTTCAACTCTAATGATCTGAGTTGTGAAAGACCATCATTAAATAAAATATTAATTGAGAATTAATTATTATTTTAAATTATAGTTGGCAGTATCATATTTCGACGTAATATAGGGCCTATCCCTCAATTGAAGTAATACTGCAATTTAATTGTGTTTATAATTAATTAATGGCGCAAGACGCTCGCCTCTCATCGCTGGGGTCTCGAGATCGAGTCTCGGTCACTCAATGTGGGTTTCGTGCTGGGTGAAACGGAGCATGGGCAGGGTTTTCTCGGTGTTTCTCTTTTCTACCCTGCAACAAATTTCATTCCACAATTTCTCAGTACTCATCTCTCCATTTCGTTCATCCGTCCATGTGAAGATGCGTTAGGCGTTGTCGGCCGGCACCCTTGTCTTTCACAGACCTTTATATATAAATTGTATAAGTGATTATAGGAGTTTCATCTCATCTCATCCCTCGACTCGACACTGAGTTGGACTTCAGTTGAGGATATTAATATTATAATTAAATTACAGTATATAATTTAAAATTTAAAATAATTATTCAAACAGTTTGAAAAGTAAGATTGCTATTAAACTTAAAAATCGAAATGTGTTCAGTTTAGAAATGTATTTTTGTTTTATCATACAATTCTTTTTTACTTGATTGACCGTTATAAAAATTCTTAAATTTAATATATTTCAGTATTTACCAAATGAAAAATGAATGTATCCAAAATAGGTTTCTTGAAATTATTTTAAATAAAAATTGTTTTTTTTTTCTTTGTAAAATAAAAGGGCAGACTGTTAGATTATATAATCCTTCCTTTCTTCTAATTAGAAGCAAGGCATTATGGAAAAGTTGGACAAAACTTGAAGGATTCCCTTTATTTAAAGACATAAATTCGAAAATGCTTATTTTCAGATAGGCTTATGGTCCTTGTGAACTCTAGTGCATTTTTTGCTGGAATTAAATTTGAATTAATAAATGAGTTGGAGAAAATGTTTTAACATCTCACCTCACAAAGTTGCATGTCTTCACGATACCGATTTCAAAAGTATAGTATTACTTCCATCTTCAGTCAAATTCCAACTGTCGACATTTCGTCGTTATCATCTTCTGAACTGCCATCTGGTGTAGATTTTATGAACTTGGAGAGTCAATTATTCTCGTCGGGGATATCGAAATTCATTGCTTTATATTTATTCTTCTGAATGTATATCTTTTCCCAAATTGTTAATTCTAAAGGTTTCTCCAACTGTTTCAAAAGTTTGTCTTTTTCGATTTTAAGATTTTCTAGCAAACAATGAGCTGCAATTGCCGATGTTTTAATTGCCATTTTTAATATTTCTAAGGTGTTTTTTTGCACTAATTTCTAAATTCCTTTTTAGTTTTTCCTATATAATTTAATCTTCAAGTTCATAAAATCTATACCAGATGGCAGTTCAGAAGATGATGTTAACGACGAAATTTCGACAGTTGGAATTTGACTGAAGATGGAAGTAATACTATACTTTTGAAACCGGTATCGTGAAGACACGCAACTTTGTGAGGTGAGATGTTAAAACATTTTCTCCAACTCATTTTTTAATATAAATACCTCATAGTGTTTCCTCCCACTGTAATTTTAATTAAATTTGAATTATTTGTAAAATTTTAATGAGATGGAAAACATGTTGGGTGAATTAGGTTTAATTAAATATTTTAATGCCTGCAGTTGGATTACCGTAATATTAAACAAAAGTGCACATATGTTGATAGACTAAACATTTAATCAAAGGAAAAATAAACATAAATTGTTATGGATGTCATAATATATAATTCCAGAAAACATAAATGTACCACAATGTAAAGAAAATGCCGTGTGAGTACAATAATATTATGTTTATTTTTCAATTTCTGTAACTCTGAATCAAAACATTTGCTGTACCTTACTGAAATAATATATTTTTTAAATTGTACCAGCATATGAAGTGTATTTGGGGTAATCTCCATTTTTGTCCATTTTGATATAATCTCAAATAAAATTTACAAGAACAATAGATCTGTTGAAACTTTTATAGGAAAAATCATCATAAGGTTTAATTTAAGATTAAAATAAAATTCTTTATACCTCACCACATATCCAGTCTTCTAATAAAACCAGTTTCAAAACCTAGATGGTTTCATCTTCAGATATATCTCGACCGAAGTTATGTCCTTCAGAAGAACCTGTTTTAATTACAGGACTAAATATGAGGTGAGGTATAAAGAATTTCAATTTAAATCTTAATAGATCTGTTACATAATTGTTGCTAATTTAAAATTACAAAATCACTGTTTTTAAATAAGACGGATACAAATCAGCACTTTTTAGTCAACTTTGCTTTATTGGAGATCCCCTTTTTTTCTTCCTAAATGTGGATGTTCCAGGTTTTCACCCAACATGAGATTTTAAAATATTATTATTTCAGTATTTTTCTTGTTTTTCTCCAACTGCATATAGTGACTTAAAAGTCTCACTAGATAGCAGGGTTTATTTGATTCTATTTAAAAAAAAAAGGACATCCCTAGCTTTCTCCTGACAGTCTTCGTATGATAAATTAATTTCTGAAGTTTTTTCCAGTTTTCTTTATGACACTCTGCATCAAGGGATGAATTTCTATGTACTAAAACTTACATTAGAATATATTGACGTAGACTTTCATGGCCGGAGTTGCTATGATGATCTTGAAGAAGATTTTCGGGCTGTATAGGCCATGGTCGTGAGGCTTGTAGTTCCCCGACGTTTCGCCAGATGCAGTCTCTGGCAAAACGTCGGGGAACTATAAGCCTTATGACCACGGCCTGTAGCCCAAAAATCTTCTTCAAGATCATCATTACATTAGAATGTTTTATAAATTTGATAAGTGGAGGAAATGCAGAAGGAATAAATTGATTGTAATTAAAGGATAAAAATGATTGAATATTTTGAAGTGAGAATAAAAGATAAAGGAATTTATGAAATTAAATAAATGAAGGGATTAATCAGAACAAGAGCAGATATATTTTAAAGCTCTGGACAATGAGAAAAGGAATTAGGATGGACTGTGAGCCAATTTTACTTTTAGCACTCCATACCCTAGTTATATTACATTGACAATCCATGTGTTGACAGAATTGAATAATCAACTGTATGTATTACAGAACATAATATGTGCCAAGATAAATTATTGCCAGACAACATGAAACTAAATTCATAGACAGAATTAAGAATTGAGATAATAACAAGGTGTGCCACAATCTCATATACAATGAGATATTATATTTTTCTAAAGTACTCTAAAATTTTTAGTTTTAAAATTGATTAATAGGAATATTATATTATGGAATCAGTTAACAATGTTGTAATTTTTACACGAGTAAATTACATGAAATGTGTAGCAAGTTCATATTATGAATGCTATATATAATATGTAAAACAGTATTTCATTAATGTTGGGAAGTAAACATTATGAGGTATAATCATTAAAATTCATCGGAGAACATATTGTTTAAACAACTCACCTCATAGGATTCATGCTTCCATGATATCGCGATTTCAAACATAGTCGTGTTCATCGTCAGCCATAACTCCGACTGACGAAATTCTTCGGCCGTCAACTATTCTATTGTTGCCATCTTCAGTGCTGCCATCTATGGTTGAATTTATGAACTTCGAAATCAATGTAATTCGTTAGGAATATCAAAATTCATTGATCTATTTTTGTTTTTCTGAATGTATATTTTTTCCCAAACTGTCAATTCAAACAAGTAGAGAAACCTTTGGAATTGACAGTTTGGGAAAAAATATACATTCAGAAAAACAAAAATAGATCAATGAATTTTGATATCCCTAACGAAATTACATTGATTTCGAAGTTCATAAATTCAACCATAGATGGCAGCACTGAAGATGTGACAATAGAATAGTTGACGGCCGAAGAATTTCGTCAGTCGGAGTTATGGCTGACGATGAACATGACTATGTTTGAAATCGCGATATCATGGAAGCATGAATCCTATGAGGTGAGTTGTTTAAACAATATGTTCTCCGATGAATTTTAATGTAAAACAGTGTTAACATGTTTCATACACTGTTTTTTTTATAACAGAATTTTAAAATTAAAACAAAAATAAAATTAATATTGTAGATTTTCTAAGTAATTATTTTCAAGTTGTTGATAATGACTGAGATCTCAGGTATATATTTAATTAATTTAACCTCTTAATACCAAGAAATTTATATTTGGAAGTGAAATTTAATAATAAATTAAGTGCGCACAAGTGTGCAAAAATTGTGAAATCTCTAGTGTTCCACACTGAATTCTGTTACTGATTTTGGGCATTTAGAACAGCGCAGCACATGGCATTTGTCACACTTTAGTTCACAGTATTTACATATACTTATGACCAGCTTCATGGGTCAGCGTTCCTGACTGCTGTTCATGAGGTCCTGGGTTCAATTCCCGGTCAAACCATAAGAATTTTTCCTTAAAGGGAATTATTCCTGTGATTGCCCATGGTCTGGAATTTAGGTTAAGTTTAGGTTAAGAAGTCTCCTGACACTTCATTATAATGTATCAGTCATTTTATCATCGGGGTAACGTAACTCCGCCTTCCAGGTGCCCAAACCTAAGAAATGCATTACAATTCTGCCAATGCCAGGGGAGAGAGAGTTATAAATGTCATAAAAGACAGCCTGGTGGCATTAAAAAAAAACAACTTATTCCATAATTACATGAAACTTTGTTAAGTGGCATAGTTTATGCTGAAACCCATGCATGGCAAACTTTGTGAGGACATTTTTCATAAAGCATAAGTAACAAAAAGATAGAAAGAAAATTGAAGCTGCAGAAATGAGAGTTCTGAGACCTGTGACTGGATAAACAAAGCAGTATCACTAGGAGTAAATTTAAAATTAGAAATGCAATTGAAGATGCAACAAGATATGTGGGGAATGTGAGGAGATAATTAATTTATGGTGAAGTTAAATGTTTCTTACCTCTTCTCATATAAATCTTCTAAGTAGATCGCAATTTCGAGACCATAACAGTCTCATCTTCAGTACTTCTTTGGCGACTGATGTTATTAAGGTAGAATATGTTTATCACTCACCTCATATTGTTCTTCTTATTTGATTATAAACTAGTTTCGGAACATAGTTTCTGTTCCATCCTCAGTATCATCACGACCGTTGTTCTGTCGTCTTGAAGAGTTGTCCTTCTCTCCTTCCATTGGCTGACTGAAAAACCTCAAAACCAGGTCATTCTCACCGGGAATTTCAAAGTTCATTAATTTCTTCTTTTTGCTCTTTTGAATGTAGATCTTTTCCCAAACAGTAAGTTCTTTTGGTTTTTCTATTTGTTTTAATAATTTTGCTTCTTTCTCGATAAGATGTTTTTCAGACCATGCATGGGCAGCCACTGCAGATTTTTCTACTTCCCCTTTCTTGACATTCCTGAGATGTTCTTTAACTCTAGTTTTCAAATTTCTTTTAGTTTTTCCTATGTAGAATTTCTCACATTCTTCACATTTAATTTGATAAATCCCTGATTTGTTTAGTGACTGATGTTATGTCGATCGGAAGAAACTCTTCTTCTTCCCTCTGTTGGTGGACCGATGGAAGAAGAAAAGTTTCTTCCGATCGACATAACATCAGTCGCCAAAGAAGTACTGAAGACGAGACTGTTATGGTCTCAATCTCGAAATCACGATCTACTTAGAAGATTTGTATGAGGAGAGGTAAGAAACATTTAATTTCACTATAAATTAAACCTCATAGTGATTAATTCCTATAAAAGTTAAAAAAAAAGATAATTAATTATTTACAATTTTGGTCATCATTAGTTTGATCCTTCCGGGAAATTCTCGTATAAGACTTGAAAGCATAATAATAGTCCCTTCGATTGTTTGCTGGCCAAAGGAAGGCAAGACCAGTGATGGGGCTGCCATCTTATAGCCTCTGGTCAGGCTTTTCTGAAGAAGAAAAGAAAATAAAGGAAAGAAGAAATGGAAGAAAGGAAAGACTCCCTAGCCCTCGGATGCCCTAATAGCGTCGGGGTCGAAAAAAAACAAGAGGTAACCAAGAGAGGTTAGATAGTAAAGTTAAAAGAGTGCAAAACACAAGTAAGTGGAAGAAATGTTTTGCTCAGCTTGGGCACCTTGTGGTCGCCATCCACATATCCCCTAGATGAGGACCCCTGAGGGATCCCCAAAGCTGTTTATAATTATATACCAAGAGGACGAAGATCACTGGGCCGTCCTATGAAACGCTGGAGGGAAAATTTTCTATAGGATCGTAACAGGCCTTGGCCTAATACTTGGAAGGAAGAAGAAGAAGACAATTTTGGTATACATGGACACAAGAAATAATTATACTTGGCAATTTAAAATTAAATTTATGATTTTTTTTAAATTTTTTAAATCTCAAAATTGTTAGGAAGCATTTTATCAAAGAAGTAGTGTGTTTTTGTGCTGAAAATGAAGGAAATGTCATTCAAAACATGTCTCCAGTGAGAGCAAATTATGAGGTGAGATGTAAATAAGTGATTCAATTAATTATTCTCTTTTTAATCAAAATCAAAGTGGGAGGTAACACTATGAGGTATTTATGAATGAGTTGGAGAAAATGTTTTTTATATCTCACCTCATAAAGTTACATGTTTTTCACAATACCGGTTTCAAAAGTAAATTTTACTTCCATCTTCAGTCAAACTTCAACTGTTGAAATTTTGCCACCTTCTGAACTGCCATCTAGGGTCAATTTTATAAACTTGGAAATCAAATTATTCTCATTGGGAATTTCAAAATTCGTGGCTGTATATTTATTTTTCTGAATGTATATCTTTTCTCAAACTGTTAATTCCAATGGCTTCTCCAAATGTTTTAAAAGTTTAGTTTAGTTTAGTTTTTCTCCGCTAATTGAATATGAGTTGTGGCATACCAATTAATTTGTCTAAACCTTTAAAATAATTACTTATTTTAGGAATTCTCACTATGAGGTATATTCATTAAGGTAGAATATGTTTATCACTCACCTCATATTGTTCTATATGAGTGATAAACATATTCTACCTTTAAAATAATATTTTCTGATCATTATAACACAGTATTATTGTAAATGTGACCCTAATGATTATTTTGATTTCATAACTTAAAGGTACCTTTCTCTTGAAATTATATTTTTTTCCCACTAATATGCTTGAATCCATCACTCTTCCATGTTACTGTGATTGATAAAGAAAAGTTCAGATGATGTTGCTGATAGTTGAGTGTGATAAGTTTCCTTTTAGAAAAATAAGGAAAGACATGATTCATTTTGAGGTGCTAGGGAATTCATGTGGTGAGGAAAGGTGAGAAATGGTAATGGAAAGGGAAAGAATACAAAATACAAGACATTTTAAGAACATACAAGTAACCTAACAAAGAAGAAGAAATAGATTAAATCATATATTAATATACAGGATTTCTTGGTGTTGATAAAATATGTTAAATTTTATTATCAATAAAAACCAAATCGCCAAAAAAAAATTAATTAACCCATTGGAGACTTTTAACGAGTCTCCCTCGTGAGCAGGTAGAAAGTCCAAAGAGCTCCTCCACGACCTACACTCGTTGTTGTGTTATAACCCCCACTGTAAGAAGTTAGGTTTTTTTAGTGGTTTAAATTTTTGATTCACCATCAGTAAAATTTGTTGTTTGTTTATGTAAAGTAAATATGTATAGGCCTAGTGTATTGTATAGTTTATTTTAGTTATTATTTATAGAATAGTAGACTATAGCTGTAGGCATTCATTACGGTAAAATATAAGTGAATATAAATTCAGTGTTTATTTGTTAAAATTCATAGCTGTAATTTTTTTTGCAATATGTCCGTAAATAGGAGAGATCGTATTGCTATTGAGAAACTAAGTGAAGTAGTGGATGAAATGTTATGTGACAGTGATTGTAGTGAATTATCATGGAACGAAGATTCGAATGATGAAATAATAACAGTGACAACGTAACCGTGCATGCTACTGATGGTAGAAATATTAGGTCAGTTTTGTCCAGTTTTTATCTATAGTATTTTATAATTTACAGGTCGATATTTAACTATGATAATTAAAGAATATACAAAGAACTTTTCCTGATAACATTCAAAAATAAAATTAGAAAAGAAACCAAGATAAAAATGTATAATGTTATGGCGGTTCCCACAATATTGTATGGATGTGAAACTTGGGCTCCAGTGAAAAGACAGAAGGATAGAATACAGACGGCAGAGATGCGGTTCCTAAGACAAGTAAAAGGATGTACAAGACTTGATAGAATAAGAAATGAGGATATAAGAGAAGAATTGAAAGTACAGCCTTTATTGGATAAAGTCACGAATTACAGACAGAAATGGATTGATCACATGGATGGAATGAACAAGGAGAGATATCCATTGTTAGCCAGAAATTATCAAGCAAGAGGAAGGCGTGATGTTGGAAGACCTAGAAGACGTTGGGCTGATGCAATATGAAGTCGGAACGGGCAATTGCCTAATCCTTGGAGTGATGATGATGATGATGATGACTTTTCCTGATTTTATAATTTATAGGTCTATGCTTATTTATATTTCATATATTTATTTTTATTTATTTTTATTATGTACAGTATTATATTGCGTTAGTTATTTTTTTCGGTCTTGTTTGAACATATGATTTGTGTTTACTTTCAAGGCAATGTCCGAGAACTGTTACAAAAAGATGGTTTTTGAAATGTTTGTCAACTTTCACAGCCTTGAAAATAAACAAAACATAACGGTTTACAATGCACAACAGAGGGTAGCAGGTAGGCCACATTCCTTTGCTATTCGTAAAAGTACAAGATACTAAAAGAAAATTCAGGGGTAAACAAAATATCTGAAAACATAAGTGATAGAACACAGTATGTGTATTTGTATTCTGATTTAAAGTCCAGCGCAGCCGGAGTAGCGGTGAGGAGATTTAAATGGGTTCCCAGTGAACATGCTAGGTGCTTTAAACGTGTCTCCAATGGGTTAAAAAGCATTAAAAAACTATTGAAGATTGGGCATGGAATCATTAATATATAATTAATTACTTTTTTATTCACTACTTTAGTGTAATGATTAGCATTTTTGTTAAGCCAAATCAGGTGTCCCAAGTTCAATTCCTGATGCAGCTATAAAAAGATCTTTATATGATACATAGGTTCTGGAAAATATTCCACTCAGCGTTAAGAGTACAACTGACTAGATACTTTTTACAAGAAGTAGCAAAATTTGGTTAAGAGTAATGAAACTAATGAGTTTTGTCAGGAGAACCACATGGCTCTCTTAAGTCTTCTGCTTGCCAGTCATAATAAATTCAGTTGGGTTTGGCACTTAGAAAATCCACACTATAGATTTATTTATTTTCATGTTGTTAACTTGTCCATTATCGTCTTGGTAGAAACCATGCTCACCTTTAGTTCCAAGGTTCTAAGCTGCAAAATTAAAATTAACTTTTAAAATAAATAATTATTATCCTATATGGTACATATATTTATAATATCTATAATTTAACCTTTAATAAATACAAAACAAATAATTATAAAGTTTTATTTTTAAGTGGGAGGGTAGAATTTGAATTAGAATATATCTAAATTGCAATTTTAGTTGATTGCATGAGGTCAATGGTTTTTTTCAGGGGATAAAATCATGAGTATTTGTCTTTTAGAAGGGAACTAAAGCCATGAGTCCCATATTACAGATTTATGGCATGTGAAATAACCTGTAGCCTGAATGTATTATATAGTTGTACAGTAATCAGATGATACTCCGCAGAACTGCAAACTAATCCCCACCTCTCTCTATACTCCATGTAGTACATAACCTATAGCATTTGTTTTTTTGTGTAGAACCTGCTAGCCTGGATAGTAAAAGTAACTTACCATTCCCTCCACAAGTAGTCCCTTTCAGTTCTGATTATCTGTTAGTTACCATGCTTGCCTTTGGTAGTTCTCAGGTTTGTGGCTTCAGTCCAGTCATGGTCGATGAATTTTTGAGGGTTTAAAAATCCTTTTAAAATACGTTACGAAAGTCCATTGAGGTCACTATGTTAAAATTTTAAGAAATGTAAAACAGTACCTGACATCTGTCATCCTCAATAAATAATCAGCAGCATAGTTTTGTAGGAGGCCTTTTGATAACTTAAGTATCATCTTCTGCTTTAATTTTGGTATTGACTGTTGCTAGTAAAGATTGTGTATAAGGGATTCACATTATTAGGTGCATTCTCATTTAACAGGTGTTTGTTTGTGGTTTCCTACTAGAAACTTCACTACAAGATTCAATGAACATTTTAGAGATTTCTTGAAGAATAAGGATAAATAAAGTTTTTTTTCAAAACACATAGTAGAAGCAGGACATCAGTTTAACACAATAGACAATGTATTATCAATCCTGCATAGAGAAAACGATACATTGAAAATCAACGTTCTCAAAGAGTTAGAAATTATCAAGAAAAAACCACAAACACCTGTTAAATGAGAACATACCCAGTAATGTGAACCCTCTGTACAAAATCATTACCAGCAACAGTTAGTACCAAACTGAAAGCAGAAGATGATACTTAAGTTATTGAAAGGCCTCCTACAAAACTACACTGCTGATTATTGATGACGACTGAGATCTCAGGTACTGTTTTACATTTCTTAAAATTTTTAAAATCCTGAGCATGGCTTCATTTTAAAAGACATGGGTCCCATAATATAACTTTATGGCAATAAAAGAAAGTCAATAGAGCAAGTTCATGTATTCAGTTGTTTAGAATATCAGTTTTTTCTCCTATGAGCTCTGGCGATAACAATAGACTCTGTCATCCATACACACTGCAAACTGTTCTATTTTTCAAAATCATATGACTGCTTTAAAATTTAATTTTCATACATTTTAATAATTTTTTGTTAAGAAAGGAAAATCATAAAATTGTGCCAGGGCTCACCTGTCACACCCCATAGTTCCATCTATGATAAAAATTAAGGTTGTTCTTTTAGTGAAGTAGTAAGTTTAAGATTAATCCTTCAAACTTAACTAAAACTTATTTGCATATATGGGAGAGTGATGGATTATTGGCAATTATTCTTATTTTTAAAAAGTAAAACTAATATTAGTAATAAGTTTTGGTTCCACTTTTTTTTAAATCAAAGATAAAATGTGTCTGAAAAGTCATTCTCATTTTTAAACAAAAAAAAAAATATTAACAATAAGTTTGGTTCCAGTTTTTCTTAAATCAATGATACAATGTATGTGAAAAGTCATTCAATAGTAATGGTATGGTGATGTATTGGCTAGCAACTGTGAATGACTATAATGCCTGATCATATCAGATTTCTTTTGTATAGAACAGTATATGACATTTTGTTTTATTTATAGATTTGTTCCATACAAAACAAGTGGAAAGTATTTAAATTTGGATCATTTGACTAGGAGATTATAAAATTCTTATTTTGAGGATTCCAAATACATTTTCTTACTTCCATATTTCTCTCATTGTAGCCCCTACCTGGAGGTCTGAACGAGGGGCTGTTTTATCTTCAGAATATTTTACATTGAGATTATCCATCATATTTTGTTACTGAAACATAGTGGGGCTGCATTGGATGTTTTTACAGCTTGTGTAGGTATCTCTTAAATTTTTATGTGCTTAAGTTATTAAACTTAAGCCACCTCATCTTGTTTGTATGAGGGATTGTGCAAAGTATGAATAGAAAGTTTAGATAGATGAAGATAAGTATAAGAAGAAAAAGATCTTCTAGCCCTTGAATGCTCTAATGCCATCGGAGTTGAAAAGAACAAGAGTTAGTCAAGGAAGACTATATATAGAATATATAAGGGTCGTATGCAAATACATTAGTCTCTACTCAAATTACTTCCAATCACTGGTGAGCTGAGATCGAATTAACGGCCGCCTTAACCGGCCATGCATGAATGTTGACGTTTTCGTAATATTGGCAATGAATTACCCAGAATTCTCAGTGATAAAACCACTTCCGTTATTTTCGTCTGCTATAGAGGAATGCATTTATGCTTGCATCCCGCAAATAATATCGTATACAAACACGTCTGCGACGTGCAATATTACGCCGATTCTCCTGTTCTTCCAGTTGAATTCTTTGGTAGACTCTATCAAATTCCTCTTCCCCACGTATACCGAAAACATGATCGAAGTCTTCAAGGTCCGACATCTTGGATAAGTTTCAAAACTAATCGGTTACCATCGGTTACCATCGGTTCCCTTCGGGATTTTCACATAAGTTTATATCTTGAGCTACGATCTTAAGGTACCTTGTCAGGTAGCTTTACAATTATTACCGCGTGAATAGATTTCTGAGTAAGAAAAATGTGTTTGAATAAAACTTTATCAGCAGAGAACGCCTTTTACTGTCTAATGCGTTCAAACATTCGACCCTAAAAGTAGGATCAAAACACAAGTAAGTGAATAGATAAAAGTAGGAGCAAAACACAAGTAAGTGGAAGCAATGTTTAGCTCAGCTTGGGCACTTTGTGGTCGCCATCCACATATCCCCTAGATAGGGACCCCTGAGGTCTTACTTCCATATGTTTTTGTAGTTTACCATTCCAAGTTTTCTTCTTCTTCTTCTGCTTTATGCAGATGTAGGCAAATTGCCTGTTCTGCGACTACTCAAATTGGTCATTTAGTCTGTTGTAGGATCTCTCCAGGCCTCTCGTATCTTACGGTTGATTATGTATTGCTTTGAACAGTAACTAGTCTTCTGGCATTCTCAAAAAATTCCATGTTTTTTATAAAAAATACCATTAATTGATACAATGTGCATCTGGGATGAAAAGGATATCCCTGAAAAAATTACTAGTTATAATAAAAGTTTGGGAATTATTAATCAAATTATGAAACCATCCCTTGTACAAAAAAACACCAGATTACGTTTATATAACACTTTGGCTAGACCAGTGTTGACCTATGGTAGTAAAGCATGGATACTAAAAAGATAACATGAAAGCAGAATAACAGCTTATGAAATGAGATTCATGCGCAGAACAGTGGGTTACACCAGATGGGATCGGAAAAAGAACACCAATATCTTAAAAGAATTGAAGATTAAGCCAATTTTGGAATATATTAAACAGTACCAACTAATGGTGAAATTAAATGTTTCTTACCTCTCCTCATATAAATCTTCTAAGTTGATTGTGATTTTGAGACTATAACTGTCTCATCCTCAGAACTTTCTTGGCGATTGGTGTTATGTCGATCGGAAGAAACTCTTCTTCCCTCCGTTGGTGGACCTGATCCAGAGGTTCATCGGTCCACCAACAGAGGGAAGAAGAAGAGTTTCTTCCGATCGCCAAGAAAGTTCTGAGGATGAGACAGTTATAGTCTTGAAATCGTGATCAACTTAGAAGATTTATATGAGGAGAGGTAAGAAACATTTAATTTCACCATAAATTAAACCTCATAGTGATTAATTCCTATAAAAGTTAAAAGTACCAACTAAATTGGAAACACCATCTTGAAAGAATGAGTTCAAATCGGATCCCCAAAGCTATTTATAATTATATACCAAGAGGACAAAGATCTCTGGGCCGTCCTATGAAACGCTGGAGGGAAAATTTTCTATAGGATCATAACAGGCCTTGGAAGGAAGAAGAAGAAGATGTGCATATGATCAGATTTCAGAACAAGAATTGTTTTTGCTCATCTAATTGTTTTCAGAACTTTGTCTTATGCCTGATAGATCTCTGTTTGTTATGAAACATAAAGGAACTATTAGTAAATTACAATAAGAAGTAACATTATGAGGTTCTTAAAAAATAAGGTGAATTTGGTACATTTTACCTCATAAATATTTGTTTCATTTGACATGTTTTGATATGTTGTCCATTCCAAACTGGACAAGCTGATGGTTGTATGTACATCATATCAAAACATGTCAAATGAAACACAAACATTTATGAGGTAAGATATACCAGATTCACCTTTTTTATTATGAAAAAATTAGTTTCATACTGCCAGAACATGTTCAGAACTCAAGTACTAACAAAAAGTTTGCATCTCAATTATACCAATTTAATTGTTGTATTGTATACACTCATTATAAAAATAGGTTTTAAGCTTACTTATTTTTTTGGTTTGTCTGCTCTCTACCTTTCTCTCATTCTAATACACAAACAAATAGGTTTTAAGCTACTTGGTGAAATTAAATGTTTCTTACCTCTCCTCATATAAATCTTCTAAGTAGATCGTGATTTCGAGACCATAACGGTCTCATCTTCAGTACAACCTTGGCGACTGATGTTATGTCGATCGGAAGAAACTCTTCTTCCCTCTGTTGGTGGACCGATGAACCTCTGGATCAGGTCAAAATTTGTGGGAATTTTGAATTAAGGTAGGGAATTTTGAAGTTCATCGGTCCACCAACAGACGGAAGAAGAAGAGTTTCTTCTGATCGACATAACATAGTAGCCAAGATTGTACTGAAGATGAGACCATTATAGTCTCGAAATCGCAATCTACTTATAAGATTTATATGAGGAGAGGTAAGAAACTTTAATTTCACCATAAATTAAACCTCATAGTGATTAATTCCTATAAAAGTTAAATTTAAGCTACATATTTCTCTCTCTTACAAATCACTATCTTGAAAATTGTAGTGTTCTCCAATATCAGATGCTTTTCCCTAGAGCAGGCCTTAAAACGTGCTCGTTATGTGTGAAAAGATGACCCCCTCCTACCTGCATCAGGTGAACTCTCAATGAAATAATACAGAATGTTTGTAAACCTCCAACTTAGGCATAACTGTAGGCTTTCACGGCCGGCGTCTTGATCCCTATTAGGTTTGTCTTCCGGGCATATAGGCCGTGGCCCAGTCGTTCTTCTACTCGACGTTTCGTCTACTGCTGCGGTAGACATCATCAGGAGATACTGCGTGCTCTCTGTGAACTCCTCAGTCTGCAGCCAACTGTTGAGGAGTTCACAGAGAGCACGCAGTATCTCCTGATGATGTCTACCGCAGCAGTAGACGAAACGTCGAGTAGAAGAATGACTGGACCACGGCCTATGTGCCCGGAAGACAAACCTAATAGGGATCTCCAACTTAGGGTTGAATAGGAGAGGTGGAGCATATTTTCACACCTACTGAGCACTTATTAACGGCCCTGCTCTAGAGAATTCAACTGAAGCATTTTACTCTTAGATATAGTTCCATCTTACTGTGAAATGACTTTTGGGACATATTTTAACTGAGAATCTAGTGTGTATAATAATTTTAAATTAATGTAAGGAAAATTGTGTAAAAGTAGGCTTTTACACAAAAATCTGTTCAATATTGTGTTCATTATTCATTTTTTTAAGGTGCTTGAATGAAATAACGAGTTTTATTCCCATAATGGACATTTTATCACTAACTTATATTAACAATATGTAATATGTTAAAAATACTAGCACAAATGTAATTGGTTACAGAAGATCTCTGGTTTATTTAAAATAAGAAAGTAATAATCTCTGTATAAAATTGAATAGTTTAGATGAAGAATGAACCAAGCACAAGTCAACATTTTTTAAATTTAAATCTTGTTCAAGGTAAAAAATAAAACAGATAGACCAAAAAAAAATCATCATGGAATTCTTTATAGAAATTGATGCAATTTTTTATATAAACCCTGGAAAATGTATCTAGAATGAGTAAATTTTAAATTGCAGACATGAATGTGGGAACACTGTGCAATTAAATATGATGAAACTCATTACTAGAGATGGGAAATGAGTTTAATTAAATGACTAAACAGTTAAGGTTTTGGTTATGAATTGTAAGAGTGATAGTTTAAATTTGTTTTTAAAAAATGTACTGCTAGAATATTAGTACTACATCTTTTACATTTTAATATTTTGAAATTAATTATTGCTTATTTAGTCCATTCTTCTTTTATTTTAATAAGCCAATTAATTAATAGTGAGTGGAGAACATATTTTAATCGACTCACCTCATACATTTTCAAACTTCTTTGATACTGACGGTTTCAGACAAAATCATGTCCTTCTTCAGTCATGGCTTCCACTGATGAAATTCCGTGATTGTTGATTTCTTTAGTGACATCATTTCTTGGGCTGCCATCTTTCGTTGGGATTATAAACTTTGTAATTAAATTTTTATCCACCGGAATATCGAAATTCATAGATCGATATTTATTCTTTTGAATGAATATCATTTCCCAAATTGTCAATTCCAACGGTTTATCCCAATTGTTTTCTAAAGTTTTGCTTTTTCAATTTTATGACGTTCTAGTAAACTATGTTGCAGTCAATTTGCCGATTTTTTTTCAATTTCACAATTTCTTAATAATATTTCTAAAATGTCCTTTCAGAGGGTGCGTGTTTCCAAAGTCCTTTTTGTTTTTTTTCCCTATGTATATTTGGCTACAATCATTACAATAAATTTGATAATTCCCAGATTTTCTACTGTCTGGGGAATGTTGATTTTGTTTTTTATTAGTATTTCGGAATAAAGCATAATGTTTTACCGAAAGTCTTCCCATTCCTTTCTATTTAACCCTTAAATTGGCAAAATTCATTGTTTTATGCCAGCTTATTAAAATATAAGAATTAAATTAATGTTTTTATTACCTCATTTCATATCCTTTTTCTTCTAGACTGCAGTTTCGGATCTTATCTCCATCATTAGTAGCCTCTAGTCAACCGGTGTTATGTCATTTCTTGGCGGTTTTCTTCTTACGTCTATCGGTGGATCGATGAACCTCTGGATCAGTAGCCTCTGGTCGATCAGTGTTATGTCGTTTCTTGGCAGTTTTCTTCTTACTTCTATCGGTGAACTGATGAACCTCTGATCCAGAGGTTTATCGGTCCACCGATAGAAGTAAGAAGAAAACTGCCAAGAAACGACATAACACAGGTCGACCAGAGGCTACTGATGATGGAGATACGCTCCGAAACTGCAGTCTAGAAGAAAAAGGATACGAGGTGAGGTAATAAAAACATTAATATTGTTTAGTTGTTTTTTGACTCACCTCATACTTCTTAACTCCCATGCAGACTCGAGTTTCTTCTCTGCATTTGTGACATTCTCAATGCTGTATTACATTCACAACTGATGTCCAACGGCCTCCTCTCCTGCAGAGTGACCTCCGCGCCATCTGATGGCTGACCGACAAACTTCCAAATCAGCCATCAGATGGCGCGGAGGTCAGTCTGCAAGAGAGGAGGCCATTGGACATCAGTTGTGAATGTAATACAGCATTGAGAATGTCACAAATGCAGTGAAGAAACTAGAGTCTATGTGGGAGTTAAGAAGTATGAGGTGAGTCAAAAAACAACTAAACAATATTAAAATAAACCTCATAGTATTATTTCTTACCTACATAGCTTAATAAAAACATTAATTTAATTCTTAAATTAAACCTCATAGTGTTCTTTCCCTGTGAAAATTAAATTATAAAAATATGTTGGATTCCAGAGAAAAAGTAATCATCCTTAACTACTGGTTATTATTGTTAAATGTGACAGAATTTAAATAATTTCTACTGTATACGAGTATTTAAGTAAGATTTTGTCACTTCACCTCATATTCTTCTTAGACCAGTTTTGGGACCTTCTTCGATTCCATCTTCAGTATTTTCAAGAACATTGTTATGACCATCCCAATGTCATTCTAAGAAAAAGAATGAGGTGATGTGATGAAATTTTACTTAAATAAATAATACCTCATTGTGTTAATTCTTAAAAAGTGAATTAATTTCTACTTATTTGTTTTTTTTTTCCATTTTTATTAAAAATATCTTCCCTAGCTCCCATGATAATGGTGGTAAGATAGGGTCTGATGTTTGAAGGTTTGAAGTGTTGACTTTGGCAGCAACTGGAGAATTGGGTTATGGTGGTGGTGGCAGTAGTTGTCATGATAGCAGATGACAATGCCAAATTACTTGTTTTGAGATCATCTGTAACCAGTTATACTTGTCTGATGTAATTTAGAGATATTCTTAATATGTTGTTAAGGAAATCTCCAGATTATAGTATGTATTTATGTATATTTTATCAAAATGCCAAATATTTAATTTGGGAATATGTGAGCTCATAATTGAGAGATTTCTTGGAAATACATAATAAAAAATGCGAGGGGATCAGAGCAGATGTGGACCAAGTCCAAAAATTGAAAATCGTAGTTATATGTGATTTTGATTCAAAATATCATTAATTCTTCAGAGCAACAGTGAACCAAGTATTGTATTTGCTCTTTTTCATTGTAAAAATGTAATGTTTAATTGTTGAATGCAGGCTTTCACGGCCGGTAATCGTAATGTTGAGTGATTCCGGGTTATGTGGTCCATAGTTGGTGTTGATACCAGACGTTTTGCCCTCAACTGCGGAGGGCATCTTCAGTGGCGAGTGCTTCTATGCGTGTTTCCTGGTCGGAAGATCTACTTAGAATGAGTAGATCTTCCGACCAGGAAACACGCATAGAAGCACTCGCCACTGAAGATGCCCTCCGCAGTTAAGTAGATCTTCCGACCAGGAAACACGCATAGAAGCACTCGCCACTGAAGATGCCCTCCGCAGTTGAGGGCGAAACGTCTGGTATCAACACCAACTATGGACCACGGCCACATAACCCGGAATCACTCAATGTAATGTTTAATTCTTCGTATACAATTAAATATATTACTTTAAGTTTATATTTGAATGCACATCCAATAAATCTTCCTCCGAGAAGTGATTTTGGAAATAAAGAGGATGAAAATTCTATAAATTATGAATAATAATAAGAAGAGAAGCTTTATATCAGTTTTTTTGAAAAGAGTAAAATATTGACTTGGTCCACTTTTGCTCTGAACCCCTCATATATATATATATTTGGGGCCAGTGAATAGTAGGGTCAGTTCTGATGCATGAAACCTAATGTTATTACTATGCTCAACTCTGGTCCAAAATTTGAATGTTTAAACCCAGCTGGCTCAATAGATTTTTAAGAGTATAAAAGTCTGAATATGTGACTCAAAATTTGTCGGTCCTTTCATATCCAGATTTGAATTGCAACACAAATAACCTCAATCTTTAGGAAGGTTCATTAAATAATAAAATGCCATACTATTCTTGAGAATGTGTGTTTCTCTATAGAATTGATTCATAGACATTTATATTGTTTTCAGAAAAAAATCTCAATTTTATTCCAGACTACAGTATTTTAAAGATAATAGAAAGGTTGTAATAATAAATTATTGGATAAAGAATGTATAACTTAACATGGAGATGCATATACAAGTAATAATTTAGAACTTGTATATAAATAATCAGTAGGAAATGGCATAAAGAGTTAACGATCATTAAAACTGAATTGGAAAGATGAATTTTCTAACCTGGGCCTGATTTCAGGATAATTATTCCCATTCTTAACTAAATATGGAATGAGTTTAACTCAAAATCAGAACAGTTTTCTCCAAAACATGTCCAGGTAAAAAAAAAATCATCTTATGAAGTGAGGCATATTTTTTCTGATTAGATTACTTTAATAATCTTTCTTTATTTCATTATTTTTTAAATTTAATCTCTTCCTTTATGGGTAATTTTATATACCCCATGCTACCTGGACCTTTACTGGGACACAACCTGTCTGGTTCACATATTAACTTTTTTTGACTGCAGAAGGACATGGAGGGCCTTCCTGGATGACTGTAAGGGTCACCTCCAAGACAGTGTGAATATTTGCCACAAGGCACACCATATATTCTCATACATTCATACTAATTTTTTTATTCATCAGGTTTTAAATGTACCATATTAGCCCGAATATAAGCCACATTTATTTTTCAAATTTCGTACATGAAAATTAAAGGTGTAGCTTATTTGTGCAACTGAAAATTTTCACATGTAATCCATCCATAGTAATTCTGCCCAAAGGCAGGTCCTTCACTGCAATCATAGCTATGCTTGCAGCTTTACTAGGGAATTGTAAGTGTGGTAGCTTCCTGTTGCTTTCCACACTGGTGAAGGATGATGATGATAATAATAAGGATGATGATAGTGATAGTGATGGTGATGATGATGGCCATATGATTTCGGGGACTGTTTGGGCCTGGGCCTTAAAGTTTTCCTGACATTTGTCTCACAGGTGAGGAAAAACCCCGATAAAAACCTCACCCAGAAAAACTACTACCCCGACCAGAAATTGAACCCAGGCCTGCTGCGTGACAAGGCAGCACGAGACCATAGCGGTGGACTTCACATGTAATAGAAACTTGAAATTTAGCGCACATTGCTAATTTTCTAATTTTGAAATGGAGCATCAATGCCATACCTCATGTTTGGAATCATCAGCAGTCATATGGTATTTGATGCAACAATGTACCAGTCTTTGTATTATGGTAATCGTGCTTTTTTGTTTGATAGGACAAATTGAAACAGTTACGGTAGTACGTACCTACGACAGTAAATTTATTCTTCAGCAATGAGTGAAAATGTCGAAAGAAAAGCTTGTGAATTCGGTGCAGTTATGATGCCAGTTTCAGACTTGCAGTTATTTTTTTCTTTCTTTTTTTCTCCTTTTCCCCCCTAAAATTAAGGATGCAGCCTATACTTGGGTGTGGCTTATATTCGGGCCAATATGGTATACAACATCGTCCTGTGCCCAATATTAAATTTTGATTCTCTTCCTCCATTCTTCTGTATCCTTCCAGTTACCACCCTTGATTGATTCATAATTATCTCTATCAATGTCTTCTTAGGTCTCTCTCTTCTTTTCTTCTGATTTGAAATCCACCTTTTCCAACCTGGCATGGGATAGCTTTTGACATAAACTATAAAAACTCAGTAATTTCCAGCCAATGTCACTTGTGTCTTTTATCTAATAATTTATTATTAATGTTGATACTTATTACCTGCCTGTAGAATTATATCAATAGGTTTCAGAACGTTCTGTACCCTTGCAACGTACAATTTTCAAGTTACCACTACAACAGATGAAAAATTGCCAATTACTGTACAATCTTTAACGCTCTTGTATGGGCCGATAAGGTGCAATATTTATGATTGTATTTATTGTAAATAACACTACAGGACAATGGTAGGCCCATATTTTATAATTATTGTCCTTAAGATATATTTTATAATATTATAAATAAGAATCATATTGTATTATTATGAAGAAATTTTGTACATGTGTAAATTTTGTTGTATCTTAGTTTAAATAAAATATAAATTAAAATAATTACTTACTTTCTCCCTGGCACTATAGGTTGTTGTGAGCTCTTGGACTCCTTAATAAGAGCATTCCACTTTCAACGATTTAATATTTCCTGAATCCAGTATCTCCTTCCCATTGGTCTAATATCCTTCTCTGCTTCATCAATCCACTGGTCTCAGTGGTCATCATCATCAAACTTCATGGATTAGGCCTTTGCCTGTTCCGATCTCACATCTGTTCACCCGAGCACTTTTGTGACGTGAAGTGAAGAAAGAGGTGTCGGAGTAGACATGTTAATAGAAAAGTAGTACCAATAATTACATGAAGACCATGAAAGCTGGTCTTCCCACCGATCTTCGTCCTCCAGGATTATACATCAGTGCCATCTTTGGTATTCTATCCTCTATCATTCTTTGCAAATGTTCTATCCAATTGTTCCTGTGTTCTTCTATTTGTTGAAGAAGTGATTGTACTTTTAGTTCCTCTCTAATATTCTCATTTCTAATATGTTCTTCTCTTGTACAACCTTTCACAGCCTGTAGGAATCTCATTTCTGCTGCCTGAATTTTACTTTTTTCTTCAGGACCCAGGTCTAACTTCCATACATCACCACTAGTAGTGCCAACGTTAGTAAAATCTTAGCTGTGTATCCTTTCTTACTTTGTTCCTCAGTGTTATATATGTTATTCATAGCTAAGGGCCTTTTTTTGTGCATTTAATAGATAAGAGGACTCGTATATTAGGGAATATTACTTATTTTCAGTCAATCCTGTAGGAAAGTAAAATAAAAAACCCAAAAACATTTAAATATCTCAATGAAACAATCTCTAAAATTAAGTCCTTACAATAAAAGTCTGCTAAAAAGGGCATTCCACTTTGCCCCTGGTCTCAAGAATCATGGGTTCAAACCAGCTGGGGTCAATCTATTTTTAGCATGGTAAAATCCAATTGACTTCAAGCCATAGGTCTCAAGTCCAAAGATTTTTTTGGCTCATAAAAGAATCTCAAGCCTAAATTAGTGTATCTGAGCAAAATTTAACTGGACTTCTGCATCCAAGTAGTACCTTAGTTGCCTATTAGATTTCTTATTGAGGTGATGTGTTAATCACATTCACTCATGACACCTGTAGGAAAATAAGAACAACTAAATTAGCTTGGTTAAGAAACTCCCACTAGGAATCACCCATGTCCCCATGCGGAACGAACAGACTTCATCAATCCACCTGCTTCTTGGATGTCCTCTTTCTGTCATTCCAAACATCTTTGTTTTAAGTATTTTCTTGATGCACTCTCCCCTGACATTCTTTCAACATGTCCTAATCATCTTAATCTTCTTCTCTGGATAAATTGTGCAATGTTTTCATCATTATTTAGTATTCTCCATCTGTCATCCTCACAATCACCATCTCCTTATGATCTTTAATATTTTTAATTTATTTATTTCAGCAGCTGGGAGAAGCGAAAGTAATTCCATGTGGAGAAGTTCTATTGGTTACACATCTATACAAATGGCTCTTACAACAGAGCAAATAAGGAAGCTGTGCTGGAGTATATTACAAGCTTTTGGTTACTATGCTTTCATTGGAATGGAAAAAACAACTTTGATGGAGAAGTGAAATTGTTCTCATGAATTTAGTTCAACTTAATCGGATGCAAAAAGGCTATATTTCTGATCGATTCTAAATATTCCTTTGAAGCTATAACAAGTTAATATTATATTGACAAGACCAATATAAGAGTGCAGAAAAATACTGAACAAACAAAGGAAAACAATAGTATTCCAATGAGTACCATCACACATAGGATTAAAAGGGAATCATCAGGTGGGTGAACTTACAAAGGAAGGAACTAGCATTCAACAGTCATTTCCTGGTGAACCATCAATGCAAAGAATAAAAGGTACTAAAGTGAAAACTTTCCTTAATACAGCTCGAACGTGGCAAAAGATAAGAAATGGTGAAGGTTTTTACAATTCAATAGCTAACAGCAAAAGAAACGAAGTGGTTGCCAAGATCAAATAGCCTGCCTCACCACTTGGCAAAATTTGAAATAATTGATCTAACATCTACACACTATGCTATGCAGCAAGATTTGAGGAACATCATCTCCAATGTTGACATAGACACAAAATTTGAAGATGCAAAATTGCATTGCCTGTCTCACACAGTTGCAAAATTCCGACACAACTTTGTGTCATCCATCTGCTATGTGTTAATTTAATTTTAGAATGATGAGCGAAAACCTGTCTCTTTCTAAACAATTACCCATAATGCTAAGCATGTAATATTTATTACCAAGATGATGTTGCTGAATACTTTATCATCTTCAAGGCATGGGCCTGTTGGCCCGTTCCGCTCCCTGGTGCACTACATGCCGCAGGCGCAGATCGTCCTTCCAACGACGTTTTTGTCTTCCTACATTTCTTTGGCCTAGAGGCCTATAATGAAGCAGCTGTTTTGCTGAATACTTTAAGATTAGGTTAAATTGCTTTTGTTAGGTAGCTTTTTATATTTAAAACTAAACTGTCCTAAAATACATGTTGAATGGAAATGAGGTATCCATTTTGAAAATGCATAATAATAAACTGACTAGGAAGTGAGAATAATTCAGCAACTCTCTTATTCAGTAATGACAACCATTTTGTTTGGCATAGGCTCATTGGAGATGTTGGGCTACATATTTATATATATATTATTAATGAAATTCATCAGGCGTAGCTTGTAAATGGGGACACAACTTAGTGTAGTTTGTTAAGGTAATGTTCTAGAAATCGGAAGGTTGCGGGTTCGAGTCCCAATAGGATTAGGATTTTTAAACTGGCCTAAACCCTCTGGCGGGAACATGATCTGAGGTCGACTCAATCTCCAAAAAATGAGTACCAGTTTGCTCTGGGGATATATGCGGTCGTCACACAGGGCTGACAACCTGATTGACTTCTCACGCCGATAGTCTAGGAAGTTGGGACCCTTAACCTCATCCCAAGAGCCTCCAATGGTCTATAATGGGACTACTTTACTTTTGTTTGTTGGATGTAAATGAAAATTGTGTAATTAAACCTCAGATAATTCTAATTCCTATACTTAGATAGAAAAACAAGTGACTATTTCAAAATATGTCTGTGTCCTAATATTTTTTTAAAAATGTTTGTTATCGGTCAATCTGATATTATAAAGGTTAAATCAGTTTTCATGCTAAAAATGGATATGGAATATTTATCAAACAGTTTTTTTTTCTTTGCTACATTGGCAAACTGTATATTTATTGGCAATATGGCGAAGAGCGCCCGGTTTTGACATGAAGCGTGCGTCTGCTTTACTGTGATTTGCGTGTGTAATTCAGTGATGATATTGTGTAAATATGGTGATTGTGATGAACCGGATGTGCAGAAACTAATAATATGGACCTTCGATAAGGTAAGACTAGTTGACATTTAAAATTACATTAATATATAATAGAGAAAACATGTTTGTCATGCTGTAACAAGAGAGGTTAGGTAACCGCAAGCCAATGGCGATTTGTGACCGCAGGGTAAATAAACATAAGTCTGAAAACATAACTTGTCACGAGAGTTTACTAATATTCCAATGACTTAATAATCGGAGATTTGAAATTACATTTGACCGAGAGATATCTACCACAAGAAATCAGCTGTCACTTAAAAACTTTACCCTTATGATGAAGGGAGAAAAATGCTGTATTTCTGACATATTAATCTACAAAATAAAAATCACTAAAATAGGACTTACGTACTTTTACTCTAATGCCAGAGATTTATGCAAACACAATATAAAATGTAAATAATTTAAACAATTTTTGCGAACGTGAGAAATAAATACTGTCTTATTTTAATAAAATTGAATTTAATTATTAAGTTAAAAAGCTTAAATAATAATTATTTATTATTGTATGCCTACACTTACTGAATATTTTAAAGCAAACAGGCCTATTTTTGTGTTTGGGCCTGATTTGACGTCTAATTCCAACGCCATCATCAACATCATGGTTTATGCCTGTTGGCGTGTTCCGACTTCAAAAATACTTCGAATTGATCTATCCATCTGGACGTTCTCTTATTCCCTATTGTGCAGTTTTGCATTGTGAAACCTTTTTGGGTACTCGGTGCTCTTCCATTTTAAAACATGTTAATAATATGAATTTTGGTATTATGGTATCTTCTCGTTGAAGTTGAATATGTTCAATTATTTTTTTCTTGTCTTCATTTTTATTTCTATTTGTTCTTTGATATCTTGCACCGGCCGCAAGACTCACATTTCTGCAGGCTCAATTTGCTTGGATTCATTCTTTGTCAAAATCTAGCATTCACATCCATATAAAAAAGATGGGACCGACAGTATTTTATAAAATTTCAAGATTGTTTGTTTTTCTGGTTTTATTTAGTAATGTTTTTTAATTATTCCACACAAGTAATTAAATTGTTGTATTTTATTTTGTGCATATTAATTTTTTATATTATCCTAGGTAATTAAAATTGTGTATCTGTTCTAAGATACAAGGTCTCCATATATCCCTATCTTGAGGCAATGTTTTCGAATCATCCCTGCATAATTTACTTCTCTCAAATCATGTTTAATGTTATTATCCCACCTCATTCTCGGTCTACCAATTTGACGTTTTCCTCTGGTTTTCCTAAAATAAGTTTCCAGGCCCCTCTTTCATTCCCCACTCGTGCCACATGTCCTGCCCATTGCAGTCTACGAGATTTAACTGTTATTGTATCTCTGGTTTCCTACAAATATCATGTAGCTCACTGTTATGTAATCTTCCCCATTCGCAAGTCTATTCATTTATAATTATTTTTGTTCTTAACGGATTTTTTCCTTCAAATGCTAATATTTTTGTTTTAGATGTTGATAGTTTGGCTTAATTTGAAAAGGATAACATTACGACAATTCTATAACATAGTATTATGCTTATATATCCATCCATAGTAATTCTGCCCAAAGGCAGGTCCTTCACTGCAATCATAGCATTTTCATGCCGTGCTTGCAGCTTTACTAGGGAATTGTAGGTGTGGTAGCTTCCCGTTGCTTTCCACACCGGTGAAGGATGATGATAATCATAAGGATGATGATGATGATGGCCGGATGATTTCGGGGACTGTTTGGGCCTTAAAGTTTTCCTGACATTTGTCTTACAGATGAGGAAAAACCCCGATAAAAAACCTAACCCAGAATAACTGTCCCGACCGGGATCGAACCTAGGCCCGTTCGTGACAAGGAACCAACGCTTACCTCGAAGGCCACAGCGGTGGACTCATGCCTATATATGTATAATTTAAATATTCGTTGTAATATACAGGTCTATTGACATGGATTAAAGTAAGACCAGTATAATGGTCTTGTGATTAAGAGCTTCTCACTACAGTTCATGAAGTTTTGGGTTCGATTCTCGCTCAGCCACATACCTTTTTCCTTAAAGGAAATTATTCTTGTGGCTGCCGAAGATATACCGCCAATGCTACGAGAAAATTTTAGAAGTATCGTAAGACAGCTTGGTAGCATTGGACAAAATGATATTAAATTAGTGCATATTATTGGAATGACCAAATCTTGCGTCTACCTATATTTTTAGGTTATACTTACTTACTCACTCACTGGCACTATCGAACCCGTAGGTTCATGGCCGCACGGACATAAGCTCTCCATACATCCCTCTCCTGAGCTAATGCTTTCCAATCATTCCCTGTATAATCTACTTCCCTCAAATCATAGTTAATGTAATTCTCCCACCTCATTCTTGGTCTACCAACTGGGCGTTTTCCCTCTGGCTTTCCTACAAGAAGCTTCCATGCAAGTATTTCATTCCCCATACGTGCAACATGTCCTGCCCATCGCAGTCTACGAGACTTAACTGTTCTTATTATATCTGGCTTTCTATAAAGACCATGTAGTTCATTGTTATGTAGTCTTCTCCATTCACCTGTCTGTTCATCTTTCTTTGGTCCAAAAATTTTGCTAAGTACACTGGTTTAGGATAATTTGTAAAACGGAAAATCAAAATGCTTAAAGAGGAGCAAGGAGTAAAAATTATTTATCAAAACGTTTCTCAGTACATTTAGTTTAGTTTACATACTAAATTATAATCTCTCTTCAACAATGAAAAAATTAATAGCAATTATAAATGAAAATTGCATTGTTGCAGTTAAGCCCTGTTCCATAAATCTTCATTTTTAAAGAGAGTTATGATATAATCAGATGTAGTGTAAGAACAGATTGCAGTAAAATGGCACAAAGACAACATCTGGACCCTCTGCTTCGGGGTAGAATTATTGGGCGGCTAGAAACAGGACAGACACAAACTGAGGTCTCCATAGCACTTAATGTGCCCACAAAATGTTATATCTAGGTTATGGCGACGGTTCCAAGAGACCGGAGACGTTAGGCGAAGACCAGTGGGAGGTCGTCCAAGAGTTACAAATCCTCAGCAGGATCGATATCTTGCGTTAACTGCAAGAAGAAACCGAACAATGTCTGCCAGACAACTGAGTTCAGAACTTGCGGCCGCCGCCTCAGGTATCAGAGTATCCAGACAAACTGTCTATAAAAGACTCAGAGCTGCTGGTCTGTATGCTAGACGGCCTGTAGTGTGCGTCCCACTCACCCTTGATAACAAGAGAGCACGTTTACGGTGGAGTCAGGAACATCGCGACTGGACTCTAAATCAGTGGAGCAGCGTGCTATTTACAGACGAGTCCAGATTCAGCTTGAACTGTGATTCGCATCGCGTGACTATCTGGAGGGAGCAAGGAACTCGTTACAACCCCATGAACATCATGGAAAGACATCCATTTGTTGGCGGTGGTCTCCTGGTATGGGGAGGTATAATGATGAATGCACGCACAGAGCTTCACATCTTCGCAGGTGGCACTGTTAATGCTCAGCGGTATAGAGAAGAGATCCTGGAACCTCATGTAAGACTTTTCAGGGGAGCTGTGGGTCCAGAATTCATATTCATGGATGACAATGCCCGACCTCACAGGTCACAACTGGTGGATGAGTTTCTTCAGGAGGAAGATATCCAGCGTATGGAGTGGCCAGCGAGGTCTCCGGATATGAATCCTATAGAGCATGCATGGGATGCCTTAGGGAGACAAATTGCATCTCGTCAGCCTCCTCCGAGGACACTTCAAGACCTTCACATTGCTCTTCATGAGGAGTGGAATTTGCTGAGCATCGAACTCCTGAACAACCTCATCACTAGCATGCCACGTCGATGTGAGTCTTGTGTAGCTGTCAGGGGTAATCACACCCCATACTAATCATTTGAACCATTGTTGTTCAACTTTTATGTTCGAATTCTGAAATGCAGTTTTCGTTTGTTGTGAAAATGACAAGTGAATGACGTATTCATGCCATTGTTTCTTTCGTGCCATGTTTCTAATTATCTGTGACATACCCTTACCAAATTTTGTATTATTCTGACAAATGCTTTATAATAAGTCGGCAAATGAACTAATTGTCCTTAACTTTTGGACACAAGTGTACTTTATTCTCGAATATTCGTAATCTCCTTTCCTCCCTTAAAGTAAGAGTCCATGTTTCGCACCCATATAATATAACTGGTAGAATAATAGTTTTATATATTTTCAGTTAACATTTTTTGAAAGGAGTTGGGACATCAAGAGTCTCTGCAATGCATAATAGCACGCATTTCGAGAATTGAGCCTATGTTTAATTCCTTTGTGCATCTCATTCCTATTTGTGATTATTGTTCCTAGGTGTTTGAATTAAAGCCACTTCCTCAAAATTTCCCTTATTTGTCATTAGCTGTCCATTTCCATTATATAATGTATTTTCTACGTGTGACCATATATTTAGTTTTATTTTTAGGTTATAAAGTAGAAATTTGTAGAATCGAATAATCGTCCTTTCTTATGATTTGTGTTCATGTTTAAGAGTTAAAACTGAACTGTTACAGCCTGAAACCTAACCAAAGTAGACGCATTTCGGTTGGGTTTTAAGAATGTAAACGGGACATATAAGATAAAGATAAACTTTTTTTTTTTCAAGCCAGATACATTAGTTTATCTTTATCATAACGATAGCGAGGTAAAGTACGTAGTTAAACTTAATTTTGTTTTCCACTACGATTACATATACCGTACTTTAATACATTATTTTAACCTGCTTTTATTTTACTTAGATCTATATTATAAATAGATATAATGGAATAAGTCATGTCGGGGAATGGGAATCAACATTAATGGCCAAGTACTGCACAATTTATTATTCGCTGATGACCAGATTATAATAGGACAGGATAAAGAAGATATATAATATATTATTAGAAAGTTGTTGGTTGATGCATTTGAGGTAGGTGGACTGAAAATAAATCATTTTAAATCAGAATATATGGTAATCGGAGCAAATTCAGAAGACCTACAAATAAATAATGATAATCAAACGTGTTGAAGATTTTAAATATCTTGGATCTATAATAGATAAATCTGGCACTTGTGAAAAATATATTATTAACAGAGTAAATTGTGGAAGGGAGGCGATTAGATCCCTGAATGGTATTTTATGGAATAGAAATTTGACCAGAAAAAAAAAGAAAAGAAAAAAAAGAGATTATGCAGACAATAATAGAAACTATACTTACATATGGATCAGAAAGCTGGACAATAAATGAAAGGATGCAGAAAAGAATCTTGGCGACAGAAATGAATGGATTACGGAGAAGTATGAGAACAACCAGGCCACAACATATTCGAAATACTCGTACATATATCAGACAAGAAATGGATGCACAAGAAACTGTTATCGATAGGATAACAAGGAGAGCTCTACAGTGGTATGGACAACGGATGTCGGAAGACCAGTGGCCTAAACAGGTGTTGGATTGGATGGTACTAGGCAGAAGGAAGAAGGGGAGAAGTAGAAGAGCATGGTATGAGGGAATATATGACGCCATGATGAAGAAGGGTATGGAAGATGGACAATGGGAAGATAGGAATCTCTGGAAGGTAGGAATCAAAGGCAAACTGCTGTAAAGTAGAAAGCCTGTATTAAGTAAGTAAAGTAAGATCTATATTAATTAATTATTGTAACAAATCTGAATGCGATTAGAATAAGTGGTCAGTGAACTATTCCAGTAATTATTTAGTAAATGTAAAAACTGTTGTTTAGTTTATGAACTTATGTAATTGCTTAATCCGAAAAATATTTAACCTTAAAAAAAACAGAACAAACCTAATAATAACTGACCTTATTGAGCCAATTTCATAGAATAGATCATTGGCGAACTAATCCAATTACTTATTTAATAAGTGTGAATTATTTAAGAGTTCACGAACTAGTTGAACCACACAATCATTAAGTAAACTAATTTTGACTTTTGAAACTCTTCAGTTTATTGAACATTCAGTAAACCTATTTGTAGTCAACTGAATCCAGTTCGTATCTTCCATATCCAATTCCGTAAGATCCATCCAAATATTATACTCCCAGCTATGTATAAACCTTCCTGATGGTCTTTTACACAAATACTTCCCAATAAAAGTTTGAAATAATTTGTTTCTATTATTACTCGTTACCAACGACTCATATCGCAATCCCTTAGATTACCGGTTATACCTCTGACAGTATTGTGTATGTTTGTGATTAGGCCTATACCCCATACGTCCCATATGATGGGGACATGGGTGCTCCCTAGAGGGAGTTTCTTAACCAAACTAATTCAGTTACGCTTATTTATCTCTATTTACCAACGAGTGACATGTGTGGTTAGCACATCGCCTCAATGAGACCTTTAGTAGATAACTAAGGTATTACTTAGATGGATGAATGTCAGTTAAATTTTGCACAGAGGCCTTTTATTCTTTTACGAGCCTGAAAATCGGGACCCGGAGGACTCGTCCCTTGGATTTTCTATCCTAAAATCTGACAGTGGAAAGCATAATGACTTATGGTGCTGAGGGATGGACTTTGGTAGAGGGACAAAAAACTAAGATCTTGGCAGTGGAGATGGATGGAATAAGACGCAGTGCCAGGGTGTCCAGGTTGGAAAGAAGAAGAAATCAAGAAGTGAGGCAGATGATGGATATGGAGGAGACAGTGGTGGAAAGGATCGAAAGACGAGCTCTTCAGTGGTATGGCCATGTCAGGAGAATGGAGGATGATAGGTGGCCCAAAACTCTTATGGAATGGTCACCTTCTGGTAGAAGGAAACGGGGCAGGCCAAGAACAACTTGGAGAGGAGAGATCCATAGATTGATGAACCACCGAGGTCTGGAGGAGGATGAATGGCGTGATCGGCAAGAATGGCGAATGGGAATACAGGGTAACCGCTAAAAAGTGGAGAGGCCCTCAAAAGTAAGTAAAAGTAAGTAAAATCTGACAATATTAGGGTGATATAAAGTAATGATAGGTCACCGACGCGAAGCCTCCTCCATTCTCATCCATTTTGGGACGAATATTGATCTTAGAATCCTATTTTGGAATAATTCTTAGCTTAATATAAGATAGCTTATTTCACATTCTATTCTGTAGTAATTCTGCCCGAGGGCAGGTCTTTCATTGCAATCATAGCATTTTCATGCTATGCTTTGCAGCTTCACTAAGGAATTATAGGTGTGGTAGCTTCCCGTTGTTTTCACACCGGTGAGGGATGATGATGATAGCGATAAGGATGATGGCCGGATGTTTTTCGGGGACCGTTGGGCCCTAAGCTTCCTAATATTTGTCTTACAGGTGAGAAAAAACCCCGAAAAAAAGTCGCCCAGGAACCTGTCCCGACCGGGAATTGAACCCGGTCCCGCTGCGTGATAAGGCGGCACGCTACCTCGAGACCACAGCGGTGGACTTATTTTACATACGTAATGTTAAATAGGCAGGTTTGTCGTTTTTTAAATTTTAATCTTTAAATTCTTAGATAAAATTCGAGAAGGCAGGAGACGTTGAAGTGAAATTCCGGCTTAATTTCTTTTCATTTTTATCTGTTAACAATGTAAATGTATGTTTTTGCGCGATGGTGCGTTTTGTCATACTTACAGCAATGATGACCATTATTGAAAGTTCAACTTCCTACATTTCGGGGTCGCCAACCTAAATAACTATACTCTAATATTACATTTTCACGCACGTGCGGGAAGTAAAACCAGTGCCCTCTTTGTATACTGCGTACAATGTATATACAAAAAATATCCAAAAGGTAGTGTTAATATACATTATACGAAACAAATCACTGCATTTTAAATGAACTGAACTTTATTTGAAACAATATAAAACAATAAATATGTACTTGCGGCCATGTTATCAATAATTGTTCTCAAGGCCTCCTGTTGTTTCAACTGATAAACATTGCCCACACTGTTAACGTTATTCAATTGTTTATAAGGAACGCAAATATTTCCAACAAAGATGCTATTATTTTACTATTATTTATTATTTTGAAAACACCATCGCGCAAAAAATAATGTACAACGCACGTTTGTGAAGTGTTTTACAGAATCTCGGAAATTAAAAACCTCGCTATCGCTCGGTTTTTAATCAATTTCCCCCGATTCTTTAAAATCACTTCCCAATCTCGCATCGTAATATACAATTTCAATCAATTAATATGAATAAAAATGACTGTTTGTCCTTCATGCATTATTACACCATTCATCCGATTTGTGATGAGGCCTTTTGGAAATTGTTAAGGAGTTTCCCGGGAAGGTTTTAGGCTATAAAAAAGTTGTAAATGCTTAACTCCTTCACCCTTTGTAGTGAATAACGTGTTTTTGCGGAACTTTTTGGACGCTTAAATGACTTACGCTGCCTCAACCATAACATGTAGGCCTACACCAAATTAATGTATACAGAATAGAACACCTCAAAAATCTACAAAAAAAGTCCACGACAGCATATGTCTATCTTTTACGGATAACTCTCAATAACTATGTTTGTCTTTCAGCTCATTTAGGCTATGCTAAGATATTTTGTGATAAGTAGATTCCCGGACAACGCCGGATAATCAGCACGGGGTATCTTAAAATAAATCTAATATATAAAAATGAATGTTTGTTTGTACTTTATGTGCGGCCATACCGTTGATGCGATTGTGATGGGGCTTTTTGCAAAATGTTCAGGAGATTCCCGGCATGAACATAGGCTATAAGAGAGTTGTGATACTCAACTCCTACACGCTTAAAAATCGCCCTTTGTAGTGGAAAACGTGAAAAAAAAAGTAGCTCTTTGGACGCTTAAATGGCTTACGCTGCTTAAACCATAACAAATACACAAAATTAATGTACACAGAATTGAATATCTCAAAAAGCTCTACAAAAAACCCGCAACAGCATATGTTTATCTCTTACGGATAACTCACAATAACCATTTCTGTCTTTCATCGATCTCGATGCCAAGAAGATCGAGACAAGTACTTAGATTCCTGTGCAAGCATAGCAGCACTCACACTAACGAGTTTTGTCTTTTAGCTCATTTATACCAAGAAGATAGAGATAAGTAGATTCCCGGACAACACCGGGTAATCAGCACGGGATATCTAAAAAGTAATACATTTATAATTATTTTTCCTCTTACTTATTCAACTAAACGTAAAAACACATTAATTTTCAATTATTTAGGCGTAGCAGCACACGCCGGGCATTGGTTAATTTTTCATAAAAAAATATAGCCTTTAGTTACTTTGCCATAATCGGATACATTTCAACCATAATGTATCTAACATGCAATAATTATTTTCCTATACATCTAAACCAATTTCCTTCAGGCCTGCCTTGCTCCTTTCGTAAATACATAACTAAAATGAAAAAGCTAACAACCTAGATTTTTTTTAAAAGATCGAATGTATTTTCCATAACACCGTCTCAATATATCAACACTAGCTCTCCCCATTAGCTGCTAATGTCAGATACACATTATGGAAAACTACCTTCAATATATTGATTTTAAGGCTCCGAGGCCACGAAAATTAAGGTTAGTCACTATTGACAGAAAAAACTTCAGCATGTTCGTAATATGTATATTAGATTCATACTTAAAGCAGAAAATATCGCATTTCGCGACTCTTCCTCGAGTTCTCGTGGTTCCGTCTTCAAGATCGAAGAAAATTGTCCAGCCCTCCTATTCCAAACACACATTAAATAAAATACATATATCACTACCAGCAAAAGTACGTCTGTATAAAACAATAATAAGACAATTAGCTTTGTATGTATCTGAAACTTGGACTCTGACAGCTAAAATGGAAAATTTATTAAGGACGTGGGAAAGAAAGGTTTTACTTAAAATATATGGACCCATATACTGTCCATCCATAGTAATATTCTGCCCGAAGGCAGGTCTTTCACTGCAATCATAGCATTTTCATGCTATGCTTGCAGCTTTACTAGGGAATTATAGGTGTGGTAGCTTCCCGTTGTTTTCCACACCGGTGGATGATGATGGTCATATGATTTCGGGGACCGTTTGGGCCTTAAAGTTTTCCTAACATTTGTCTTACAGAAAACTTACAGAAAAACTGCCCCGACCGGGGATCGATCCCGGGCCCGTTGCGTGACAAGGCAGCACGCTACCTCGAGACCACAGCGGTGGACCCATATACTGTACTAGAACGAAAAATTGAGAATTATAATTAAAAAAATGATTTGGAAAATATAATTCATTAAATATTGTAACAATTACTAGATGCATTCGATAAGTAATGCCAACACCGTTGAAAAATCAGCGATCCTTGTTGTAATATTGAAAGCCTCTAAATAGTAATATTTAATTAATATATTCACTGTTTCTCACGTTTAGTAAGCGATACCGCCGTAAAAAGATATGCAGTAGAATTTGTTTAGAATATGAAATTGGGAAGTAGGCCTACTTGAACAACCACCAAATTTACCAGACATGAGCCCTTGTGACTATAACTTATTCACAAAGATCAAAGATCCTCTACGAGGCATTCGATTTCAATCAAGAATTTATATCCAGAAAGCTCTAGATCGAACAGATGGGAGAGATATCCAGAAATGGTGCTGCAGATGACGTGCGCCGTTGATTTGACAAAATAATATAGATTATGTTCATAATGTCAAAAGTAAGTTAAATATTTTTTTGTGATATTATAGTAGTGTTGCCATTATTTATCGAATCGCTGGTATTAAAACTATCAAATTGAAATAGCTAGGGAATTTGTTGAGGCTTCCAGATAATAGAATAGTTGGACATATTTTAGAAACAAAGTTAGAAAGGAGGAGACAAAGAGGAAGGCCCAGATTAAGATGGATGGATAACGTTGAAGATGACCTAAGAAAATTATGATTGAAAAGATGGAGACAAAAAGTCATAGATCATTAAGGCTGTTACGCCAAATAAAGTATTAGTTCACCTGTTCAAGATTTTCGTGCTTAATCCCATAGCGCTTCAGCCTAGAAGGCCCTTTGCCTATCAGCCGCCTGCTGGCTTCACATTGTCAATAAAAGAGGTAGATTTGATAATTGTCTTTTTCGATGCTTACTAGATAGGATCGGTGAAGACCTATAAAGATCTTTTTAAAAAAAAATATTTTCATGAGAACAATTTCAAAAGCTTAATTCCTTCGGAATTCGCTAAAAGTCAAGAAATGCCAGAGAACATAACTCAAGTAGGCCTATACTAAGATTGAAATAATTCATACGACTATGAATTATAAAGCATCACACACAGTAGCAAGAAACAAATCTATCTTTAAAACAAATTGTAAAAGTTGCAAAAAGTATCAAGCGATTTGTGGAATGACAGAATTCTGAGTACAATGTGCCTCGCCCAATAAGATTCTGGAATAAGCCTGCAGACATTATCATAAGTAATGCCAGGAGTGATTTCCAAATTATCTATAAATTCACGACTCACGAAGTGAGGAGCGAATTTATCTAGAGAATTTGGAAATCAAGAGTGGCATTTGTTAGGACTATTTAACGAATAAAATTAAGCTGTTTACTCACAAATCATTATTTAAATATAGTTATTTTAAAATATGTATATATTTAATGTAAACAGCGATGTTTGAAAACAAATGAGAAACGATTGGTACGCTTCATTAGCTTCTTTTGTTCGTCACTGCAACCAGATCATATTATTTATTGCCAAAGGAACGCAATATTGCAAGAATGCACTCTAGTGGAGAAAAAATGAAACACATCAAACTGTATATTAATTCATTTCTGATGTCCTATGATGTAAATATGACAATTATATTTTTCTGGAATGTTATTACCTGGGAAAAAATACATTTAAGAAAGTGCAAACAGTGGTTTAGTTTTTTTGGTGGTATAATCAATTGTTACAATTGTTTTTATATTAACTCTGGCATGCACTATGTGTTGACACTCATGCACTATATATACAATCTGGTAGCCGCATTTCTTGAGGTCAGTCACTGCAAAATAATGCTATGACCTATTATATTAAAAAGAAGGTGCTTTCTTTATTATGATAAACTTTAGTTGGTAAATTCTAGGCGAAACACGACTGTGATTGGTTGTAAATAAAAATCATTGGAATATGATTGGTCATTGACTCCCATTTGGGGCATGAGTTAAATAGTCATAAGTAACGAAGCAAAAATAACAAATATTATCCTCTAAATATACATCGCACGTCAGCTTCAATAATATCATCCGTAAAAAAAACAACATAAATTTTCAGTATTAAGCAAAAAACAAATTGATATAGACAAGAAAAAAGATACTCTTCAAAATCGATGTAACAGCTACCTAGAGACAATTATAGAAGTGTTGTTCTTGATGGTTGTAGCTCCACATTTGGTGGTCTTCAGCACCAACTCAAAATTGACATATCGTCGGTTTGGAAGAAGACTGCCCCAACTCAAAATATTTAATTTTTATGTTTTCACAATGAAACGACTGCAGTTTGTCTATATTTTTATGTGGAAGAGAGTTACAAGTTATAATTCTTACTGCGCCTGCTAGATGGCGCAAGTTACGGTATATGTTTTTGACAAGTCGACAACTTTATTCTGAGCAAGAGAGTCAAAAAATGCTTCCCCTGAAAATTTGTTAATTTTGAGTTATGACAGTCTTCTTCCAAGCCGACGATATTTTTTGTTGTGACTTATTGAAGCCGTTGTAGGCAGATGACAGAAATTGCCAAGGTAAGGTAGGTAGGTAGGTTTTAGTACTTGTTGAAATAAAATGCAAACTTCTAGAACAGAGAGCGGAATCTGTTCCATAATGTCAAAGGCTTACTTGTATTGGTATAGACTATATGAGAACGCGCGAGGGGGTGGGATGAATACCTTCCGGGTCATGAACAGAGCTCTGTCATGTAGAAAGTCTGCGTAAACAACGTTTTATTTACTAAAAAAGTGGAGTTATTGTAGAGTACATCAGTAGTTGATATTGCGCGTATTTCATCTTACGTGTAGTGAAATGCCACCCAAAACGAAAACAAATGTGCATGCGATAGGGCAATTCTTGTTTTAAAACGTTTCATTACCTTGTATGCAATGCATAATCTAAGTATATTTTATTGTAATATGTACCTTATATTGTTTCCTAATGTTTATATTACAGAAGGGTCGCACGATAGATATGCAAACTGGTGATATACCCTAACCCACCCCTCCTGATCGCTCCAGTAAAGTCAATACCAGTACAAGTAAGTCATCGACATTGTGGAAAAAAAATCCGCTCTCTATTCATGAAGTATGCTCAAACAACCGTCAGTTGCATGACTGCAATGGAACATGCAGAAATAATAATAACAATAATAATAATAATGATAGTGATAATGATAATAATAATAATCATCATCATCATAGGACATTCACGAATTTAGGCCATTTGTTTACCTGTTTCGGCCTTAAGAGAAACACCATCCAGAAGTCTTTTGAGTGGACGTCCTGGTCTTCTTCTTCCTGCAGGTTTATATCTTAATATTTGTTTGGATATCCAGTGATCTTCCATCCGATGAACATGTTGCGTCCATCTTGACTTATAATCAGAAATTTTGTTTCCTAAAAGTTCCATGTGTAATTCTTCTAAGATGTCATTTTTTTGTGATCTAGTAGTGTGTATCCTGCCGTCCTCCAAAGGTATAATAATAATAATATTAATAATAATAATAATTATTGTTATATTTATATACAGATTTTTAATGTTTACACATCTTTCTATTCCTAAAGTTTTATTTTTCTTCTCCATTCGTCTCTATCCATCCACTCCATGTCCTCCAGTCATCTTGTTCTCGTTCCAGTTTTCATTTCTTGCATCCACGAGTTTCGAGGCTCTCCTTTCTTTCTTCTTCCAGGTGGATACCATTCCAGTGTTTTTCTTCTTGTATTCGTCGTACATGCCCATACCAATTAAATTGCTTATATCTTATACATAATCTACTATTGCTTATCTAATATTCATTTTTTCACGTATAATAGTTTTTTTTTTTAATTTTGAACATCTTGCTGCTCTCCTTATGAAATCCATTCCCATCGTCATGTTTTTGTTCTGAGTTTTTGTTGAATTTCCAAACTATTGAATTATATATTTGTACCTTATTTTTTGTCTGTTCCATAAGGCTCCATTCATCATTGCTGTTATTGCTCGACCTTTATTTATTCTGTTTTTTAAATCTTTAGGTTTTTTTAGCATTTTTATGCCTAATGCATCAACCCCCAATCTGGAGGACCAGGTGATTTTTGGTCAAGGTTTTCTTCCTCTAGCCTATATCAAACCAATGACGAACTGCGAGGCAGCAGTATCTGTACCCAAGATAAGAGGCCCTCACAGGGTACTGTCAGCCGGGCGTACTGAACCTTGGTTTTTTAACGAGATTGTTACTCCTCCCCTTCACTCTTTTCTAACCTGGCTTGGGCAATAATAATAATAATAATAATAATAATAATAATAATAATAATAATAATAATAATAATAATAATAATAATAATCTCCACTTCCCGCAACTGGAATTCCCTACCACAAGAAATAAGGGGCTGCCGGACATTGGCATCTTTTAAAAGAAATCTGAATTTATATTTGCTCTAAACTCGACTTCATTATTATCCAGTGTAAGATATATATATATATATTATATATATATATATATATATATATATATATATATATTAATTGGTGTTTCCCGTATAATGTATCATATTTATGTTTATTATTATTATTATTATTATTATTATTATCGTATCATTATTGTTATTACCCTATAAAATGTTGTTTGTACATGACATTTACATAATAATAATAATAATTAATAAATTAAAAATAACATTAATAAAATTTGAAATAATAATTATAACAAAAATCACAGTAATATATTTGTGGTGCTGATAGCAGTATTAGCAGAAAGTGTAGCAGCTGCCGTTATTTTCGTTGTTAAAGAAACAGCATAACACATATTACAATCCTCGATTCATGCAACCAATTTAACAATTGTATGTTAGGGTTTGGTAGGTGATTTTTCTATCTGCTCTCAAACCATTAACATCTCTTATAAATTTGCATTTTAATATATTCTAAAAGACTTTCAATATGTAATTTACATTTTATTAAAAGAATCATAGACACTTTTTTCAAGTGTCCATGATTTTTTAGAAATAAATAACAAAACCAAATTTTAATATGCTTTTATTTTAATTGAAATATAAAACAAATCCCACAAGTTTACTTTGTAATTTATTTTGTACCAGATTTATTATTTATCTGGAGTTGATTTTAAAGTTAATTTTGGAACTAGGTTTATGATGCACTTTGAAACGGGATTTTGTGTTTGTTTTAAAATTTGTTTTAGAATTTTACGCGTATTCATCATTGATTCTTGATTTTCTGCAACAGATTTTACATTCAAATTCGAAATGCTTTTCTGATTAACTTCACACTTATTTTCCTTACAATTTATCAATAAATCAATATCATGAAGAGAAAGTTAGTTTACACCTAGCCTTAGCTTTTTTCAATGTATATTTTCGGACAGGTTTCCTTCCTTTGCCACTACTACAGCTGCTACTCGTGGAGGCACCCCTATTTCCTCTGATAACAGCAGGCTTTGTACTGGTGGCACATTTATTCCTTCGCCTACTAACAGACCTATTTCTCCTGTTGACACAGCTCTTTCTTCTTCTACTTACAGATCTCCTCACCCTGCTAGAAGATCTCCTTCTCACATCGCAACATGCAAGTCTTCTCCTTTTGCTACAAACCCTTCTCGTACTTTTTGTTCGACTCCTTCTATCCAAGCTCCTCCTGCGACTGCATGCTGTTCTCTTACAGGGTCTAGTTTTTCTTCTTGTGCTGTTTCTCCTATGGCAAGATTGACTCTTCCTCCTTGCAGCTCTACTACTATTTCCACAACTTCTTCTCGTAGATTTTCTTGGTCCTCTTTTTGAATCAAGTTGACTAACTTCAAACTCAGGTCCATCGCTATCAACTGACACATTAGGTGTAAGTCGGTGTCTGTTAGCTTGTTTTTTGATCAAACCACCTTCTTCCGCTTTTTGCAAACCTTTTTTTACTTTCAAAATTATTCTGTCTTCTGTAGAATTTTCTGGCTTTGATTCGACATTATTTAAATTTGACCCTTTTAGCTTTTTTTGAGAAAGTATTCCTTCAATTACATCTTGCATCAAATCCATGTTTGACAATTTCCACTCTTAAATTTAATTTTGATATACCGGTATTTCCAGAAATATTCGAATTGGACTGTTCCTCGGTAACAACTTAACAATAAATTAATTTTCACAACAAATGAGTAGATTTTAAAGATATACTAAACTTTTCCAAGTTAACGGTTTTTTGCCTTTATTTCCTTTGAAATTTATTGTAAATTATGAATATTAGTTCTTGTTGAGAAGAATTCCATTATGTCACGCATTATGTATTGGTATCGACTAAGATTTTGAAAGATATCAAATTATTATATATTTTGGACAATTGAAAATTATATATTGGGACTGGAAGTAAACATCAATAAAAATACATATTCACACATATAAATACATTATGTAATGGGAATGGACAATTAATGTCAAATGAGGGAAATTTTGTAGAAGTAGCTGAATTCAAATATCTAGGAACAATAATTACAAACAGGAATGAGACGCACAAAGAAAATAAACATAGGTTCAATTTGGAAATTCATGCTATTATACACTACAGGGACTCCTGTCCCAAATTCTCTCAAAAAACGTTAAACTGAAAATATATAAAACTGTTATTCGCCCAGTTATGCTATATGGATGTGAAAAAATAGGGTCTTACTTTAAGGGAAAATAAAATATTGCGAGTATTTGAGAATAAAGTTACATAATTATAGCCTTTGTATACCGTAAGGTAAAAAAGGGATTTCATATATTGGATATAAAGAAAAAAGAATTCGATAAAGATCGAGGTGAAACACGACTGTCATTGGTTGTAAAACAAAATTCATTGAAACGTGATTGGTCATTGAACCCCATTTGGGGCATGAGTTAAATAGTCCCGATGGAGAAATCAACAGCTAAATCCAATGTAAGTAAAGAAGTAAATCAATATTTGTTTTTAAATTGGACGTCAAAAGAAATCGTATTACGTCGGAATAACCATGTTATTGAAATACAATATGGAAGTTGCATTGAAGGAAATACGTAAAAGAAATATGGAAGCATATTGAAAGGAGAATGCTGCAATATTATTGGGTTTAACATCAAGGAAAAGAAAGCAAAAAACAAAAAAAAGAAGTCTGCAAAAAATTGAAAGTTGTAACAATAGATGATATTCAATCTTACTAAAAGGAAATGGCTAGTTCATCTACATATCATTCTTGGTCTTTTCCTCGAATTAGCATATCAATGCCTGCCTAGAGGTCAACGAAATAAGAGAACTGAAAAATAATAATAAAAATGGGATTAAGAACGGTCATGTTGAATTGATGGGAACGAAAAATTGCATAGGCTATGTAGGAACATATCATCCTCTGTAAAAGATAAAATAGTACATAACAATACGAGGTTGGGAAGTGGTATTTACAGAATCGAGGAAAATGTTTAAAAAGCGAGCAATAGTGAGGTTTTTAATTTCCGAGATTCTGTAAAACATATTTATATTATTATTATTATTATTATTATTATTATTATTATTATTATTATTATTCTTATTATTATTATTATTCAGCTGGAAAATCTAGAATGGATAGAATACGAAATAAAGAAATAAGGGAAATTATGGGTGTGCAAGAGGAGCCGGACATCATAGACATCATAGAAAAGAAAAGATTGCAGTGGTATGGTCATGTCAAACGAATGCCAGAGCAAAGATTGCCAAAAATTGTCATGGAATGGATCCCAATGGAAAGGAGGAAGAGAGGAAGACCGAAGGAAACTTGGATAGAAGGGGTACAAGCAGCTATGAATATCAGAGGAATGGAGGAAGATCAATGGGTGGATAGAGAGGAATGGCGTTTGGTTTCCGGAAGACGGCGGCAGCTGTCATGATACCGGATGATGATGATTATTTATATTATTATTATTATTATCGTATCATTATTGTTATTACCCTATAAAATGTTGTTTGTACATGAAATTTACATTGCTACATTTATTGGAACTTTAACTGTTTATAATTAGTATAGTGTATATCTATATTGTCAAATATTTATTTGTATATGTATTTGTATTTGTATTTGTATAACGAGTGGAAGAGAGGGCCTTATGGCCTTAACTCTGCCAGAATAAATAAAATATTATTATTATTATTATTATTATTATTATTATTATTATTATTATTATTATTATTATTATTAAAACACTTCACAAACGTTCGTTTTACATTATTTTTTTGCGCGATGGTGTTTTCAAAATAATAAATAACAGTAAAATAATATCATCATTGTTGGAAATATTTGCGTTCATTATAAACAATTGACTGACGTTAGCAGTCTGGACAATGTATTTAGCCTATGATAAATGCCGAAAATAATTGTTGAGATTACAACAGGCCTTGCTATCAATCTCGCATAAAATGGCTGCAAGTATGAATTATTGTAATCAAAACGACGAAATTGAAGAAGCGTGGAAAGTTGGGTGTGCTTCTTTAGTGCCGGAGAAATATAAATTAAGATATGAAAAAAAAAACATAGGCCTACATTTTTTTATTATTATATACAACATTCCTCATTAGAGGATTGCTTCAAGGACAAAGTGATACAGACAATTAATTTTTGGAATTGATGAGATACATTTTGTAAACACATTAAAAAAATTCAAATTGTAAGCCTAATTGAAGTATACATACTATAATGTAGACATTTTGTAAATATGGTTTCTTAAAATTTAAATTGATCCTCTAATGGCAGCGATGGCTATTTTAGAAAGATACACCCTGTCCAAATCTAAGGAATTCCAATATTTGGCTAAGAATCCTGGTATAGTACCTCTTATTCAGAAAGTGGCTGGAGGAGAAGAATTGTAGTGTAAAAAAGTATGGTTGCTTATTTCGTGCTTAGGAGTGAAACATTAAAGTCTCCAGCGAGTTTTGGAATCATTGAGCTGAAAGATAAAAACAATGTTAAATTATCCGTAAAAGATAGACGTATGCTATCGGGGACATTTTTGTAGACTTTTTTAGATATTCAATTCTATGTCAGCTACATTATTTTTGTGTATTCGTTACGCTTTAGGCAGCGTAAGCTATTTAAGCATCCAAAAAGCGACTATTTTTATGCACCGATGCTCCCCTCCCCCTTTTTTAGCTCCGGCCCTATAGTACGTAGAGTAATATGTTACTTACTTACTCACTGGCACTATCGAACCCGTAGGTTCATGGCCGCGCGGACATAAGCTCTTCATACATCCCTATCCTGAACTAATGCTTTCCAATCATTCCCTGTATAATCTGCTTCCCTCAAATCGTAGTTAATGTTGCTCTCCAACCTCATTCTTGGTCTACCAACTGGGCTTTTTCTCTCTGGCTTCCCTACAAGAAGCTTCCATGCACGTCTTTCATTCCCCATACGCGCAACATGTCCTGCCCATCGCAGTCTACGAGACTTAACTCTTCTTAATACATCTGGCATTGTTAAGTAGTCTTCTCCATTCACCTGTCTGTTCATCTCTCTTTGGTAAAAAAAAACTCCTAAGAACTTTATTCTTAAAAACTCGTAATCTCATTTCCTCCCTTAAAGTAAGAGTCCATGTTTCGCACCCATATAATATAACTGGTAGAATAATAGTTTTATATATTTTCAGTTTAACGTTTTTTGAAAGGAGTTGAGACATCAAAAGTCTCTGCAATGCATAATAGCACAGGGTAATATGTTATATACGTTAATTGTCCCAGAGAAATCTCTAAATTATGGTGAAAGCCCCATTGAAATCAGTGAAGTAGTTTTTTTGAGTCTGTAAAGGGCAGACAGGAAGGCAGACAGACCCGCACTCATTTTTAAATGTAAAGAAGATTAAAAGTGGAAAGAGTAAAGGATATATTATTATGTTCAGAATGCTTGTTATTTTAATTTCTTCTGCTTTTTCTTTTCTTTTTACTCTTTTTTGGATGAAAGTGAGGAAAGCACATTTTTGTCCTGCTAGAGGCTAGACTGTTTCATCGATATCATTTTAAACATTTATCTGAATATGAACTCTTTGCTGTTTTTTTTAAACGCCACGTCATCTCTCCCCCTTCATATCAAGTTCATTGTCATATCCTGGACCTCTTATTCTGCTCCCGGGGTTATCTGTATAAATATCGTAAAGCGGAGTGATCACTAAATCGTTAAGTATCATAGCTCATCACAACTCACTTTTTATATCGTTTATATTTCCTCGTCACGATATCTCCGTTCGTGCAAACAGAAAATAATATCGTATAACATGTTTAGTTTATGCTAAAGTGCTAGATACAAAATATTATTATTTGCTCAGTAATTTGATATATATATATATATATATATATATATATATATATATATAGGGTAAATCGGGGAAATCGGATAACGGGGGAAATCCGGTTGTTTTTACACGCTTTATATTAGCTTGACCTCTATCTATCTATCTATCTATCTATCTATGTAACGGAATCTTTCAAGGCGATTTTCACCCACTTAAAATCATTGGATCGACTTGAAACTTTGTTTACTTGTAAAGGACCCGTGACAATACAATAATTTCATTTTTTCTAAAATTCTGACCAGAATCATCAGAAAATCAAAAAAAGTGTCTTTGTATCTATGTAACGGAATATTTGAACACGATTTTCACCCACTTAGAAACATTGGATCGACTTGAAACTTTGTATACTTGTAAAGGACCCGTGGCAATACAATAATTTCATTTTTGTCTAATATCCTGGCCAGAATCACCAGAACATCAAAAAATGAAAACTGGTATAATAGGTTGCGGACTTGTCGACTTTTTAGTCAATCGTTGTAAGAGCTGAGTTGGTAGAGCGGTGAACTCTAGTGGTATATAATTTCACTAATCCATAGGTCGCTGATTCAAATCCAGCTGGGAGGATTTTTTTTAGAAGAGTATTACTTTTAGTTCATACTACAATAGTATCGAATATAAAGATATTTGCATTTTTATCTTATTCTGTAAAATATTAAAACTAAAAAATAAAATAAATAAATAATAGTTTTAAAAGACTAAAACAACACGCTTTATTAGAAAACCGAACTAAAAAATGAAAAATAATTTTAATTTCCAAGACGCTTGGGATAAAATTAAAGTGGTCAACAAAAAAATCATCTCCAACACATCTAGAATAAAACTAGAGTTATCAACAAAAAGAAAATAATTTTACCATCAAAAGCGTGGGGTGCTTTTTATGATTTTTACATGTTCTTCTTAGAGACTTTACTTTTACCAATATCTGTTTATTATCAAATATATTAATTGATATAGAGCACCCCACGCTTATGATGGTAAAATTATTTTCTTTTTGTATATAACTCTAGTTTTATTCTATATATGTTGGAGATGATTTTTTGTTGACCACTTTAATTTTATCCCAAGCGTGTTGGAAATTAAAACTATTTTTCATTTTTTTAGTTCGGTTTTCTAATAAAGCGTGTTGTTTTAGTTTTTTAATCTATTATTTATTAATTACGTGCTCATTACTGGCAGATCAAATGGAAGTAAGTAATTCCAATTTGAAGAGTGTGCTGCCTTCTGTTATTAAGACAGACCACTATTGTTATGAAATAACTTAATTCGAGAAGTATCTTCCTTCTTCGTTTTTACTATTGTCCAGCTGCATGAAAAAAAACCTTCTAATGTAATTGTGTGTTCTATTGTAAGCATTTTAACGCACCTCTTTCTAATATTATTCAAGATTTAATGCTATTCTATCTTAGTATGTGTATGAGTAAGTATGATTATTGTTCAGGGGCACGCCGTAGCATAGTGGTTAAGGCACTGAGCTACAAGCCGGAGGGTCGAGGGTTCAAGTCCCGTTGGGGTCAGGATTTTTAAACTGTATTTTTCAATTAATGTTAATTATTAAGATTGATTGGGGAAAACCCTCAATGACGAGGAAAATTCTCAAATCAATGAATGAATGTATAGCATCCTCATGATTCCCATTCTTGGCTGTTTTGATCCCAAAATATATGTATTTTTCACAATTCCACATAAAATGTCATTCTATTAACCCATTCGCTACAGGCTTAAATGCTCAATGCATTTCCACAGAAACCGGATTTAAGTTACCATAAATAATATTGTATATTTTCAGACATTCAAAACAAACAAAATATAACGTTACTTGAGATCACAATAAGGGTGAAGGCTAAAACACATTCCTCTACTATTCATAAATGTTAACAAAAGATTACCCTGCCAAGGGATGTACAAAATATGTAACAGCAGAGTTAAGCGAGTGTACCTCGTATTCTGAGTTCAAGGCCATTTTAACTGCCGGCGAGTCTCCCGCATCTTTTGAGGCGAATGAGTTAAATGAATGGATTTTTCCAATATTTGATCAATTGGTCAAATATTATCGCTTTTCTTACCGGATAAAAATATTCGTGTGTAATATTTGTGGTGTGTAAAATTCTTTATCCATTGTATTATGCATGTAATGAGTTAACCTCAATTTAAGATGCTTTCTTTTAAGACCATAAAGTAGTTCCAACATTGCGTGTGTTTAGTGTAATATAAGAATATTTTAGATTTTAAGGCGTTTAGAATATTAATGTTACTGTTTATCTTCTCGAGTTAATATTTTTCTGCTCCTGTAAAAAGAAAAACTAACAAATGTACGAAATCCTTTTTACTCTTGTTTTCCGATGCATATTGTTTAAGTTTTTCAGTTTAAAAGCATTAACTGGCAGATATCCAACACAATCTATATATGTTGGCTCTTGTACGTCGATAGAAGATGCTTCTGAAGACTCTTAGTGTCAGAATTCACACATAATTCCACTTAGGCATATAGAATAATAATAATAATAATAATAATCTCTATCTATCTTCGGGTTTTTACAGCTGCTGCCGTCTTCCCGTGCCAAACCTCCAAAGCCTACGGTCTTGGGCATCTTCGATGCTTAGCCCTCTAGCTTGCATTACTGTCTTCATGTTTTCCTTCCATGTTAACCTTGGTCTTCCTCTTTTCTTCTTTCTGTTAGGATGCCATTCATATAGTTGCTTCGGCCATCGCTCATCTTCCATTCTTAAAACATGTCCTAACCACTTTAATTCCTTTTCCTCAATTCTTTCAATAATGCTTTCTTCTGCTTCCATTTTGTTTCTAATTTCCTTATTTGTGACACGTTCTAATTTAGACTTTCTGGCACTTCTTCGTAAATAATCCATTTCTAGAGCTATTAGTCTATTCTTGTAGTACTTATTGATTGTCCATACCTCACTTCCGTACATTGCAACAGATTCCACCAATGTTTTACCAATATATTTTTTTGTGTCTTTCCAAATATGCTTATCCCACCATATGGAATTTAATGATGATATTATTTTGCTACTCAATTCAATTCTATGTTTTATGTTCTCTTTGCCTATACCTTCGATGTTATCCATAATCATTCCCAAATATTTAGTTTTTCACTTGCTTTATTTGGATTCCATCTTCCAATACTAAGTTTTCTCTTTCATTGCTATTTATTGCCAGATATTCTGTTTTTTGTAAATTTACTGTGAGACCCCATGATTCATATGTGCTTTTCAACCTTTTTATCATGAATTCCATATCAAAATTGTCTTGCGCTAAAACCAGTTGATCATCGGCAAATTGTAATGTCAGCAAAAATCTATTGCCTATTGGGATCCCCATACCTTTGCAGCTTTGTTTCCATTTCGTTAATATAAATTCTACATAAATATTAAATAAAATTGGTGATAGACTGCACCCTTGTTTCAATCCCTTTGAGGTGTTTATAGGATTAGACATTATATTTCCCATTTTAACATAAGCGGAGTTATCTTTATAGGTTTGTTTAATAATTTCTATTAGGTTTCTGTCAATATTGTATTTCTCCAATACTTCCCATAATTTGTTCCTCGGAATTGAGTCATAAGCTTTCTCTAAATCTATCATTGTTAAATGGGTTTCTTCTCCAACTGCAGTCCGTTTTTCAATTAACTGTTGTATTGCAAATATATTGTCAACACATGACCTTCCTGGTCTGAATCCATTTTGATCTTCTCCTAATTTGTCTTTAACATCTTTTTGTAAGTTTGTTTTTAATAACTTCGTAAATATTCTATATAATGTGTTATTTATACTTAGTCCTCTGTAGTTTTTTGCGTCTCTTCTATCACCCTTCTTGTATATTGGTACTATGTAGCTTATTTTCCATTCATCAGGAATCTTCTGTATTGCAATGCACTTATTATACAAGTCCCTCAATCTACCTATTAAATTTTTTGGGCCATATTTAATTAACTCATTTGGTATGTTTCCCGGCCCTGGTAATAATAATAATAATAATAATAATAATAATAATAATAATAATAATAATAATAATAATATTCTATTGAGTTGGTGTTTACTTGATAAAAATCCATATCTATTAATTAAATAAAAATAAAACTTACTGTTTTATTTGATTGTCATATTTATTAAGATATAATTCAGTTCCAGCTGTTTCGGTACACTGTACCTTCTTCAGACATGTTAACAAATTATGAATTGTGTTATTATAGTACATATCAACTAATCTAAGCAACAATAACAATAATTTATTTAAATTTAACAAAGGCGATTTATTCAAATCAAGTTGAGAATTTAACAGTTTATTACTACTTTTCAATTTATTTATTTCTACAGCCTCCAAAAGGTCCAACTTCTTACCCTTATCACAAACATATAAAATTTCAAAATTTGGATCGAAACAATGATATTGGAATAGGTGGTTAGCATATTTTGAATATTCTAAATTTCTCTCGTATAAAGGAACACATGAGATCATAAAACAGAAATTTAGAATATTGAAAATATGGAACCACATACTCCAATTTAATCATTGTTTCGATACAAATATTGAAATTTTACAGGTTTATGATGAGGGTAAGAAGTTGGACCTATTGGAAGCTGTAGAAATAAATAAATTGAAAAGTAGTAATAAATTGTTAAATTCTCAACTTGATTCGAATAAATCGCCGTTGTTAAATTAAAAAAATTAAATAAATTATTGTTGTATTGTTGCTTAGATCAGTTGTTATGTAATATGATAACACAATTCGTAATTTGTTAACAGGTCAGAAGAAGGTACAGTGTACCGAAACAGCTGTAACTGAATTATATCTTAATAAATATGAAAATCAAATAAAACAGTAAGTTTTATTTTTATTTAATTAATAGTAATAATAATAATAATAATAATAATAATAATAATAATAATAATAACAACAATAAGATAATACAGGGTTGTAGTTCTATAAAAAGTGGCGGTACTGGTACTTTTATAAGGTAGTGAGTCCTGGGTAACAAATAAGAGTTCGAGTAGAATACAAAGTGCAGAAATTACTTTTCTATACCCCAGCCGCCATATCACCGCCTCTGAAGTTTAGGTTATATGAGGGTAAAGGGAGAATTCGCCCTCTACTGCCAATAAGGAAATGGTTGTAGTGAGAGTAGATGTCTGCCACAACCAATCACTGCTCTTGACGCAGCTATAGCGCGTTAGTAAGATTTGAAATTGCTGAGATGTCAGCTGTATGTCTGCTAACCTCACACATAAAGAGGCCACTCCAACTGAATATCCATATCGGCAACACTGTCGTGAAAACGTCAAAGGATGCACAAAATTGGACCACATAAGAAATGAAGAAGTAAGAAGTGAATTAAAAATATATTCGATAAGGGATATAATTCAACAACACCGCATCGGCTCGGAAGAGCATGTTCATAGAATGGAAGAAACAAAATTGCCCAAGATAGCATATCATTATAAACCAAAGGGGTTAAGGTATATATGAAGACCTGGGAAGAGATGGAAGGAATCATTGTGAATTCGGAACAGGCAAATTGCCTAAACCTTGAAGTGAAACTGTTGATGATGATAACGGAAGTGAGGTAGTATATTGAAATATGTACTTATGAGTAGCTAACTTCTCAATAGTTTCGTTAGTTGGATTTCAAGATACAATACTTGACAATACTGTCACAGTCACATCAAATTTTCAAAATATCCACCTCCCATCTCATTGCAGAGCGTACATCGGCGGTGTAGTGATTGGTGCACATGCTCAAATACTCATGGCCTCGTTTGAATTATTTCTGTAGCAGCGTGGATTCGGGCCATAAGATCCATACGTGACTACTGGAGTCTGATAAACAGACTGTTTCATGTCGCCCCACAAAAAAGTAGTCGAGAGGTTTAAGATCAGGTGATCTCGGAGGCCATGGGACTGGTCCCACTTCCAATCCATCAAACTGGATATGTGGTATCCAAATGTCTCCTCACATAGGCATAGAAAGTGAGTTGGAGTTCCGTGATGTTGCAGCCACATTTCGTTGCGAAGCCACGTATCATAGGTCCCGTACCTGTGAGGTGTTGTCAAGTAATGTGTCTTCAAACCCTTCGAACTAACACTGATCTTGAGACATAATTAACTAGTCATAGTGTGAAAACGCATCATTTCCGGACATTGGAACCTTATTAAAAAAATGATCAACATATCGCAAAAAAAAAATTTTTTTTGGTAGAGCACTTGGACTAGAGAACCAAGGGTCCCGGGGTCAAGTCCCGGTCTGAGCGTATATTTTTTCTCTTCAAATATGATTTATCCATCATTGAAATGTATGAAATGAATAATAAAAATCATTGAAAAAACCATACTGGCATTTATAATGTAATATATAATTCTCAAATATGTCTTCTTAATAAAGGAGCTGCCATTTGCAAAGATAGAAGCAAAGGCTTCATAGCATTTGGTGGGCGGGAATTACAACGTATATAGAGACAAATTTGCATTTAAATCGGTACTTGCTCAGGTAGCTCAGATGGTAGAGCACTTGGACTAGAGAACCAAGGGTCCCGGGTTCAAGTCCCGGTCTGAGCGTGTAATTTTTCTCTTCAAATATGATTTATCTATCATTAAGATGTATGAAAATAATAATAGAACATCCTGGCATTTATAATGTAATGTATAATTCTCAAATATGTCTTCTTAATAAAGGAGCCGCCATTTGCAAAGATAGGAGCAAAAGCTTCATAGCATTTGGTGGGTGGGAATTACAACGCATATAGAGAAAAATTTGCATTTAGATCGGTACTTGCTCAGGTAGCTCAGATGGTAGAGCACTTGGACTAGAGAACCAAGGGTCTCGGGTTCAAGTCCCGGTCTGAGCGTATAATTTTTCTCTTCAAATATGATTTATCTATCATTAAGATGTATGGAAATAATAATAGAACATCCTGGCATTTATAATGTAATGTATAATTCCCAAATATGTCTTCTTAATAAAGGAACCGCCATTTGCAAAGATAGAAGCAAAGGCTTCATAGCATTTGGTGGGTGGGAATTACAACGCATAAAGAGAAAAAATTGCATTTAGATCAGTACTTGCTCAGGTAGCTCAGGTGGTAGAGCACTTGGACTAGAGAACCAAGGCTCCCGGGTTCAAGTCCCGGTCTGAGCGTATAATTTTTCTCTTCAAAATATGATTTATCCATCATTGAGGTGTATGCAATTAATAATAAAAATATCTCAATATACCACCTCACATCCGTTGCGGTGTTTTTTGCAACACCCTGTATAATGAATTTCTAGTGGCCTATTATTTTATATAATGTGTGTGTTGGCCCTTGGTATTTTCATAGCGTTACACAATAATGTCCATAAATAAGAGTTTTGTATTTTATTTATTTTTGGCGCTCAGAAATAATTAAAACCGGAGAAAATGCCCTTTGTTAAAATCAGTCACTGTATAGAACCTGTCAACACTGTCAGACTTGCAAATGAGTTTGTGGACATCCTATGACATTCTATGTAAAACAATAGAGAAACGTAATAAATTTGTCCAATAAAGTACAATTTTCCACCTGTATAAGCAAGGAAATGCTCAATTACGTGGAATAAACTATAAAATTCTGGTTAAAACGCGGTAATGATATATTGAGAGAGAATTCTATTATTTTTTTCTTTCTTTGTTCATACAGCGGTTGACTAACGTAGCACTTGGAATCAATAGCGCAAAATATTACCTCACATTAAGTAGAATTTGTGGTAACACATTTGTAGAGTCAGTCATTTTTTACCATAACATTTACAACTTACGATAAAATCTGCACAATTTCCTGCATCTAAAACTTATCGGTATAAATGTAACGAATTATACTCTTTTTACGGATGCAAAAACTCCTTAAATGATAACTATTTCCTCGGAAGGCGATGTTAATTCTTAACTCTAAATTTAGTAAGTTTGTATTTTTTTCTTGCTAATACCCGACGCGCGCTGCTGCGCCTAAATAGATTAAATGTGTTTTTATGTTTAGGCCTAGTTGAATAAGTATACAGAAAAATAATTATAAATTTATATCGTAATTATTTTTAGATACCCCGTGCTGATTACCCAGAGTTGTACAGTTACACAGGTAACATTGATAAAGTTATTAACTTACAAATTAAATAATAATAATAATAATAATATCGTAGCATTTTCATGCTATACTTGCAGCTTTGCTAGGGAATTGTAGGTGTGGTAGCTTCATGTTGCTTTCCCCACCGATGAAGGATGATGATGATGATGATAGTGATAAGGATAATGATGATGGTCATATGATTTCGGGGACCATTTGGGCCTTAAAGTTTTCCTGACATTTGTCTTACAGGTGAGGGAAAACCGCGATAAAAATCTCATCCAGAAAAACTGCCCCGACCGGGGATCGAACCCGGGCCCGCTGCATGACAAGGCAGCACGCTACATCGAGACCACAGCGGTGGACGCCACTTATATATATATATATATATATATCCTTGATCAGGCTCATGGGCTATTAGTTTGCGTTTCCGACCACAGTTCATGAGTTCAAGAATTCGATTCTTCCCGGTCAAACCATAGGAAGTTTTCCTTAAAGGGTATTATTCCTGTGGTTGCCACGGTCTGGAATTTAGGTTAAGTTTAGGTTATGGACTCTCCTGGCGCTTCATTATCATTTATCACCCATCATATCATCGGCGTAACGTAACTCCGCCTTCAACATGCCCCAACCTAAGAATTAGATTACAATTCCGTCAATGCCAGGGGAGAAAACCAGAAATCTCATAAAAGACAACCTGGTGGCATTAAGCTATATATATATATATATATATATATATATATATATATATATATATCCACCGCTGTGGTTTCGAGGTAGCGTGCTGCCTTGTCTCGCAGCGGGCCCGGGTTCGATTCCTGGTCGGGACAGGCTTCAGGGTGAGGTTTTTTTTGGAGTTTTTCCTCACCTGTAAGACAAATGCCAGGAAGCTTAGAGCCCAACGGTCCCCGAAAATCATCCAGCCATCATCATCCTTCACCGGTGTGGAAAGCAACGGGAAGCTACCACACCTAATTCCCTAGTAAACCTGCAAAGCATAGCATGATAATGCTATGATTGCAGGGAAAGACCTGCCCTCGGGCAGAATTACTATGGATGGATATATATCTCCTCATACTGAGCAGCATAAATGAAGTTTCTATATCTGTTATAAACCTCAAAAAAAGAACAATTAAACCCTTTTTACAGTATCAATTTTTGAAATGGTTCCATGTTAATTGAAGATGCTCATATTCGAGAGGACACGAATTCAATTTCCGGACTCGTAATTAAAAAAGATAAATGAGAATATTGTTTTTATATCCACATATTCTCATCTCTTTCATTTCATATCATTTTTATATGAAACCACATTGCACACGTTGTTCTTGGACAAATAAATCAACATTTAAGATAAAAAAAAATCCCGAGTGTGTGTCACCTTCAGAAAAAGTTGAAGATTTGCCTACATCCCCTCTTAGGCAAGAATGCTCCATTGGGATTTATTTCACCAATCTAATTCAGTTACACTTATTTGCCTCTAGATGTCAGCAAGTGACAAGCGGTTAGTTCATCGCCTCATAGAGACACCTAATAGGAAACTAAAGTCCAACCGTTGGGTCTCCGGCCCTGACGTTTAGATTGTACGAGGGGTAAAGTGGAAACTCGCCCTCTACTGTCAATAAGGAAATAGTTGGGTGGGAGTGAATGTCTGCTACAACCAATCACTACATTTGACGCCATTAAAGTCCGTGAGCGCTAAAGTGTCTATAATATTTTAGAAAGAGAAAGAGAGTACTCACCATCTTCTTTCTCACTCATACACACAATCTGTTCACGGTGACAGCGGTAGGGCAGACACTCCCTGCAGTGAACATAGATCAGTGGTGGCATTCCCTTCTTCTAAAGACTAATTTTACACTAATATAATATCTCACAAACTACAAACGAACTCTGAAACAGTCGCCACTGACAAAAATTACATGAACAAAAGTGACTGGGCGAAAGTGGGGGTGGAGTTTTTCTAGCATTCCTAAGTAATTTTACAAGGGTAGCCCATTATAGTACACATGTCACTCAGACGTCTAGCGAAGGGTGGAAGAACAATTCTCTAGACAAGGACAGCAGATATCATGCCAACTTACAACTTTTACACTATAGTGAGGTTTGAAATTGCTGCGATGTTGTCGGTTGTACTTCTACTAACCGCATGGTACATAAAGGGGCCCCTCCACTGAATTTCCATATCGGCAATACTGTCGTGAAAACTTCAGGGCCGGAGACTGGGCGGCTGGACTGTAAAGGATTACTTGTATGGGAACGGTAGATTAACTTTGCTTGCCGTTCTAATTTAGGCTTAACTTTCTTTTACTAGCTCGAAAAATCTTCAGACTTGGGACCCACTTCTAATGGTCGGATTACGCTGATTTTGGGTCAATATCTTCCTCCTTTTATTCCAGTAGCATAACCTGTTTCGTTGCGAAAAATAGAAAATTTCGACCGTTAGAGTTAGTTTAAAATTGTTTTATGTGAACTCGTACTCTAATATCACTAAGCAACATGATTTTTGTCTCATGAGTACCAATAGTTGTACTTAATGCAGTTTTCTTATCGTGTTTTCAAATATGTATTCGGAATTTCTCCATCACCCACAGTTTTTTTTTATTTAAATTTCAATTAATGGATTTAAATAATTATTTTTTAATCAACTTTTTTCGTCCATTGTAAAATAAAACCAAATGAGCTAACTCAAATGATTTCAGCTATGGAAAAGATATATCAAGGCAAATGGAATCCTAATATGCTGGCCGATTATTCTTGGACCATCAAGAGAGATGCTCCACAGGCGAAATATAGCAGAAAATCGCCATTTTTTACTTTCTAGGTGAGTCCGAATGTTCGAATATTTTGTAGTTACGAATGTAGAAAATATTGAAGTGTTTGAAATTATAAATTCCTGTCTCTCGGAAACCTTGCGTGATGGAGAAAAACCGATATCGTATTTGAATTCAGGAGAAATGATACCATCAGAATCACATTTTTTTTTCTGAGACAAAGAAAAGATTATTTTTTCTTGCTCAGTGTTACCGTATTTGTCCTATTTTGTTGGTCAACTATTTCAACGATAAATTTTAATTGATCGGTATATGCGGGGTTTGGTTTTGAAAAAAAAAATTGCGGCTGCTGTAAAGTTAACACACACAATAGGCCTATATATTATACATTTTTGTCGTGGTAATTTTCAGTGTCTTCCGAGCTAAGTTCAAGTAATGTAAACAAACCAGATGTTTGGGCTGCGATATCATTGGTCGAATAACTGTTTAACTTTAAGCACGTAATGAAATGTAGTTAGCTTTCTAGCACACGCAATAAATTAAGTAAAAACAATAAAAGTATGTATCATCTGGCACATGTCAATATAAGTTATTTGGGACTATTTAACTCATGCCCCAAATGGGACTCAATGACCATTCACGTTTCAATGATTTCTGTTTTACAACCACCATCAGAGTCGTGTTTCACGAAATATTTATCAGTGTTATAATTACCATATTAAAGAAAGCTCCTCCTTTTTAATATTCTGAACAGGTCTGACCATTATTTCGCAATGACTGAGCCTGTGAGAAATACGGCTACCAGATTGTATATATAGTGCATGAATGTCAACACATGCCGCATGCGGGAGTTAATATAAAAACATTTGTAGCAATTGATTATACCACCAAAAAAAGAAACCACTGTTTGCACTTTCTTAAATGTACTCGTATTTTTCCCAGGTAACAATCCAGAAAAATATAATTGTCATAAGTAATGCCACGAGTGATTTCCAAATTATCGATAAATTCACGACTCACGAAGTGAGGAGTGAATTTATCTAGAGAATTTGGAAATCAAGAGTGGCATTTGTTAGGACTATTTAACGAATAAAATAAAGCTGTTTACTCACAAATCATTATTTAACTACAGTTATTTAAAAATATTTTTATATTTAAAGTAAACGGTGATGTTTGAAAACTAATGAGAAACGATAGGTAGCCTACGCTTCTTACTGCTTCTTTTGTTTATCACTGCAACCAGATCATACTATTTATTGCCAAAGGAACGCAATATTGTAAGAATGCTCTCTAGTGGAGAAAAAATGAAACACATCAATCTGTATATTAATTCATTTTTGATGTCGTATACATTTAAGAAAGTGCAAACAGTGGTTTCTTTTTTTGGTGGTATAATCAATTGCTACAAATGTTGACATGTAAGCACTATTATATACAATCTGGTAGCCGTATTTGTTATAGGCTCTCAGTCACTGCAAAATAACGGTCAGACCTGTTCAGAATATTAAAAAGGAGGAGCTTTGCTTAATATATGATAATCCTAACGTTGATAATTATTTCGTGAAACACGTCTCTGATTGGTTGTAATACAGAATCATTGAAACGTGATTGGTCATTGACTCCCATTTGGGGCATGAGTTAAATAGTCATATTTACATCATACGACATCGGAAATGAATTAATATACAGTTTGATGTGTTTCATTTTTTTTTCTCCACTAGAGAGCATTCTTATAATATTGCGTTCCTTTGGCAATAAATAGTGTAGTATGATCTGGTTGCAGTGATAAACAAAAGAAGCAGATGAAGCATACCTATCGTTTCTCATTTGTTTTCAAACATCGCCGTTTACATTAAATATATAAATATTTTAAAAATAACTATATTTAAATAATGATTTGTGAGTAAAACAGCTTAATTTTATTCGTTAAATAGTCCTAACAAATGCCACTCTTGATTTCCAAATTCTCTAGATAAATTCACTCCTCACTTCGTGAGTCGCGAATTTATCGATAATTTGGAAATCACCTGGCTCACGCCGGTCTGAACTCAGATCATGTAAGAATTTAAAGGTCGAACAGACCTATCTCGTGGCATTACTTTATGATAATTTTGAAATATGTAATTATAATTTTAATGGACAAAATAATAAGCAATTCATCGCTTAATTGTTATGAATTTCAATTGTTACAAATTGTTGCTTCTCCTATACAATATTTGAAGCATCAAAAAGGAAAACCTTTGAAAATGGGAGAGAAAAAAAATATTTGAATGTTTTCAAACAGTTTAGTGAAAAAATTCCTACATTAGCCGCTGAGGATGTGGTGAAAATAACAGAATTTACAGGGTGAGTTAACATTGAGCATATATTCTGTTCGTAGGCCCAATTAAATTGTAAGTAGAGGATATCTATTAATATCATGGAAAAAGCGTAAACGCCTAGATATATAATTTTTTGTCATAAATAAATAAGAAACTTGACAACTTGGCAGTTGAATACAATTTTGAGTTTAAAGCTTATATCTACTGAAATGAATTGTTTTAGACGCACAACTAGACATTCTAAATAAGAAAAAAATCGGAAATACAATCATTTTTTTGTAAGCCCATGTTTTCCCTTTACAGAGATTTAGGCGCTTTCCACCTACAGGGAAGAATTTTAACCATACTAATTTAGTTACACTTGTTTTCGTATAGATGTCATTTTTGAGTGGTCCGTGGTCAGCGTTCCGCCTCATACAGACATCTAGGAAAACAAGGTAGTACTAGGACGGGAAAATTCGGTAAATTTTGCTTAGAGACCTTTTCATTCAGGCTTAAGGATTTTTTTACGAGCCTGAAAATCTTCAGACTCGGGACCCACGGCTTAAAGTCCGTCCCGGAGGACTCGCTCCTTGGATTTTTCCGTCCTAAAAAATCTATCGACCCCGACCAGGTTTGAACACGCGACCCTCGGGACCAGAGGCAAGGAGCATAACCACTGACAATCAGACAACAAATGAAAGTCCAAAATTCAGTATTAGATCTTGTTAGGTACAGACAACTATAATGGTATGACCATATACGTAGAATGCCAGATACAAGATTACCCAGATAAGCTTTGGAATGGATTCCACCTGGGAAAGGAAAGAGAGGTCGACCTAGATTTAAATGGATGGATGATGTAAGAAGAGGTCTGAGGGAGCTAGGTCTAGAGTAATTGGAATGGCAAGATAGAGAAGAATGGAGAAAGAAGATAAAAATTAAAAAAGCTTTGGGCACAGAAAAATGTTTTATTACATTTAAACCTGTTTATAAATAAATAAAAAATAAATAAAAAATGGAAATGACTAATTTCTGGTACCATCTTACCTTGTATTCAGTCTTATTTCTCGTAAAATACGATGTACCCCCCCCCCCAAAAGTATCTATGATTGACGCTTCCATAGATATTTCACTCAAATTGGCGGATAAAAGTATTGCCACGATTCTCTCAATAGACGGAGGTGGCGAAGTAATACCTTATGCAAGTTTGTTTACAGTAGTCCTATAAGTGAAACTAAGCTCGGATACAGTTTTAGGTGGATCGATTAATCTTTTTTTTTTATAATATTTTCATAAAAACTACCTCAATATCTTCATTTGATCGGAATTCGGTAATAACATATGTGGTGTGGCCAGCTGGAAGGCCAAGGGCCTTCTAGATATGTCGCGCCATGGAATTAAAAGAGAAAAATAACAGGACGCTCTGAAAAAAAAAAGACTAACGAATCCGATTGATATGGAACAATGGAATGGCGATTTGTTTTTGTTTCTCGAAGCCTACGCAAAACGAGCTTATATAAACAAATCTTTAACCCAAATTTATCTGTCGTTTATTCAGCGAGACCCCTCCACAGCACCAGCTCTTTCTTGCTCCTCCCCGCCCACTGTCAAAATCAATACACTGTTCACTTTTTTACCCCCCCCCTCCCTCAATAAAATGGCAGAGGTGTACGTCCCATGCATCTCTCGCGCACAATTATTTCATTTTAAATTGCATAGTTCTCACCCATAGCAAATTTATTAACATGATTTCAAATGCAAGTGAATAATTGGATGAGCTTTTATAAAACCCACATATCTTCCTGTTTTAATAGGATAACGTTTCGTATCTTTTCCTATAGTGTTTATTATTATTATTATTATTATTATTATTATTATTATTATTATTATTATTATTATTATTATTATATTTTCTGAATATCTGTTAAATAGTATATTACGATGCGAGGTTGGGAAGTGTTTTTTACAGAATAGAGGAAAAATGTTTAAAAACCGATCGATAGCGAGTTTTTTAATTCCGAGATTCTGTAGAACACTTCACAAACGTGCGTTGTACATTATTTTTTGCGCGATGGTGTTTTCAAAATAATAAATGATAGTAAAATAATATCTTTGTTGGAAATATTTGTGTTCATTATAAACAATTGACTAACGTTAACAGTGTGGGCAATTTTATTAGTTGAAACAACAGGAGGCCTTGAGAACAATTATTGATAACATGGCCGCATGTACCGTATTTATTGTTTTACATTGTTTTAAATAAAGTTCAGTTCATTTAAAATGCAGTGATTTGTTTCGTATAATGTATATTAACACTACCTTTTGGATATTTTTTGTATATACATTGTACGTAGTATACATAGAGGGCAGTGGTTTTACTTCCCGCACGTGGGTGTAAATGTAATATTACAGTATAGTTATTTAGGTTGGCAATCCTGAAATGTAGGAAGTTGAACTTTCAATAATGGTCGCCATAGCTGTAAGTACGACAAAACGTACTATCGCGCAAAAAATATTATTTCTTCAGATATAATGTCCTAACATTCCCTGTGTTTGAGCCTTTAGCATGAACTTCCTGAAGTAGTCGCCGCCCGGAGAACAGAATGAGGGACTATTTTCCCTCCGGAAAATTTTACTCCAGTGGAATCCGAGTCCGCGTTTCTTGACGGTTGTATTTTATGGTAGAAGATAGTCAATCTTTCGATCAATGTACTTTTTTGGTCGGGCTTATCGCCTTCGGATATTGATGACGACTATTTAACTCTTGCCCCCAAATGGGAGTTAATGCCCAATCACGTTTCACTTAATTTTGTTTTACAACCAATGACAGAGGTGTTTTACCTCACTCTTTGCCGAATTCTGTTAAATACCTCCTGCTTTTGTGATAAAGAAAGCTCCTCTTTTTTAATATTCTCAACAGATCAGATCATTATTTTGCAGTGACAGATTCTCCAACAAAGCCGCCAGGTTTGAATGTACAAAATATATATGTTCAAGTTGCACTGGATAAACAAATGAAACATAACCATCCAACTCCGGTTTATTTTCAAACATCGCCGTTTACATTAAATATATAAACATTTTAAAATAACAATATTTAAATAATTATTTCCAGAGTTGAGCGTAATCGAAATATGCCTGGCGATTAATTCCATAACATCATTATAATTAAAACACATGCCAAACACATAAATAAATGCACACAGCCTATTACTTAACATCCAACTCTTTGAAAAGTTATATTTAAAAGCCTGTATAATGTAGAATTAAATAAAAAAGTATTTCCAACTTTTATCCTCTTGAAACACTTTGCAGAGGTAAAAGATAAAGTGATTCAACTACATACCTTTGGAGGCACTAGACAATAACCACGAGACATCAGCAAGGTTGTCATCCCTGCTTTACGGCGCCTTTATCATAAGTAATGCCACGAGTCATTTCCAAATTTATCAAGAGGATTTGGAAATCAAGAGTGGCATTTGTTAGGACTATTTAAGGAATAAAATTAAGCTGTTTACTCATAAATCATTATTTAAATACAGTTATTTTAAAATATTTATATATTTAATGTAAACGGCGATGTTTGAAAACAAATGACAATGTTTGGTTATGTTTAATTTGTTCATATCTGCAACTTGATCATATTATTTGTTGCCAAATAGGATCGCAATATTGTAAGAATGCACCCTACTGGAGAAAAAATGAAACAGATCAAACTGTATATTATAACAAACATTATTGGTTATTAATTCATTTTTTCGGAAACAGTTCAGCAAAATCAGTATTTAAAAACACAATTATTGAACACACAATTATCAAATGTGTAGGTCGTAGGAATCTGTTCATTATTTGCTATATTCAACGTATTTGTTCGAGAGTCAGTCACTGCAAATTAATGCTCCGACCTGTTCAGAATACTAAAAAATTAGGATCGAGGTGAAACACGACTGTGATTGGTTGTAAAACAAAATTCATTGAAATGTGATTAGTCACTGACTCCCTTTTGGGGCGTGAGTTAAATAGTCCCAGAATATAGTCTGTCAGTAATTTCCGTCAGAAGCTGAGACGACCCCGGGTCATGATACCGCCAGAAGGTTGAAGCTATTTTACAAATCCTTACTCCCATAGTCTGTGAATGGTGGCTCAGATGAAGATGATGCCAGAATGAAGACATATGCTTGCATTCAATTGAAATCAATTTGGAGGTCAAAACAAATCTCCTTAAGGCTCAAACTAAGATTATTTAATTCAAATGTGAAATCTACAAAACAAATTGGAAAGAAATTGAAAATCTTTGTAAATCGTTGTCTGAGAAATATCTTTGGTATATTGTGGCCAGAGATCACACCGTAACAGATAAAGAACTTTGGAGAAGAACGAATCGACATGAAATTTGCAAACAAGTTAAAATCAGAAATGGAAATGGGTTGGTCATGTGTTTAAGGAGAGAGAATGATAACATCACAAAAATGGCATTTGATTGGAACCCCCAAGGATTGAGAAGGCCAAGAGACAGACCTAGGGCAATGTGGAGTAACACCATCAGAAATTAAGCTGAACAGAGAGGAATGAGTTGGAATGGAATTAAGGCATTGGCAAGCTTTTATCAAGCCCTATTTTTCCCTGCGGAGTGTCCAGAACTACTACAGTAGTAGTAGTAGTAGTAGTAGTAGTAGTAGTAGTAGTAACTACTACTTATCCCCAACGGGATTCAATCTCGCAATCTTCCAAATTGTAGCTTGTTGCCTCAGTTAACTATTGCCTTCTCCAATCACTTGAATTACACCATCAGAAATCCATTTTTGCTAAATTCTATTGAATTATTGCTTCCTGCAAATATTTCCTATAATGAAATTTATAAAAAAAATATGTAAAATTCGCCGCACTTTGTTTTATATAGGCTTTTGTTCTGTTAAATCAATTTAATATCTATCTTGTTTTCCGTTTCAAATCATTTCAATATTTTGTAATCTAATTAATTTGTATTCAGGATTCACTTTGATGTTTTAATTATATTTTGTTCAATAAACTTCAATAACAGCATAAACATTGTGCCGCACATTACGTGCAAATGTGAGGTCGAACGTACGAGTGAAGTTTTAGCGAATTCCAAGGGAATATAGTTAATGTGTTGTTCCCATGCTAAGATATTTGAAAAAGAAAATACAAATCTTCATTGATCTTACTTACTAAACACCATAAATTACCATGAAAAAATATTAAATAACAGTGTCAAAGGCCTATTGAATAACACTAAGAAATTAGGACTGGAAGTAAATTTCAATAAAACTAAACATATGGTCACACGTAGAAATTCATTATATAATGGAAATGGACAGCTAATGACAAATGAGGGAAATTTTGAGGAAGTGGCTGAATTCAAATACCTAGGAACAATAATCACAAATAGGAATGAGATGCACAAAGAAATTAAACATAGGCTCAATTCTGGAAATGCGTGCTATTATGCATGGCAGAGACTCTTGATGTCCCACCTCCTTTCAAAAAACGTTAAACTGAAAATATATAAAACTATTATTCTACCAGTTATATTATATGGGTGCGAAACATGGACTCTTACTTTAAGGGAGGAAAGGAGATTACAAGTAATAAGTAAGAATAAAGTACTTAGGAAAATTTTTGGACCAAAGAGAGATGAACAGACAAGTGAATGGAGAAGACTACATAACATTGAACTACATGGTCTTTATAGGAAGCCAGATATAATAAGAACAGTTAAGTCTCGTAGACTGCAATGGGCAGGACATGTTTTGCACGTATGGGGAATGAAAGACTTGCATGGAAGCTTCTTGTAGGAAAGCCAGAGGGAAAACGCCCAGTTGGTAGACCAAGAATGAGGTGGGAGAATAACATTAACTATGATTTGAGTTAAGTAGATTATACAGGGAATGATTAGAAAGCATTAGTTCAGGATAGGGATGTATGGAGAGATTATGTCCGCGCGGCCATGAACCTACGGGTTCGATAGTGTCAGTGAGCGAGTGAGTGTCGAAGCCTCTCAACAGACCGATCACCAAAAAAGGTGCTTACAGCAAGTTTTATGGTGAATAGACGGGTTGGAAGACCGAAAAAAACGATGGGAGGATGGTATTAAGGAAGATGCTGCAAACCTACTTAAGTGTCGCAACTGGAGGCTTGCTGCACAAAATAGAAATGATTGGAGGCAGAAGTTAAGGGAGGCCAAAGCTCGAATTTGAGCCAATCAGCCATTGGATGGATGGATGTAATTAAAGAAAATATGAATGTTTCAAACTTCAGCTGTGGATTTATAAAAAACAAAACAAAATTAAATGGTATGGTCATGTAAAGAGAATGACAGAATCCCAAGAAGAATACTAAAATGGGAGCCACTTGATAGAAGAAGAAGAAGGAGAGGACGGCCAAAACTAACGCGGATTGATGGTGTTTTGAGCAGCATGAGTGAAAAAGGACTAAACTATGGATATTGGAATGAGAGAGATAGACGTGGAAAAGTATGACAGTAGATTAATTGGGCACAGGACGGTGTGAAACTGCTAATACATAATCAAGGTTTTCCAGAACAAGTAGGTATTACAGACTTCTAGGAGTTGTAGATGGGACTTAGTAGATATAGTTTTGATAAGGAACCCCTGTCTGGAATCGTACCATTCTTCTTCTTTACTTCACATGCTAGGCAAAATGCCTGTTCCGCCTCACAGTTGTTTCTGTCCATCTTTTCCACTGGCCTTCCTACATTCCATGAACCATAAGTCGTCGTCCATTAAATCCGTCCGGCTGAACACTGTGAGAGAGATGAGTTTGGAAATTTTTTACATGGTCGGGTTACCAGCCCAGATGCACAACCACATTCCCTAGTGGACCGGGGATTTATTTCGGAGTTTCCCTCTCCTAGACGGGTTGCTAACCAAAGCCTTGGAGTCCCATCTACCCCTTGTCTTGCAGGTTTCCTCTTCAGCTTTCTTTATCGTTGAGAACAATTTCGATGTGAAATAGGTTTGAAGATCGAAACACAATGGGCTGATATCGTGTGTATTGGGTTTCAGAATAAGAATTACAGTGGCCTCTCGCCTTTGCTCTTTATCATATACATGGATAGAATACTCCAAGATTGGCGACAGATGAGACACGGTTCTATCCAAATTAATAGAAACCATAAAATAGACTCTTTGATTTTTGCAGATGATTTGGTATTAATAGCTCCAGCAGAAACAGATTTACAGTATTCTATACACAATTTTAATATAATTCCAAAAAGGTACAATATGGAAATCAATGCAAAGAAAACTAAAGTGACGGCCTTTTGTGGGAAATACCCTATACCTAGCAAAATTGTTTTGGATGATGAAATTTTAGAACTAGTAAATGAATTTAATTGTTTGGGTTATAATTTAACATTTCAAGATGAAACTGATATATCAAAGTAAATCACAAATTTTACAAAAACAACGGGGATAATTAACAGTATAATGAAACCATCTTTAGTACAGAAGAACACAAGATTACGGCTTTATAAGGTTCTCGCAAGACCAGTATTAAGATATGGTAGTGAAGCATGGACAATGCGAAGAAGAGATGAAAGCAGAATAACAGCAAATGAGATGCGATTTATGCGCCGTACAGCGGGCTACACAAAGTGGGACCATAAAAGAAATGAGGAAATTATGGAAGAGTTGGATGTAGAACCCATTCTTCACCATATACAAAACTACCAGAACAACTGGAAAGCCCATCTTCAACGAATGCCGTCTCATAGAATTCCAAAAACCATACTTCGCTACGTCCCCAAGGCAAAAGATCGCTGGAACGTCCAAAAAAGCGCTGGATGGAAAATTCCTCTTTGAGATCGTAACAGGCCACACGGCCTAATAGGCTACTTGCATGGATGATGATGATGATGAATAAGTATTACAGACTTCTAGGAGTTGTACGAGGAGTGTGGTTCCTCGAGGTGACCCTGTTGTTCGTTCCATGAGGTATACATGGGACGCATGTTTTTATACACACACCACACCCTGGTATATGTACTCATTGGCTTCCTTCATTGAAATGGATAGTGATTTTAGATGTTCTCTGTAGTGGTGACTCGTGAGTTCGATTCCTTCGAAAGAAGTAAACTCATGAGACCCGTGTCATATTTACACGACGCAAAGGAAACTCAAGCCTGTAAATAAGAGGCTACTGAGCAAACTTTATGGGCCCTTTCACGCCCGATTTTAATTGCTACTTCAAAATGACATCTCGGCTTATACGACTGATAATAATAATAATAATAATAATAATAATAATAATAATAATAATAATAATAATAATCATCATCATCATCATCCTTCACGGATTAGGTCTTTGCCTGTTTCGATCTCACATCTGTTCAGCCCAGCGCTTTCATGGTTTTCCTACCGATCTTCGTCCTTCAGTATTATATATCAGTGCCATATTTGGTATCTATCCTCTGTCATTCTTTGCAGATGTTCTATCCAATTGTTCCTGTGTTCTTCTGTTTGTTGAAGAAGTGGTTGTACTCGAAGTTCCTCTCTAATATTCTCATTTCTAATATATTCTTCTCTTGTACAACCTTTCGCAGCTCGTAGGAATCTCATTTCCGCTTCCTGAATTTTACTTTTTTTCATTTGACTGATGATAATAATAATAATAATAATAATAATAATAATAATAAATAAGAATAATATATAATCCTTGGCACGGATTCTGTCTATTTTTGCCTGGTCCGATCCGATCTCACATCTGTTCAGCCCATCGCTTTCTTGGTTTTCCTACCGATCTTCGTCCTCCAGGATTATACATCAGTGCCATATTTGGTATCTATCCTCTGTCATTCTTTGCAGGTGTTCTATCCAATTGTTCCTGTGTTCTTCTGTTTGTTGAAGAAGTGGTTGTACTCGAAGTTCCTCTCTAATATTCTCATTTCTAATATATTCTTCTCTTGTACAACCTTTCGCAGCTCGTAGGAATCTCATTTCCGCTTCCTGAATTTTACTTTTTTTCTTTTGACTGATGATAATAATAATAATAATAATAATAATAATAATAATAATCATCCTTCACGGATTAGGTCTTTGCCTGTTCCGATCTCACATCTGTTCAGCCCAGCGCTTTCTTGGTTTTCCTACCGATCTTCGTCCTCCAGGATTATACATCAGTGCCATATTTGGTATCTATCCTCTGTCATTCTTTGCAGATGTTCTATCCAATTGTTCCTGTGTTCATCTGTTTGTTGAAGAAGTGGTTGTACTTTAAGTTCCTCTCTAATATTCTCATTTCTAATATATTCTTCTCTTGTACAACCTTTTGCAGCCCGTAGGAATCTCATTTCCGCTGCCTGAATTTTACTTTTGACCGATAATTAATAATAATAATAATAATAATAATAATAATAATAATAATAATAATAATAATCACCACCACTAGAGACTCTGGTCGCTTAAATTGTGAACTTGGTATACTCAGACCTGATTATTTTTATGACAAAAATATGCATTTTCCTCCGGCAGATGTCGTGCCAAGTCACGTTTCCGTTAAAAGCACGTTTGGGAGGCCCCTGTTCAGTTAAATATTGTATGTATAACGTTTGGGTAAAAGTAACCATGAGACGCATTTTTAGCAGTAAGATGGAATTAAAATAAAAATAAAAATGTAACAAAGAAACTCCTGCGGAATACTAAATTGAGAAATGGCAGGGACAAACTAAACATATTGTAGACGTTGAAATAGCAGAAGCACCGAAATATCGGGTTTCTTGGTAATAAAAAGCAGATTATCTCGAGTATAAATGCTTGTTTCTGCATATCACCGCTGGAATAGCATTACTTAGCTTAGTTACGAACCATTACCCAAGAATATTTCTTCTACGACAGGAAAAAGTACAGAATTATTCAGGAAATTCGCATTGTAGATTTCTATTTTTATTGCCTTCCGTCGAAAGCTTCCTTAATACAATTTTAAAATGTGAACACTTCCTATCTAAACATAACGCTTCCCGCACCGCGCATTAATCAATAATAATAATAATAATAATAATAATAATAATAATAATAATAATAATAATAATAATAATAATAATAATAATAATAATAATTTAATTTACAAAAAATAGCTGCCAAATTTAATATGGAAATATCAATTAACAAAACTAAAATTATGGCATTTCATGTGAAGGACCCCATACAAAGTAAAATCTGTCTCCAGAATAACATTTTAGAGAGATCTAATCAATTAAAATGTCTTGGATATTATCTCTCTATCTGAGATGAAAAGGATATCCCTGAAAAAATTACTAGTTATAATAAAAGTTTGGGAATTATTAATCAAGTTATGAAATCATACATTGTACAAAAAAAAAAGAACACCAGATTACGTTTATATAACACTTTGGCTAGACCAGTGTTGACCTATGGCAGTGAAGCATGGACACTAAAAAGACGACATGTAAGCAGAATAACGGCTTGTGAAATGAGATTCATGCGCAGAACAGCGGGTTACACCAGATGGGATCGGGAAAGGAACACCGATATCCTAAAAGAATTGAAGACTACGCCAGTTTTGGAATGTATTAAACAGTACCAACTAAATTGGAAACACCATCTTGAAAGAATGAGTTCAAATCGGATCCCCAAAGCTGTTTATAATTATATACCAAGAGGACAAAGATCTCTGGGCCATCCTATGAAACGCTGGAAGGAAAATTTTCTATAGGATCGTAACAGGCCTTGGCCTAATACATGGAAGGAAGAAGAAGAAGAAGAAGAATATTTTTTATTTAGGAATTATCCACAATACAGTATTTCTCCTTCAACCCAAAGTGATTTGTCGCCAGAGGTTCCTGTCTAAAGCATCTTCTTCCCTCAAATCTCTAGCTTCCATACTTGTCTTCACTCCATCCATCGTTCCCTAGGCCTGCCTCTTCCACTTCTTCCATTATCTTTCCAATTAAGGACCTTCTTTGGTATTCTTTCTTCTTCCATTCTTATGAGGTGTCCAATCCATTCGAAACGTTTTTCTTCTATTTTTCGTAATATGTTTTTTTCAACTTCGATAATTCCCCTTATTGTGTTGTTTCTCACCTGATCCCTTCTTGAAATTCTTGTCGATCGCCTCAAAAACAACAACAACAACAACAATCATCATCATCATCCGGTATCATGGCAGCTGCCGCCGTCTTCCGGAAACCAAACGCCCTTCCTCCCTATCCATCCATTGATCTGCCTCCAATCCTCTGATATTCATAGCTGCTTGTACCCCTTCTATCCAAGTTTTCTTCGGTCTTCCTCTCTTTCTCCTTTCTATTGGGATCCATTCCATAACAATTTTATGCAATCTTTGCTCTGGCATTCTTTTGACATGGCCATACCACTGTACTCTTTTCTTTTCTATAATGTCTATGATGTCTGGTTCCTCTTGTACACTCATAATAATAATAATAATAATAATAATAATAATAATAATAATAATAATAATAATAATGATAATTAAATAATAATAATGTTTTATTAAGCTGGCAGAGTTAAAGCCATAAGGCTTTCTCTTCCACTCCCAGCGAACAATAAAATCATACAAAAATTAAATACTTATTAATAAATAAATAGGGCCTATCCTCAACTCGTGTATAACTCAGGGTCGGGTCGAGGGATGAGATGAGCCTCCTATATATAATAATAATAATAATAATAATAATAATAGCTTTATTTTACTAGAGGTCTGTGAATGACAAGGATGCCGGCCGACCACGCCTGACGCACCATTAGGGGGGCAGATGAACGAAATAAAATTAAATGGATGAGATGAATATGGAGAAATGGTGGAATGGAATTGTGGCAGGGGAAAACGGGAGAAAATCCCGAGAAAACCAGCCCAAGCTCCGTATCGTCCACCACGAAACCCACATGGAGTGACCGAGGAACGATCTCGGGACCCCAGTCGAGCGTTTAACTGCTTGTGCCACGGAGCCGCTTAAATATTTATTTGAATTTTAAAATATTATAATAGGATGGCCGCGGTGGATAGTGGTTATGCTCCTTGCCTCTGGTCCTGAGGGTCGTAGGTTCAAATTCATGGATTTTTGTAGGATGCATAAATCCAAAGAGTAAGTCCTCCGGAAGGGACTTTAAGCCGTGAGTCCCAAGCCTTAAGAATTTCAGGCTCGTAAAAGATTCTTAAGCCTTAATAAAAAGGCTTGTAAGCAAAATTTATCGATTTAAACATCCTAGTAATACCTTAGTTGCCTGCTAGATGTCTCATTGAGTCGTTATGTTGACTGGTTGCTACTCATGACATCTATGGGCAAATAAGGTAACTAAAATAACTTGGTCTAGTAACTCCTAATAAAGGAGAGTCTATGGCTCAACATTGGGCAACGCCTTTATATATAGATTGACTGAACAAAGAACAACGCATATGTGGTCTAATATTAGCTAACACTAACAAAACATGGAATAGAAACAAAATACAATAAAGTAATAAAAGCTTACTACATTAATATTTCTTATAGGTATATACAAAATGCAGAATGTAGTTGTTTTACAGGTAGCATTTTCATTGTGTGGAACTTAATTCAGATCATTTAGCGAATGAAGATATTGAGGTTGTTTTCATAAATATATTAGAAAAAAATACATATCTTCATCCCTCCATGGTACCTTTACCTTGTCGCGGTGGAGTGGCTTGCGTGCTTAAATGATCCTGAGAGCTATGCCGGCGGTAGCATTGCTGCCGATAGGGTTACCCATGCCGGACTGGTCGAAGGTGATAAGCCAGACGAAAAAAAGTACCTTGGTCGAAAGAGTGACGATCTTTCACCCTAAAACTACAACCGCCAAGAAATGCGGACATGGGTTCAACTGGGGTAAAATTTTCCGGAGGTCAAATAGTCCCCCATTCGGTTCTCCTGGCGGGGACTACTTCAGGGAACCCATGCCAAAGGCTCGGAGAGCTTATGTCCGCGCGGCCATGAACCTACGGGTTCGATAGTGCCAGTGAGTAAGTAAGTACATATCTTCATGGACGCGGTGTTACGTTACCCCGATTATATCAATTATGATAAATGAAAATGAGGCGCCAGGAGAGACCTTAAACCTAAAATCCAGATTACGGGCTACCCCAGGAAACTATAGTTTGAGGTTTGGGTGATATCTCAATTAATTCTTCCTCTACATCTTTCGGCCTTAGTTTAAGTTGTAATGTAAACAGAAACACGTGGTTAAGTGTTATTTCATTGGGCATATGAACCTAATGACATCGTTGTCCAGCGGCGTAGATGAAATATTTTCCTGATAAATCTGCATTTTATATAACTACTATGTATGAACAAAATTATCGCAAAAATAATAATAAAACACAATATAACATGTGAAAAAATACAATGGTGAACAGTGAGTATACATTTAAATATAACAGTTATTCCAACATGGCCGCTTGCATTATAATTACAAAGAAATAAACGTTATCTCAAACAATGCATAAATTTATTATGTCGACGTTTCAATCTCCTTATGTGATGATAGGTATCATGGCCGCTCGTGTTGAATACGTTAGACATGATGAGTATTAAAAAATTATTGCCTGAAGCGGGATTTTAATTCAAGACCTCTAACTTTATACGTTAATGATTCGTATAAAGTTAGAGGTCTCGGATTCAAATCCCGATTCAAGCGTTAATTTTTCCTTTTATGTGTAATATATATATATATATATATATATATATATATATATATATATATGGTATGATAAGAAAAATAAATGCCTGGACGGGATTCGAACCCGGATCTCTGAGTCTGTACCTCAGTGTGATATCCATGTTTGGATTGGATTCGCCTGGTGGTGTAATGGATATCACACTGAGGTACAGACTCAGAGATCCGGGTTCGAATCCCGTCCAGGCATTTATTTTTCTTATCATACCATATTAAGCTTGCATTGCTCAATGTTAAACATTTAATTATATCATATATATATATATATATAACTCACTGGCATTATCGAACCCTTAGGTTTATGGCCGGGCGGACATGATATCTCCATACATCCCTATCCTCAGCTGATGTTTTCCAATCATCCCATGTATAATGTACTTCCCTCAAATCATGTTTAATATTATTCTCCCACCTCTTTCTTAGTCTACCAACTGGGAGTTTTCCCTCTTGTTTTCCTACAAGGAGCTTCAATGCATATCATTCATCCCCCTTTCATGCCACATTCAGTCAGATGGATGGAGAACACTATATAACAGAGAGCTACATGTTCCTTATAGGATGCCAGAACATTTAATCTCTTAGACTGCGATGGGCAGTATATATATATAACATGAAAAGAAATATTAGTACCTGAACTGGGATTTGAATCTGATACCTCTAACTTTGTGTGTTAGTGACATAACCCACTCAGGCTCCTAGCGCAAATATTTGTCTATCCTTACATACAATCCTCTATTATACTAGGCAGAGAGAGACATCGCTCGCCCAGCTATCTTATGGCTTCTGTAACATATAATTAATGAGAATATTTATTTAATAGCAGTAACGCTTTTTTATTTACATGGACTCTTACTTTAAGGGAGGAAAGGAGATTACAAATATTTGAGAATAAAGTACTTAGGAAAATTTTTGGAACAAACAGAGATGTACAGACAGGTGAATGGAGAAGACTACATAACAATGAACTACATGGTCTTTATAGGAAGCCAGATATGATAAGAACAGTTAAGTCTCGTAGACTGCGATGGGCAGGACATGTTGCACGTATGGGGAATGAAATACTTGCATGGAAGCTTCTTGTAGGAAAGCCAGAGGGAAAACGCCCAGTTGGTAGACCAAGGATGAGATGGGAGAATAACATTAACTATGATTTGAGGGAAGTAGATTATACAGGGAATGATTGGAAAGCATTAGCTCAGGATAGGGATGTATGGAGAGCTTATGTCCGCGCGGCCATGAACCTACGGTTTCGATAGTACCAGTGAGTAAGTAAGTAAGTAACCCTTTTTTATTTAGATGTTATGATTAAATTTTGACATTTAGCTATGAAGGAATATATATATATATATATATATATACTTAGGCCTACTTACTCACTGGCACTATCGAACCCATAGGTTAATGGCCGCACGGACATAAGCTCTCCATACATCCTTATCCTGAGCTAATGCTTTGCAATCACCCCCTGTATAATCTACTTCCCTCAAATCATGGTTAATGTTATTCTCCTACCTCATTCTTGGTCTACGAACTGGGCGTTTTCCCTCTGGCTTTCCTACAATAAGCTTCCATGTACGTCTTCCATTCCCAACACGCGTAACATGTCCTGCCCATCGCAGTCCATAAGACTTAACTGTTCTTATTATATCTGGCTTCCTATATATATAGTTTTTCCTCACCTGTAAGACAAATGTCAGGAAAACGTTAAGGCCCAAACGGTTCCCGAAATCATATGGCCATCATCATCATCATTATCCTTCACCGGTGTGGAAAACAAAGGGAAACTACCACACCTACAATTCCCTAGTAAAGCTGCAAGCATAGCATGAAACTGCTATGACTGCAGTGAAGGACCTACCTTCGGGCAGAATTATATATATATATATATGTATATATATATATATAATATGAAAAGAAAAATGAATGCTTGAGTCGGGATTTGAACTCGAGTCTCTAAAGCCTGTACCTTTAGCGCTCTAACCAACTGAGCTACCCATTTTTTCATATCATATTTGCCTTCATTGCCAAATGTCAAAAATATATTTATAATATATATATATATATATATATATATATATATATTGTATTCCAAAAAAAATCGAAGTTCTTTTTAACGCATACCCTTTTAATTTATTTTTATAATGTTTTAATATAATTGTAAGTACAATTTGTGTACGTAGGCTTACCGAAACCCGTGCCGACTTGTTTCGAAACATGCCAGTACTTGCAAGCTTTGAAAAGAAATTTTGAACAGTAATGTTTTTTTTTTCTTTTTATTGGAAAATAGTAAATAGTTAGACGCATTTTGCATATTGATGTTTTATGTACTAAATAAACTTTCAGTTCTAGAATCTTTCTATACTAATCAAATACAAATTTTCATGTCTTATGTTTGGCATCAAGCCTGCACGGGTTGTCACGATCCAATCGCAATAATATTTATTTGAGTTATTAAGGTTAAACAGAAAAAAAATAGAGGGTATGCGTATTTGATTTTGCAAAAAAAAACTTCCTTTATATCTTGGGAGACCCTAATATCTATATCAGTATCTATCCTCAAACCATAACTTAAACACAAGATCACAACATAGTATCTTGCTTAATATACCGCAACATAGGACATCACATCACTCCATGTCATATAGGCCCCCTACTATTTCCACTTCTCGCAACTGGAATTCCCTACCACAAGAAATAAGGGGCTGCCGTACATTGTCATCTTTTAAAATAAATATAAATTTATATTTGCTCTAACCTCGACTTCATCATTACCCAGTGTAAAGTACATATATTAATTGGTGTTTCTCGTATAATTCATCATATTTATACTATAATAATAATAATAATAATAATAATAATAATAATAATTATTATTATTATTATATATGAATTTATTTTTTTATATTATTATTATTATTATTATTATTATTATTATTATTATTATTATTATTATTGTTATTATCCTATAAAATGTTGTTTGTACATGAAATTTACATTGGTACATTTAATGTACCTTTAACTAAGTAATCTGGGTGGAAAGGCCCTACGGCTAGCCAAATTAATGACAAGCGGTGAGCGATTCCTTTTGGTTCTCCAGGATGTCCTAGAAAGGAGAACCCCGGGTTCCTGCTTAAGCATTAGCCCCGGTGTGATTTAGATATGATTAGATACCGGTTATAATAATAAATAAAAACGAATAACCTGCATGGTAGTGGCAATGTGCTCCGACTTGTGTATGATTTCGTAATTTTTGAATATGGCGCTTGTGTGGCCGTCAGCCAATCAGAGGCTGGTTTCCTTAGCGCTAAGATAAATATCGGAGTAGGCCCTTTGATTCCACCAATAAATATTAATCCCATAACTTTTCTAAATTCAAAATTAATGGGCTACTTAACGAAATTACACCTCAAATCTTAAAAATTACACATCTATGGCACTTGGCACAGCGGATGGCCGATGGGTATCATCCTGTGTGTCATAGAACAACATTAGAAAATATTATATTATATCTTTAACTGTTTATAATTAGTATAGTGTATATGTATATTTGTCAAATATTTATTTGTATTGTGCTGGTTGAGTGGAAGAGAAGGCCTTATGGCCTTAACTCTGCCAGATTAAATAGAATATTATATATATATATATATATATATATATAATTGTATATATGTGTGTGTGTGGTGTGTGTGTGTGTTGTATGTATGTATGTGTGTATGTATGTTGTGTGGGGGTCTTAACGATGCTCTAGTGGTCTGATTTCCTTACAGTACATAAGATATATGAAATGGGACAACTATTTTCTTTAGTATTTCCCTGTAAGGAAACATTCTTGTCATATGACTGGGAATTGAACCCAAGGCCTCATAAAAAATAATGAGAAGTTCTGGCTGCAAGACCATGAGGCTGGTCACATGTAAAAAGTTGAACACAGCTACATCTATATTCTTGTGAAGAAAAGAGACATGTTGTGGTTTATATAAAGTGATAAGATGGTGAATGTGCCATAACTCAGACACTGGTACAGTTTATATTAGATTACGCTGCGAGAGGTTAGGGGAGGAGGGTAAAATCAATGCTGAGGCTTAGAAGAGGCGATTCTCACCACCCGTGCGGGGGGGCGTGACCAACCAATTAACTCACCTGTCCTCAAACTATCAAAATTTCAATATCCAATAGCTTTACTTTTTTACAATATTGTTAACAATACAATTTAACGTCAAATGAAAATGTACTGGCTATATATCAATTCTATCGTTCAAATAACTTCTACAAGTCGTGGGAGATACGATTTATTCATTGCAATTTCCTGGCGATGAGATTGTAATAGCAGATAAATACCGGCGACTTTAATACATGATAAAAAATTATTAATAATCTCTTGGAATTTACTGTGAATTTTCCTCATCATTGAGGTTTTTCTCCAACCAATCTTAATAATTGACATGAATTATATATATATATATATATATATATATATATATATATATATATATATATATATATATATAAATGACTACGGACTTGCAGATTATCAGCTTGTAATACACGTTCACAAATTTCCCTTAAGTAAGATTCTCCATCGTTCTCTGTCCTTCACACTAAATTTCTTCATACATTGTTGAATGTTATATTAATAAAAATTACTAATAATTTCTTTTAATTTAGAAAGAATTTTTCTGATCATTGTGGATTTTGTCCAACCAATCTTAATAAATAACATGAGTTTTAAAAAATACATAAATGACTACGGACTTGTAGATTATCAGTTTGAAACACACATTCACAAATTTCCCTTAATTAAAGTTCTCCATCGTTCTGTGTCTCTGTGTCTTGATCCGTTACACCAAATTTCCTCATTGATTGTTGGATGTCATTCTTCCAGGTTGTTCTTGGTCTTCTTTTTTCTGCTCCTTCTTTCAATTTTTTATATATGGACGACCCTTGGTAGTCTTCCATCCTGTATTCGTCTTACGTGTCCATACCATAATAATCATCAGCATCTTCTTCTTCTTCTTCGGCTTTCCCCCACTTATAGGTTTGTCGTCTTCAGTTTCCATTTATCTATATCATTCCAATCTCCCTCTTCCAAATTCCTATCATCCATTATGGTTCTGACGTAGGTTTTCCATTTCCATCTTGGTCTGCCACGTTTATTTCTTCCAGGGGGTGACCATTGGTATATATTTTTTGGCCATCTTTCATTTCCCATTCTTTGTATATGGCCATACCATTTAAGCGTTTGATTTTCAATCCTCTTAACAACAGCTGTGGTGACATTCATTTCTTATTTTATCCTGTCTTGTTTTTTGGAGGCTTCTTCTAAAATAATCAAATTCGACTGTTCTAATGTTATTATTTTGTAATTCCGTCAAAGACCAAGTTTTACTTCCATATGGCAAAATATTCTGTATTTTGCTCTTATAAATTTTCATTTTAGTTTCCTTTGTAATATTTTTTTTCCAAATTATTCCATGTAATAATAATAATAATAATAATAATAATAATAATAATAATAATAATAATAATGAGCTATTGTTAAGAGGGAAATAAGAAAGAGACATAGGAAAACATGGTTAAATTTTGTTACACATTTAGAATCAGATTTGCATAAGCTCCAACCTAATGCCTTCAAAATATTAAAACATTTGAATAAAGATATTAAAGAATCTACCAAAATTAATTGCGGAGTAACAAAAGAAGATTTTTTCAATTATTATAAAAGTCTTTGGACTGACAATAGCTATGAAGATACAATTTTCCGAAATAATAATGAGACAGATTCCATAATATCATTGGAAGAATTGAACAATAGTTTAAAGAAATTAACAAAATGGTAAGGCCAACTGTCACAGATGGCTTGAATTCTGAATTGTACAAATATGCAGGCAAACAGTTCCATGAAAGACTGTTGTCCTTCTTTAATAATGTATTCAAAAATGCAGATATACCACAAGAATGGAAGACAAGCATTGTTATACCCCTGTTCAAGAAAGGAGACAAGAGAAAAATGGACAACTATAGGGGAATCAGTTTGTTAAACACATGCTACAAAATTTATGCAGACATTTTAAATGGAAAATTGAAAAGTTTCAGTGAAAAATTCCTTATGGAATGTCAAAATGGATTTAGGAAAGGACGATCTTGTATTGATTCAGCATTTTCTGTTAAACTATTGCTTGAAAAAAGAAGAGAATTCAACTTAGAAACACATTTTGCTTTCATAGATTTTGAAAAAGCATTCGACACAGTCAAGAATCAAAACTCTTAAATATATTGGAAGACAGAAATATACCAAATTTACTTCGGCAGAACATACAAAATATTTACAAAGACAACACCATAAAGATTAAATTAAATAACAGATTTTCTGAAGAAGGAATTATAAATCGTGGTGTGAGACAAGGCTGCCCCCTATCCCCAACACTCTTTGCAATTTATATCAATGAAGTAAATATGTTGCTGGAACAAAACATATAAATTTGGAATAAGAATATCAGAAAATAGAAAATTAAACACCCTATTGTTTGCAGATGACCAAATAATAATAGCAAATTCCGAAGATAATCTACAGAAAGGTCTGTATGAACTTAACAAAATTACAGAAGAATATGGATTAAAGATATCTACAGAAAAAACAAAAATTATGGCATTTCAAGGTGTAGATCCTGTCAGAAGTAAAATTGTACTGGACAATAAAATTTTGGAGCAGGTGAATAATTTTACATATCTAGGATGCAATATCTCATATGAAGAAGAAAAGGATGTAAATGCAAAAATATCTAAATTTTTAAGAATTTTAGGGTTAATAAATTCTATCTTCAAGCCACAGTTAGTACAAAAGCATTCAAGACTGGAAGTGTATTAAACGCTGGCTCTTCCAACTCTTTTGTATGGTAGCGAAGTATGGACGTTGAAACAGAAGGATATACAGAGACTTAGATCTGCTGAAATGAAGATATCTTCGGAGGACTGCAGGATACACACTACTAGATCACAAAAAAAATGAAGACATCTTAGAAGAATTACACATGGAATCTTTAGAAAACAAAATTTCTGATTATAAGTCAAGATGGATACAACATGTTCATCGAATGGAAGATCACAGAATACCCAAACTAATGTTAAGATATCAACCTGCAGGAAGAAGAAGACCAGGACGTCCACTCAAAAGACTTCTGGATGGTGTTTCTCTTGAGGCCGAAACAGGTCAACAAATGGCCTAAATTCGTGAATGTACTATGATGATGATGATGATGATAATAATAATAATAATAATAATAATTCTTATTTCGGAATTTATCCACAATACAGTGATTTTCTGTCACCCTCAAGAAATTCCCCTTCTCCAGATGTAACGGTCCAGAGCATCCTTATCTGTAAGTCCCACTTCACTCATAGTACTTCTCACATAATAATAATAATAATAATAATAATAATAATAATAATAATAATAATAATAATAATAATAATAATAATAAATAGGGACAGAGAGAATCTCGTTAATCCATTCATGCGCGTCACTAATTAGATGAGAGGCATTTGGCTACCTCAAGAGAGTCATAGTAATAATAATAATAATAATAATAATAATAATAATATTATTATTATTATTATTATTATTATTATTCACATGATAATAATATTGTTAATAATAATAATAATTGTTTTGCGTGGTAGTGCGTTTTGTCGTACTTACCAGCAATGGCGACTATTATTTAAAGTTCAACTTCCTACATTTCGGGGTTGCCAACCTAAATAACTATGCTGTAATATTACATTTACACCCACATGCGGGAAGTTAATATACATTATACGAAACAGATCACTGCACTTTAAATGAACTGAACTTTATTTGAAATAATATCAAACAATAATTACGTACTTGCGGCCATAATAATTGTTCTCAAGGCCTCCTGTTGTTTCAATTAATAAACATTGCCCACACTGTTAACGTTAGTCAACTGTCTATAATGAACGCAAATATTTCCAACAAAGATGTTATTTCACTATTATTTATTATTCTGAAAACACCATCGCGCAAAAAATAATGTACAACGCGTGTTTGTGAAGTGTTTTACAGAATCTCGATTCTGTAAAAACCACTTCCCAACCTCGCATCGTAATATACAATTTATTTATATACAGATTTTTAATGTTTACACATCTTTCTGTGCCTAAAGTTGTATTTTTCTTCTCCACTCTACTCTATCCATCAACTCCATGTCTTCCAATCCTCTTGTTCTCATTTCTTGCATCCACGAGTTTCGAGGTCCTTTCCTTCTTCTTCCAGGTGGACACCATTCCAATGTTTTCCTGGGTAACCTTTCTAGTTACATTCGTCGTACGTGCCCATACCAATATTATTATTATTATTGCAGATGATCAAATAATTTTTGCAGGGGATGAAGATGATATGAAATATATGATAAATAAACTAATGGAAGAATATAGAAAATGGGGACTGAACATAAATTTACGGAAAACAGAATATATGTGTTTGGGAAAGGATGTGGATTACCTCATACTTGAAACAGGGAAAATAAAAAAGTGTGAGTTTTTTAAATATCTTGGGTCACTAATTACAAGTTTTGGTACCTGTGAGAGAAATGTACAGACTAAAATTGCAATGGCAAAAAAATGCAACTAAGACATTACATGGAATAATTTGGATCAAAAATATTACAAAGGAAACTAAAATGAAAATTTATAAGAGCATAATACAGAATATTTTGTCATATGGAAGTGAAACTTGGTCTTTGACGGAATTACAAAAGAACAAAATTAGAACAGTTGAATTTGATTATTTTAGAAGAAGCCTCCAAAAAACAAGACAGGATAAAATAAGAAATGAATTCCTTTGGAGAGAAATTAATGTCACCACATCTGTTGTTAAGAGGATTGAAAATCAAACACTTAAATGGTATGGCCATGTACAAAGAATGGAAAATGAAAGATGGCCAAAAAATATATACCAATGGTCACCCCCTGGAAGAAATAAACGTGGCAGACCAAGATGGAAATGGAAAACCTACGTCAGAACTATAATGGATGATCGGAATTTGGAAGAGGGAGATTGGAATGATAGAGATAAATGGAAACTGAAGACGGCAAACCTATAAGTGGGGGAAAGCCGAATTATTATTATTATTATTATTATTATTATTATCATTATTAGTATTATTATTATTATTATTATTAATCATCATTGAATCTCCAAATATTTTAAATCTCCCTTTCGCCACAACGGCATGTTTGGGTTGTAGCTTACTATAACAATATATACAATATATTGTAAAGCAGAAATATTAACATATGTTTTTAAATGAGTGTTATGGATTACACAAATTGCCTACAAAAGTCTTGGCAAAATGTTACATATTGTTATGAATTTGTTTTTTTAAATTATTAAATGTTTATAAAAATGTTGTTCTTAAAAATCACTTTACAGATTGAGAAAGAAGCCTCATCATTTAAAAGTAAATTTAAACAGAATCGTTGTCTTTCGAATACGTACGTATAGGACAATCAAATGAAACTTTTAAATATTGTATTGATTCTTGACATTTACAATTATGAACACTGTCTGAGTTAATATTAAATCTCCTAAAATAACTTCCAAATTTTCATTGGTCAGTCATAAATTGTGTTAAGATGAAATTTGGAATAAAAGTTATATTATTTAACCTATAGTGTACTGTAGGAAAGAAGAGTTTTTTAGTCAAAACACCATTTGTACTTCTTATTCAATGATCATTCCAGTCAGTGATAATATAGACCAACAGTTTCTTTTTAACATAGGATATTGGAAATAATAATAATAATAATAATAATAATAATAATAATAATAATAATAATAATAATAATAATAATCATAATAATAATCTATTTGTGGTTCAATAAATAGAACATTGAATAATAAAGCCCATAAACAAACAAAATTAAAATTTTATAAAACAATGGCTGTCCCTGTCCTTTTGTATGGGAGTGAATCTTGGATTACCACTACCAAACAAGAAAGTAAAATCCAAGCAGCCGAGATGAAATTTTTAAGAAGAGTAAAAGGCTGCACTAGAATGGACCAGATAAGAAACGAGGATATCCGCAAAGAACTGCAGATCTACTCCATAAAAGAAAAGATATTTAACAAGAAGATACAGTGGAAAGAACATGTAGAAAGAATGGAAGAAAGTAGATTACCAAATAAAATCTTTCATTATTTTCCAAGAGGAAGAAGAGATGTCGGACGTCCTCGGAAGAGATGGTCTTAGATCTATTAGTGAAGACGGAACAGGCAACTCTTGCCTAAACCAGGAAGTGAAGAAGAAGATAATAATAATAATAATAATAATAATAATAATAATAATAATAATAATAATAATAATAATAACAATAATAATAACAACAACAACAATAATAGATCATCGGTTGATTAATATCTTTGACATCGTCCGATTCCTAATAGCCAATTTAATATAAGTTTCGCGGGAAAATTTAACAAATGCAATTTCTATTTCAGTTCTTATACAGACTAAATTGTGTTTAAAAGTTAATTTTGTTAATTGGAAATATAATTAATATTTTTGTATGCTTGGTATACTTAATGCCCGCGCGGGCGTTTTGAAAATTCTTATACCCGCGGAGACATCGTGTAATAAATTACATATACCGTATCATAGTAACAAATCAACAATTATGCAGTTATAAGACACACATATACAGGGTGGACCGCTCGAATGGACCTAATTTCAATTGCTTGTTACTGGCAAACGGTTGAAGATAGAAACTTAAAACAACGTTCATATTACAGAAAAACTCACCAAGTTTTGATATCCAGATCACCACATCTCTATATGAGCCCCAGCAGTCACTGTGACGATATCAAAGCGATGAACAATTTCTTGCCAAGTACGTTGGAGTATGTCTTCTGGAATGTTCTCAATAGCCTCTATGATGCGCTCACGAAGATCACGAAGGTCTTTGACTGGGGTGGTGTAAACTTTATCTTTGACATAGCCCCAGAGAAAGAAATCCAGTGGTGTTAAATCGGGAGATCTCGGGGGCCACGCGATTGGTCCTCCCCTACCAATCCAACGGCCAGGGAAAATGTTGTCCAAAGTCGTACGAACTTCATTGGACCAGTGGGGAGGAGCACCATCTTGCTGGAAAACGATGTTAGGCTGCAGTTGTTCAATTTGTGGAAAGAAGAACTGCTCCAGCATGTCAAGATATGTGGTACCACGAACAGTTTTCTCGGCGAAGAAAAACGGTCCAATGACCTTATTATGTGACAAACTGCACCAAACATTCATCTTCGGACTATCACGAACATGCTCTTGAATAGCGTGAGGATTCTCCGATCCCCAGATCCGCACATTATGCCGGTTTACCTTGCCTGACAAATGGAAAGTGGCTTCGTCCGAGAAGAAAATCTTGGTCATGAAGTCAGGATCAGCGCCGAGACGGTCCAGCATCGTATTGGCGAATTCCACTCGTTTCGGCATGTCATTCGGCTCCAGACGTTGCACTAACTGCACTTTATATGCGTGCAGTTTGAGGCGTTTGTGGACAATCCGTTGTAATGTCGATTTTGGTATTTGAAGTTCCCGCGAAGCTCTTCTTAATGACTTCCGGGGGCTTCGCTCAAATGCGGCTTGAACATTTGCTACCATTTCATCGGATGCTCTGCGACCACCACCATGCTTCTTCAACACAGATCCTGTAGCTAATAATGTATCACGCCACTTCTTTATGCTTCTAGCAGTTGGAGCATCACGGTTAAACACACGCCGGAACTCCCTTTGAACTCTAATGATTGATTTAAACTCCGCATACCACAAAACAGCTTGCGCTTTCATCTGCGGAGTCGCCATTTTCACAAACAATTAAATCTAAGAACGAGAAACGTATCTTTGTGCCATCTACCGACAGGATTCGAAACTTGGTGAGTTTTTCTGTACTATGAACGTTGTTTTAAGTTTCTATCTTCAACCGTTTGCCAGTAACAAGCAATTGAAATTAGGTCCATTCGAGCGGTCCACCCTGTAATATTAAAAAGTTATGCAATATGTATCGAAAATTGAGTAAACCAAATAAATGAGAGGAAACTATGACAGAGACAAGCGTATTTTTGTATAGAATTTCTTCTCATATTTTTCTTATGCATTTCGATGGGGGGTTTTCACCATCATTTAGATAATTTTTCTGGGAAAATTAACGTACGTAATATAGGACCATAGCTAAAAAATAAACAAATAAAAGTGCATTGGTGCACTAAAAAGTAGCTTTGTGGGCGCTTAAATAGCTTACACTGCTTAAAACATAACAAATACTCTAAATTAATGTGCACAGAATTGAATATCTCAAAGAATTCCACAAAAAAGTCCTGGACAGCATATGTTTATCCTTTATGGGTAACTCACAGTAACCATTTTTGTCTTTCGCTCATTGATGCCAAAAAGATCGGGATAAGTAGATTCCAGGACAACGCTGGGTAATCAATAGGGCAAGGATTTTGATGCATTTGCATATTTTGTTTTCTATGAGAAATATATAATGTTCAGTTAGATATAAATCCGTTTTGGCGGAAAGGGATCTAAAACAGACAACTTTGTGGTTGCACGTATTTGCATTTTGTTTTCAATTCTTTTGGCATATTGTATTTTTTTGTGGATTTTCTAGCATATTAGTGCTTATTTCAACTACTCAAACATACTTTATGGCAGTTGTATGCATTTTTGCGAGGAGATGTGCAATTTTTAAACATAATTTACTTTTACTCTATCTACCAGTATAGAAATTGACTTTGAACTTACACCACTGGCCAACATTATTTTTGTCTCATGAGTACGAATAGTTGTACTTAATGCAGTTTTTTTATCGTGTTTTCAAATATGTATTCGGAATTTCTCCATCACCCCATAGATGTTTATTTCAATTTCAATTAATGGACTTAAATAATTATTTTTTAATAAACGTTTTTTCGTCCATTTGTCCATTGTAAAATAAAACCAAATGAGCTAACTCATATGGTTTTCAGCTATGGAAAAGACATATCAAGGCAAATGGAATCCCAATATGCTGGCCGATTATTCTTGGACCATCAAGAGAGATGCTCCATAGGCGAAATATAGCAGAAAAATCGTCATTTATTACTTTCTAGGGGAGTCCGAATGTTCGAATATTGTGTAGTTACGAATGTAGAAAATATTAAAGTGTTTGAAATTATAAATCCCTGTCTCTCGGAAACCTTGCTTGATGGAGAAAAACCGATATTATATTTGAATTCAGGAGACAAAATACTATCAGAATCACATATTTTTCTTTCTGAGGCGAAAAAAGTTTATTTTTTGTTGCTCAGTGTATTTTATGAAGGGGTTCTGTCTTCCCACATTCCAACTAGCTGTACATAGGACTCGTTTATAGAAATAAGGAGTTCAATTAGTGGAGCAGAGAAACTTAGTGAAAACTGTAGTAAATTATCTATAAAAAGTGAGCGGGGAAATGGGAAATGATGTATTGAAGAAAATGATAATGATTTTGAATAAAAAATAAAAGATTTGACATGCTGTCATCAATAGCTGATATTTTGTCAGATGAAAATTATTATGTAGGACTTAAAACCCAGTGATATAGTTTATTATGAATATTTACCTTTAGTGTTGGCAGAAGTGGAATATAATTTCTCGTTGTACAAGTCATTGTAAAGAGAGACAAAAAATGTTCTCCTTCGACAATCTACGGCATTTGTTTGTTGTGCGTTGCAATGCAGGACTAGAAAAATCAACACCTTATATTTTCCTGCAAATATGAATTTTATAAAAATCACATTGCATTGTTTTTAATTGTTAGTGCAGTATTGCATTTTATTATGCATTAAAATTCTTGCCCTAGTTAATCAGCGTGGGAAATCTAAAAATAATTACGATATAAATTTATAATATGTTACACTTATTGAGCTAAACATAAAAACATATTTAATGTAGGCCTATTTAGGTGTAGCAGCGCACATCGGGTATTAGCTAGTTAGTTATAAATTAATTCACACTGAATCGTTTAAGGTATTTAAAATATGTAGACCTTCGTATTTTAAAGCGGAATGTATTCCAAGCAACACAAAAAAAAATTGCCGTAATTTAACCCTTAATATTGACAAAACATATATTTCTTTTGTTAGTTATTTCAATGTGGCGGACCACAGTGAAAACGGAATCTTGTATAACTTATTATTATATATATATTAGATATATTGTGTAATTAAAAATCAAATCAGATCCAAAATAGTAATAGGAAACAAAATCATAGAACAGGTGAACCATCTCAATTATCTAGGATGTGACATTTCATTTAATTATGATAATGATATAACTAATAAAATAGCAAAATTCCAGGGAATATGTGGTACGATAAAACGATCACTAAATAACAAAACAGCAAGAGAGACCCAATTGAAATTTTATAAAACGTTGGTAGTACCGGTACTGCTCTATGGTTCAGAAGCCTGGATACATAAAAAACAAGATCTAAGTAGGATAACGGCGGCAGAAATGAAATTTTTGAGATCTGTTAAAGGGTGCACTAAGGAAGACAGAATTAAGAACACAGAAATAAGACAGGAACTTGAAATATTTGCAATAACTGATAAAATAGATACATATAGACAAAAATGGAAGCAACACATAAACAGAATGAATGAAGATAGATATCCAAAACAAATAACAAAATACAAACCTAAAGGCACCCGAGATGTGGGCAGACCTAGAAAGAGTTGGGCTGAAGTCGGAACGGGTCAACAGTCCTAATCCATGAATGCAGATGATGATGATTGTGTAATTAGACACACATTTAAGTGGTTTATTTTTGTTCGTTTTCTTCTGGTTCATTTAAAATATTAAATTAACTAAAACAACTGATGTATCCAAAAGGATACATTACGAACTTAGGGTTAAGTAAATAGAATAAGAAATATGCTTTTTTGATTACGAATTACTTTTTATCCCTCTTCACAACTAAATTTTCTTAAGGGACCGAAAGTGCTGCATCAGATTGATAAAATTTAACCATTAAATTTGGAATCTTTATATGTTTGAAGATAACCTATTATAATGAGAATTGTTCCTCGAATTAGCTCAGCTAATCTAGCAGGTTCACAATCAGCTATAAGCCGTTGGGCTTCTATATATTTTTTCAAATTTATAGTTTATTTCTTCCCAGATTTCAAGCGTACTTGGGTCTGCAGCCTCCGGTCCTACTTCAACACTTTCCATCTTGTATGTGCCACATATTTTTGGTTAATAACCAAAGGCTTAGTTTCAAGGTGGCAGTGAACACTAAAAAAAAAAAAAGAATTTACACTACACTAATAAATAATAGAACTGAACTTTTGAAACTAAAAACACTCACAGTTTAGAGTTGTTTCAGCCGTGAATATAAACCCTTTATCAATAAACAACACTAGCCCAAATTTTTTATCACTCAGGGCGTGGCCTTGTATTTTGCCACACTCTAGACACGATACGAAGCGGTTTTTCGCAATCACTCAGAACTATTCACTTGTAGTTCACCAATCCACAGGCTTTCGCTGGTAGCTGGAGTAGCAGTAGTATCACTATGTTGTAACAAGTTTTAACCACTATTACTTGACCACCAGAAAATACGACTCTATCGATTGACTGCTTAATGTTGAATTTTCTCTGTTTTTTTTTTTCACCAACACTTTTTCGCAATCACTCAGTACTGTTTACTTATAGTTTACCAATCCGGCTTTCGCTGAGCTAGAGTAGCAGTAGTATCACTACCTCAAGATATCAGGGGTTGCCGCACACTTGGCACCTTTAAGTCACGCTTATACAGTTACCTGTTGTCTAATAATTAATTTTTCTCTATTATTTAATTTTACTATGTCATTAATCTTTTCCTCTTTTTTTATATATATGTACATATTATATATTTAATTCGTTAAATTTAGAGTAAATCAAAATACATTATAAATATTAATTGTATTGTATTCATAACTTGTAATCGTTTATATATATATATATATATATATATGTTGTAATTTAGATTTTAGACTTTTCTTTTGTATTTTTTTAAACCTGGTTGAGTGGTAGAAAAGGCCTTAAGGCCTTAACTCTGCCAGGTAAAATAAAGCTATTATTATTATTATTATTATTATTATTATTATTATTATTATTATTATTATTGTTATTATGTTGTTACAAGATTTAACCACTTTTACTTCGCCACCAGAAAAAGATTAATTTCTTAACATATGAAGAATATTCTATATTTGGAAAACACTAATTTCTCGGGTAAATTATATAAATGAATCGGACCGCAATGAAAACAAAATCTTGTAAAATTCTATGTTATTACTGTATATTGTGTAATTCGATACAAATTTAATAATTTCTACTCTTTCGTGTTTTTATTATTTTCATAAGGATATTAAATAAATTAAACCAATATATTATACACTATACTTTGCGAATTTAAAGGTTAAAATGACCGTTAAAATTAACTAAAGCGTCTTTAGTCTGCATCTTTTGTATCCACAACCTTATGCTACTTCGAAATGATAAATTTCTCTAGAAGAGCGTTTTGTGGCATATCCACGTAATAGTAACAGACAACGCTGGGCGCATCAGCTAGTAAGTGTAATAAATTGTACGTCATGTGAGAGTTTCCTAATGTTGTTATACGTTGCTCTTTGCTTGAGGAGTTTCAAGTTTGTCTAGCCGTGAACTTGAATTCTACTATCATAAGAAATGGCAGGCGGAAGGTTACCACCAAACTTCTCTACAGAAATATTTCACATTTTTCCGCAACAATAAAGAAAACTTTTCGGTTTTTCAGTATCCCAGAGATTATCCATCAATTTCAAAACATCCTCGATTTGTAAAGAAATATTTGCTTTATAGAAATCAAGCTGCCTTTAAAATCTCAAATATTAATTTTACATAGCCTATTTTATTTTGTCTAGGGAATAATTACTTGGACACGAAGACGAAATATATAAAAAACATTGAATATACAGAAAATAAAGTTTTTAGATTTTTAGCTGCATATACACAAGATTTGAAAAAGTAGGAAACAGGGTCGGCCGCGGTGGACTAGTGGTTATGCTCCCTGCCTCTGGTCCCGAGGGTCGCGGGTTCAAACCCGGCCGTGGTCGATGGATTTTTAGAACGGAACAATTCAAGGAGCAAGTCCTCCGGGAGGGACTTTAAGCCGTGGGTCCCGAGTCTGAAGATTTTCAGGCTCGTAAAAAATCCTTAAGGCTGAATGAAAAGGCCTCTAATCAAATTTTACCGAATTTTCCCGTCCTAGTACTACCTTGGTTTCCTAGATGTCAGTATGAGGCGGAACGCTGACATCTGTACGAAAATCTCTGTAAAGGGAAAACATAGGCTTATAATACAATACAAGGAAACAGGGCCTTCTTCTTTTTCAGCTCTATAATCCATACTGTGCTTTGGCTTTCTTTACAATCCTGCTCCATTCATATTTCTTCATGATTTTTCGATGTTCCATTCCCTAATTTCCATTTTAACGTGATCAATGGCTGTTCCTTTGTTGTTGTATGGAAGTGAAAATTGGATAATAAAATCAAGGGATAAAAGCAGGATACAGACTGCGGAAATGCTGTTTTTACATAATGTGAAAGGATGCACAAGAGCGGATAGAATAAGGAATGAAACTATACGAGAAGAATTAAATATATATAAAATTGATGATAAAATCAGTGAAATTAATAAGAAATGGAGAGAACACTTAATGAGAATAAACAACGAAAGAATACCAAAAAGAACCTTCCTGTATAATCCCAGAGGAACAAGAGATGTTGGCCGACCACGTAGAAGATGGACTCCAGTTTTAACTTCGCTGGAACAGGCTGCATAGCCTAAACCTTGTAGTAGTAGAAGAAGAAGAAGAAGAACGTGATCAGCCTACTCTTTAATTCTTGTAGCCACATTTTCCTCTTCTTTTACATCCTAGCATAACACAAATTTAAGATATTTCTGTTCATATTGTTTTCATACATTGTCTAAATATGTCCTAGCCAATTGAGTCTAAACGATTTTATAAATTTACAATAGCCTGACTTTTACAAATGCTCTATTTCTTGATAATTTATTATTCTCCATATTCAACTTCCGTGGTCTCGAGGTAGCTGCCTTGTCACGCAGCGGGCCCGGGTTCGATTCCCGGTCGGGACAGGCTCCTGGGTGAGGGTTTTTCGGGCTTTTTCCTCGCCTGTAAGACAAATGTCAGGAAGCTTAGGGCCCAACGGTCCCCGAAAATTACACTGAGCAACAAAAAATAAACTTTTTTTTTGTCTCAATATGTAATTCTGATAGTATTTTTCTCCTGAATTCAAATATGATATCGGTTTTTCTCCATCACGCAAGGGTTCCGAGAGATTCCATCCTTTTAGCCGGGAACCAAGCATTTCAGACTGGTTTTTGGATAGCTATAAATCTCTTATGAGATCGTTAAAGATCTTGAGTCAATAAATGAGGCCCAGATGAACAGCTTTGTTCAAAAGTTGTATCACCAAAATCTATTTCTTCTTCTTCCTTACTTCCATCAGAATCTGAGCTCTCTTCGTCTAATGTCACATGTTCTGGAGGCTTTGGTATGGGCAATTCTTCGCAGTGTGGAACTGGTCTCATTGCAGATTGCAAGTCAGAGTACACCACTTGATTTTGACGTAATCCCTTTAATGTTTGTTGAGCAGAAATTAAAAAATATATGTTTAAATCCATTAATTTAAATTGAAATAAAAAAAAACTGTGGGTGATGAAGAAATTCTGAATACATATTTGAAAACACGATAAAAAAAACTGCATTAAGTACAACTATTGGTACTCATGAGACAAAAATCATATTGACCAGTGTTATCCGGCCACCATCGCCATCATCATCATTATCATCATCATCCTGCACCGGTGTGGAAAGCAACGAGAAGCTACCACACCTATAATTCCCTAGTAAAGCTGCAAAGCGTAGCATGAAAATGTTGTGATTACAGTGGGGCAGAATTACTATGGATGGATGGATATTCAACTTTTCAATACTGGTCCATAGATTATTCTAATAATCTTTCTCTCAAATACTCTCAATGCAATTGACATATTCTCTATTTAGTGTCCATGTTGCAGCTGCATATGTTATAAATAGTCTCAGCAGAGTTTTTCGTAAAGTTTCAGCTTAGTTTCTCTGGATAGAGGAGATTATTTAAACGGATACGATAATGTTGGTTATGGTGACCAGATGATGTTTGGTGACCGTCTGGGCATTAAAGTTGTCTGACATTTGTATTACTGGTGAGGAAAAAATGGGTTTTAAAATGTAAAATTCCTGTTGTGCCCAGGGGAACAAATTTGTTATCATTTTTAGTTTATTACTTTGAAACATTTTTTCTGATGGTAATAGTATATTACGACGCAAGGTTGGAAAGCGATATTTACAGAATCCAGGAAAATGTTTAAAAACTGAGCGATAGCGAGGTTTTGAATTTCCGAGATTTAGATAGGCTATACAGAGACTTAGATCTGCTGAAATGAGATACCTTCGGAGGACTGCAGGATACACACTACTAGATCACAAAAAAAATGAAGACATCTTAGAAGAATTACACATGGAAACTTTAGAAAACAAAATTTCTGATTTTAAGTCAAGATGGATGCAACATGTTCATCGGATGGAAGATCATAGGATATCACAGGATACCACCAAACAAATGTTAAGATATCAACCTGCAGGAAGAAGAAGACCAGGACATCCACTCAAAAAGACTTCTGGATGGTGTGTTTTCTTGAGGCCGAAACAGGTCAACAAATGGCCTAAATTTGTTAATGTACTATGATGATGATGATGAGATTTCTGTAAAACACTTCACAAACGTGCGTTGTACATTATTTTTTGTGAGATGTTTTTTTCAAAATAACAAATAGTAGTAAAATAATATCTTTGTTGGAAATATGTGCGTTCATTATAAACAATTGAGTAACGTTAACAGTGTGGGCAATGTTTATTAGTTGAAACAACAGGAGGCCGTGAGACCATTATTGTTGATAACATGGCTACAAGTTCGTATTTATTGTTTTATATTTTTTCAAATAAAGTTCAGTTAATTTAAAATGCAGTGATTTGTTTCGTATAATGTATATTAACACTACCTTTTGGTATTTTTGTATATAAATTGTACGTAGTATACATAGAGGGCAGTGGTTTTGCTTCCGCACGTGGGTGTAAATGTAATATTACAGTATAGTTATTTAGGTTGTCAATCTCGAAACGTAGGAAGTTGAAATTTCAATCACGGTCGCCATTGCTGTAAGTACGACAAAACGCACTATCGCGCAAAAAAGTATTTTATGAAAAAAGGCAAAATAAAAATGAGATAAATAAGAACACCCCGAGAAAAATCAGCACTCAGAAAACTTTTCCCGACCGGGGATCAAATCCTGGCCCGCTTCAATCGAGGTAGCGACGTTACTCCGAGACCACATCGACGTACTTGATGGAACACTTTTAGGCCTAAATTAAATATGAATTTTCCGCCGTAGTCTTTAACCAATGTTGAAACAAAGCGTAATTATATCCTTGGTCGTCAGAGATCCTAGTCCTGTATTTGCAGGCTGTAATTACAGAGAGATAAGGAATAATATTTACGAGGTAAAATATTTGATTTATATTTGAGCGAAGTTCATCAATTGCAGGGTAATTAAAAGGTGGGTGGAGCATTGAGTCAAGATAACAAACAGATGGAAATGTGATAACTTGGACGATTAGACATGTTAATGCTTGTGTGCAATGTGGATCATTTATCAGATCAGCGTATGTCATTCAGTCAGGCACTTCACCGCTAAACAAAGCTTATGACACTTATTAATGATTCTCAACTCAAATAGCACAATGCACATTCTGGCCCAGATTCAACAACCAATGTTAATAACAACCTTTGCACAGTGCCATACTCATTCATTCGTTGTCTCTTCCTTTTATCCCAACAAATTGCCAATGTATCTTGTAATTTACATTTATTCCATACTGTGTCAAATGCTTCATGCCTTCCGAAGAGCTACGGAACATGCCTTTATTGGAGTTCCCAAAGGGGAGACATTTCCTCATGGGATTTAGGTCAGTAGACTATGTACAGTCTTTGAAAAATTGATGGCGCACAGATAACGTTTAAGTCCCAGAATGAAGTTATTGCGCATGATCAGAGGTTAGCTACTTGATTTACAAATGCACAACTATTTGAGAAAATAAAATTCGTTCTATTTCGTTGTGTGTCGTGCAAGTGAAAATATTTTGCGTAAATAAGTAGTGTGGTAAATTCTGTATATAAAACGAAGCAAAACAAATAAAAAACAAACAAAATTAATTGATTTTAGGTTATTTAAATGTGGCGGACCGCACTGAAAATGAAATCGTACGTAACTGTTGTTATTAGGTTTATTGTGTAATTCCACACACATTTCAGTAATTTCTTATCGATAGCTTTCTTCTATTTTATTAAAACTATATCGTCTAGGATACATTGCGAATTTAAGGGTTAAATGGACGTTTCTTTAAATTACTGCAGTTTTTGCACTCCGCCTTCTTCATATTACCTATTCATAATACAATTCTCATTCATTACCATTACAAACTATGCAGAAGATGGACGGGATCGTCGAACGAACTGATAAAAGACAAATCATAAACCTAAAACTTAATGCTCTTTCGAGTGCCACTTACATACTTATTATTAAATATATAATTCAATAATTAGAAGCACTGTCATATATGGAACTGAAGTATGGAAATTCAACTTAAACTTGGAACAAATGCTTATGTCGATGGAAATGGATTTCATGAGGAGTGCAGCAAGATGTTAAACATTGAAAAAAAAAGTCATACGAGAAAACACTGATATTAAATATTCAATAGTAGACTATATAAGATATAAGCAATTAAAATTGATATGGACATGTACGACGAATACAAGAAGAAAGGTTTCCAGAAGAACGTTGGAATGGTGTCCACATGGAAGAAGAAAGAAAGGAAGCCTCAAAACTCATGGATTCAAGAAATAAGAACTGGAATGAGAACAAGGGGACTGGGGGATATGGAGTGGAAGGACAGGGACGAGTGGAGAAGGAAAATAAAACTTTAGGCACAGAAAGATGTATAAACATTGAAAAATCGTGTGTATATATATATATATATATATATATAGATGTTATAACTATATTTTTGATATTTGGCAATGAAGGCAAATATGATATGAAAAGAAAAATGAATGCTTGAGTCGGGATTTTGAACCCGAATCTCTAAACTCTGTACGTTTAGCGCTCTAACCAACTGAGCTACTCAAGAATTCCAACACAAACATACATTTTTCTTATATATGTAGTATTATCAATTCACACAAGAGGTAGTGGGAATTTTTATTTAAAAATTGCTTAACTGTTATGTTGGCCACTAGATGGTGTTGGAACGAATTCCCACTACCTCTTGTGTGAATTGAGAATACTACTTATATAAGAAAAATGTATGTATGTGTTTGAATTCTTGAGTAGCTCAGTTGGTTAGAGCGCTAAACGTACAGAGTTTAGAGACTCGGGTTCAAATCCCGACTCAAGCATTCATTTTTCTTTTCATATCATATATATATATATATATATATATATATATATATATATATATATATAAAGTAAAATTATCCCACTATAGGCCTCAGAAGACCCTTGGGGTAGTAGGAGGTTAAGGCTCCCACTTTTTCTAAACAATCGGCACTTCATGTCAGTCGGGTTGTCAGCCCTGCGTGACAGCCGACTTTACCCCCAGAACAAGCGTCTGGTACTCATTTCCGTTAGAGGCTGAGTCGACCCCAGGACCATAGTGCCGCCAGAAGGTTTGGTTCAATTTAAAAATCCTGACCCCATGGGGCTTGGACCCTCGACCTTCCGGCTTGTAGCGCAGTGCCTTAACCACTACGCTACGACGCGTCCCATACATATATAGGAAACTGAGGCAATTTCGTTTGTATCGAAGTTGTACAGGCAAGAAAAACAAATTATTTTTGTCTGTTAGATAGCAGAAACTCTACTTTTTTCTTATGTTTTCACATTTGTGATACTAGCGTTCCTTGGGTGTGTCTTATATTAACTTGGGGAGGAAGTGTTTTCATTTATGTTAGCAGTTGTTAGATTTAATACTTGTCTGGGTTTGAAGAACGTTTTTGAGTAGATATTCTTCCACACTACTAGTGAACGGAAAGAATGTCGAAAATGTGATCCGTGGTTTCATGAAAAGTGTCAAGGGTTGACTCTCTATAAGTGGGATTTCAAATGCATTGGATGTAGCATGGAGAGTGATTAAAAAGTGCGACTAATGCTCTCACGAAATTACCCGAGTTCTTCAAACCTTCTTCTTCTACTTCCTTTCCAGGATTAGGTCAAAGCGACCTGTTCCGGCCTCAAGTCCATCGTTTCCTTGGCCGTCCCAAAGATCTTTTTCCATGTGTTTTGTAGGTGTTGATCTTTTTGGGTAATCTTGTATTGTCCATTCTGTCTAAATGTTCTTTCCATTGGTATTTGTGCTCGTCTAGTTTATCGAGTATTGAAAATATCTCCAGTTCATTTCTTATTGATTCATTGTGTAATCTATCCATGCGTGTACATCCTTTTACGGATCTTAAAAATTTCATTTCAGTGGCTTGAATGTGTGAGATATATTTTTTGTAAGTACCCAAGATTCAGATCCATATAAAAGAGCAGGAACAGCCATGATTTTATAAAACCTGAGCTGAGTTTCTCTTCGAGTCTTTCGGAGGGTTCTTCTTATGGTGCCACACATCATTTGATATCGGTGTAGTTTATTGTGTATATCCCAATCGTAGCTGTATATTGTATCTGAACCAAGGTAGTTTAAGTGTGCTATCTGTTCTATTATTGCATTATTGATTACTGTTTTTGCTCTGACTGGCACTTTGCCTTTCTTCAAACCCACAGAGAGAAAAAAAAAATTGTGTTACATTGGTAATAAAATGAAATATATATTTCGATAACTCAGCATATATATTTCATTCATGTATCCTTAACTTTAATATTCCTAAGACCTTAACCAAAATTTTTCATAATATTAAGGTATAATAGTCTAAAACCTTTGTATCACGAATTAGCCGAGGTTGCTCTACTATTTAATTTTGAACTAGAGCATGTCATCAAAGCTTTAGAGGATGAAAGAAGGCCTACAACTCAATAGTATTAATAACCTGTTAGTTTAAGCTGATATGTAGTACAATTGGGCGATAGCAAGGAGATACTATAGGCCAACACGCACAAACTATTGAGTAACACTAAGAAATTGAGACTGGAAGTATATATCAATAAAACTAAATATATGGACACACACATAAGTACATTATATAGACTGTAAATGGACAGTTAACGACAAATGAGGGAAATTTTGAGGAAGTGGCTGAATTCAAATACCTAGGAACAATAATCAAAAATAGGAATGAGATTCGACATAGGCTCAATTCTGGAAATGCGTGCCGTTATGCATTACAGAGACTCTTGACGTGCCTCTCATTAAAAAAAACGTTAAACTGAAAATATATAAAACTATGATTCTACCAGTTATATTATATGGGTGCAAAATATGGACTCTTATTTTAAGGGAGGAAAGGAGATTACGAGTATTTGAGAATAAAGTTCTTAGAAAAATTTTTGGACCAAAGAGAGATGAACAGACAGGTGAATGTAGAAGACTACATAACATGCATGGTCTTTATAGGAAGCCAGATATAATAAGAACAGTTAAGTCTCATAGACTGCGATGGGCAGGGCATGTAGCACGAAAGGGGAATGAAAGACGTGCATGGAAGCTTCTTGTAGGAAAACCAGATGGAATACGCCTAGTTGGTAGACCAAGAATGAGGTGGAAGAATAACATTAACTATGTTTTGGGGGAAGTTGATTATACAGGGGATGATTGGAAAACATTAGCTCAGGATAGGGATGTATGGAGAGCTTATGTCCGCGCGGCCATGAACTTACGGGTTTGATAGTGCCAGTGAGTGAGTGAGTTATATATATATATAACTTTCTCGAGAATAAGTATTTTTATCTGTGATATCCATGTTGGGTCTAAGAAGGTTTCGGAAGGAGAATCTGATGTCTTGGAATAATATTTGGATAGGATAATTTTGGGATATGCGTAAAGTTTATGACAGTGTGACAGACGGTTAGGATATCGACCGGGCAAGTCGCCCGGGCAGACTCTCATCCTGGACAGACAATATTCAAGACATGCCTATGCATTCGTCATCCCGTATTTATAACCCACTGACAGTTTCAAACTCGTAAGTTCATGGCAACAGAGACATAAGCTCTTCGTAAATCCCTATCCTGAACTAATGTTTTCAAGTCATCCATTACATAATTTACTTCCCCCAAGTCATTGCTAATGTTATTCTCCCACCTCATTCTTGGCCTACCTACTTGGCGCTTTCCATCTAGTTTTCCTACAAGGGGTTTCCATTCCTCTCTTTCATTCCCCATTCGTGCCTAATACCTTGCCCATCGTGAAAAAAAACGAACAATATACACATTGACGATGTTATGTATCAACCGGCTAAGCACCATTAAAAATGTATATTTTGATGCCATCTGTTGCTCTGGCTCATGAATTAAGTGTACGCACACCTTTAGCGCCAAATCTTTAATTATAGCCGTATTATTAAAGAAAAATGTAAACGCCATCAATCGTAACAGATATTCTGTTTTGCAAAAACAGCTATGAAACCAGATCTTTATAAATGCTAATCTAAATTTTGCATCATGCAGCTAAGTGCCAAATGTTCCCGCACTTAGATTGTTGACGCATAACTGTCAAACAAAGAAATAAATTGCAATATGCAGTAAATAATCAAGATTCATTTAAAGTTTAAACATATTTTTCTCGAAACTTACATAATTGCGCATAGTCGGTTGATGCATAACGGAGGCCAATTAATGTTCAGTATATGAATAATTACCTGAGAGAAATAATTTGATTTTCTCCCAAGAAAATGTTAGAAATACCTCAAAACGAAGTATGCAATTGAGCTTAAAGTAATCTAAAATCGCCACATTTACAATGTATAATATGTATTGGCCATTGCTCAGTCAGTATAGCCAACTTATCACAAAAAATCCGCTAACAAACAAGTGAACGTTGAACTAATCTGGTTGTTTAACTCGCCCATTTTCTCACCCCAACTTGCCCAAACAGTAAGTAAGTAATCTAAAATCGCCACATTTACAATGTATAATATGTATTGGCCATTGCTCAGTCAGTATAGCCAACTTATCACAAAAAATCCGCTAACAAACAAATGAACGTTGAACTAATCTGGTTGTCTAACTCGCCCATTTTCTCACCCCAACTTGCCCAAACTAACACTAACTTGCCCAGTTTCTCACCCTAACTTGCCCAAACTAACACTAACTTGCCCATTTTCTCACCCTAACGTGCCCAAACTAACACTAACGTGCCCATTTTCTCACCATAACCTGTCTAAACTAATACTAACTTGTCCATTTTATCACCCTCACTTGCCCAAACTAACACTAACTAGCCCATTTTCTCACCCTAACGTGTCCAAACTAACACTAACTTGCCAATTTTATCATCCTAACTTGCCCAAACTAACACTAACTAGCTCATTTTCTCACCCTAACTTGCCCAAACTAACACTAACTTGCCCATTTTCTCATCCTAACTTGCCCAAACTAACACTAACTTGCCCATTTTCTCACCATAACCTGTCTAAATTAACACTAATTTGCCAACTTTGTCACCCTAACTTGTCCAAATTAATACTAACTTGCCCTTTTTTCTCACTCTAACTTGTCCACTAATGCAGGTAGACTCCTGAGACAGAATCTCCTTATATGTGAGTAAATATGTTGGAAACTGACTGTAGCAGGAGAGTGTGTTATCACATTGGCGTACATGACGCTAGCAATGACTTTTTCTCTATAGAGTAATGTATACAATGGAAAGTTAACTATTTAAAAAAAATAGCAGATTTTGGAATCAAGCTACTCATACTATATTGCTTAGATATTCGGTTATTTTATCTTGCTGTAGATATAGAAGTGTAAGGTGGATGCTTTCGAGTTGCTCCATTTATTATTCAGCTCATTTCAAAACAAGCAGATCACAAAAGGATTCTGTTAGCGTGGGAGTGACGATGGTATTCAAAGCACATAAGCCTTTCTTTCCTAAAATGTCTGCTCAGGTGTTTTCTATTCTTGACACCTACCGCCGCCAGAAAGAGAAGAAGTTAAGGGACACCTACATCTAATAGACAACCGGCGAACTAAATCGATAAGGTCGGAAGAAGCCACTTTTCACCATTCATATCTATTACATTCTGTTTGTCCACATTCCTTCCTCCTTTTTTTATCTCATTTCTTTAAATCCTCACTCATACAAGTCACTTCTGTTCACTTGCAAGGTTCCGTTCTTAACCATATCTTCTTTACGCCACGTTTCCGCGCTCTTCCCATGCCCTTTCTTTAAAAAAACACGGAGTACGTACTCAAGACATCTCATAGAATAAAAGGAAAAGAAAATCTGTTGTGCAGAGTGACTGAAATATGCTGGAACATTTTTTCTTTTATTTTTCACATCTTCACTGAAAAGAAAGATTACCCACTGACCGAGTTGGCTCAAGCAGAAGAGTTTAAGACTCGTCTTTCTGAAGTCAAGGTTTCAAATCCCGCTGCCGACAGAACTGACTGGAAGGGGAACGGCATGTACCGTTATTAATAGTTGTAGAGTGCTTATTACAACATTCGACAATAAAAAATCAGTGATATATCATCATTATCAGCAGCAGCATCATATAGGCCTTCTGACAACTTCCGTTTCTTCATTCCACTGCCTTCTTGGTCATCTCTATCCTGTGCTAACGTTTTCCAATCATCCCCCGTATAATCTACTTACCTCAATTTTTGGTTAATGTTATTCTCCCACCTTATTCTTGGTCTACCAACTGGGCGTTTTACCTCTGGTTTTCCTAAACATTTCCATGCCCCTCATTCATTCTCAATTTGTGCCACATGTTCTGCCCATCGCAGTCTGTGAGACTTAACGGTTCCATGGAATCTTGTCATGTTGGAGTGGCTTGCGTGCTTAAATTACCCCGAGTACTATGCCGGCGGTAACATTGCTGCCAAAAGGATTACCCTAGCCGGATATGTCGAAGCCGATAAGCCAGACGAAAAAGTACCTTGGTCGAAAAAGTGACAAAAATACAACCGTCAGGATACACGGAAATGGGTTCCACTGGGGTAAATTTTGTTCTTCTTCTTCTTCTTCTGCACTTCCTGGATTAGGCATTAGTTGCCTGTTCCGAGAAGAAGAAGAAGAAGAAGAAGAAGAATTCTACGCTGAAGTCGTCTTTGGTTAAGTCCGTCCGAGTTTCCATTGTGAAGAATACGAGTAATGCATTTTCTTCTGATCGCGGTACCAACGCTATGCAGAGTAGACCATTGGTGGGGCTGTCACCTCAAAGCTTTAGGTCCTGCTTCTGGATATACTAACCCCATCTAGAGGGTTGCCACTTCCGCCAACCTATTAAAAATTAGTTGTCGTTGTGGACTTCACTCTTATTTCCCCGAGCATGGGTCTCTTATCATCCCAGAGAGAGGATCCCCTCTTCCCATCAGTTCTCCGACCCAAATCGCCGAAGGGATTCTATACCACAACCTTGATTTGGGTTACTCGGATTAGCAGCTCCACCTCGAGTGGGTTGGGAAAGGAGTTGATATGCAGAGGCTGAGTGTTCACAATGGGAACTGTATTGCGCATGCATTCCCTTGGACGGATAAATTTTCTTTAAAATAATAACTCTTAACTCATTGGCACTATCGAACCCATAGGTTCATGGCTGCGCGGACATAAGCTCTCCATACATCCCTATCCTGAGCCAATGTTTTCCAATCATCCCCTGTATAATCTACTTCCCTCAAATCATAGTTAATATTATTTTCCCATCTCATTCTTGGTTTACCAACTGGGCGTTTTCCCTCTGGTTTCCCTACAAGAAGCTACCATGTACGCCTTTCATTCCCCATTCGTGCCACATGTCCTGCCCATCGCAGTCTACGAGACTTAACTGTTCTCATTATATCTGGCTTCCTATAAAGACCATGTAATTCATTGTTATGCAGTCTTCTCCATTCACCTGTCTGTTCATCTCTCTTTGGTCCAAAAATTTTCCTAACAACCCTCCATGGTATCTTTATTATCTTGTCGTGGTGGGGTGGCTTGCGTGCTTAAATGATCCTGAGAGCTATGCCGGGGTAGCATTGCTGCCGATAGGGTTACCCATGCCGGACTGGTCGAAGGTGATAAGACAGACGAAAAAAGTACCTTGGTCGAAAGAGTGACGATCTTTCACCGTAAAAATACAACCGTCAGGAAATGCGGACATGGGTTCAACTGGGGTAAAATTTTCTGGAGGTCAAACAATCCCCCATTCGGTTCTCCGGGCGGGGACTACTTCAGGGAACCCATGCCAAAGGCTCAAACATAGGGACATGTTCCTAGGAACGTGGAATGTTAGGACTTTATACAATAGCGGGGCGCTAGAGGTATTAACCCGTGAATTAGATAAATCACCCTTAGATATAGTCGCTTTACAGGAAGTTTCTTTAAAATAATATTAAAACAAAATCCATGGACACTGACAGGGTTTGAATTCGCGAATTTCGGAATCAGAGGCTAGCGTGGTAACTCCTAGTACAACGGGACCTACACACAACGATGGACTTTGTAGTAAAAAAATAACATAAAATATAACATAGCCAGTTACGTCAATATATTTAATTAGTTTCGTCAAATGCGTTTTATAAAGTAACCTTTGTTAATGAACACATTTGGTTAATGTTTTATGATTATTTAATTTTGTTGGAGCTGAATAAACTAATTATCTCATATGTTGGTACGACTGTTCTGCACGTGTGTATACTCAGGTGCGAACTTCTGTTAATTCACTGAGAGAACTCCCACGATTTTTTTCCCTCTCTTCCCTAATACTGGCTGTAATGCACGAGTTTATTCGCCTTGCGTCTTAGTTTTTTTGTTCGGACGAGGAAAAAAAATATCGGTTAGAGGGAGAAACAGTTTGTAAACTTGTACATTTGATCATTAACTTCTTTTGTTTTAAAAAAAATGCAAACACTGTCCTAGGTTATAGTTTGCAAAGTCTCAGCACAGATGTATCACGTGATTTGAAATGTGGACTTCTAACAAACTCACTGGCACTATGGAACCCGTAGGTTCATGACCACGTGGACATAAGTCCTCCATTCATCCCTATTAGTCCAAGATCCCGCTGCAAGATTACGTTCATCGAGGGTATGAACAAAATCATTTTTTTTAAATAAAATTGTGAATTACTGAATACATTTTTGCCGAGTTGCCTATTAAAATTCGGCCGCCAGTATGTTTAATTCAAATATAATTAATGTATTTATTCGAAATAATTTGATTCACTTGTTATTAAAATAAATTATAATCCAGTTCGCAGAAATCGATGTATAGAGCTTGAAAAGTTTTGGTTGCCATTGCACACTTGGCCGTAAACCTCCTTGCGGCTACAGCAGACTGTGACACCAATCAGTAATAAAATGGCGGTAAGTACGTATTTATTGTTTTAGATTTTCCCTCGCAGCGGGAATTAAAACCACTGCCCTTTATGTATATTACGTACAATGTATATGCACAAATATATCCAAAAGGTAGTGTTAATGTACATTACACGAAACAAATCACAGCATTTTAAATGAACTGAACTTTATTTGGAACAATATGAAACAATAAATACGTACTTAGTCGGTAGACTACCTTCCACTCCGGCGACCCGGGTTCGATTCCCGGCGGGGTAGAGGATTTTAAACCTCCACCTTGGGTCTGGGTGTGTGTCTTGTGTTTGTATGTGTGAATAAGATAAAAAGGTTAACAAAGTTAAAAAAAAAAAAGAAGGAAGAACAGTGTAAACGAAAGAAAACGACAAAAAAGAAATTTAAAAAAATAGAAACTGACGATTTCGTCTTTAGAGACATTAAGGTTTAAGTTATTAGAGTTTGAATAATGTTTGTTAATGGCATTACATTGATGGTAGTGATAGCATACTGTTGTGTTGCGCAAACTTCGCGGATTATTATTTTTAAGTGAACTGACATTGAAAGCGTACTAGCATATTATGCAAACATTGCGGATATTATTTTTAAGTGCACTGACATTTAAAAGATAATTTTTCAGTCACCCTCTACATAGTGCAATAGGGAATATTTAACATAATATCAATATTGTTTAAGTACTGTGTTGCGATGACAATTTACTTACGAAGATTACATTAGCTCGAATTTATTCTGAACTTTATATATCCATCCATAGTAATTCTGCCCGAAGGCAGGTCCGTCACTGCAATCATAGTATTTTCATGCAATGCTTGCAGCTTTACCAGGGAATTGTAGGTGTGGTAGCTTCCCGTTCTTTCCACACCGGTGAAGGATAATGATAATGATGATAGCCATATGATTTCGGGGACCGTTTGGGCCTTAAAGTTTTCCTGGTCTTACAGATGAGGAAAAACCCCGATAAAAACTTCACCCAGAAAAAACTGCCCCGGCCGGGGATCGAACCCAGGCCCGCTGCATGACAAGGCAGCACGCTACATCGAGACCACAGCGCTGGACTTATATATATATATATCTATATATATATATATATATAACTCCATGGCGCGACAGGCCTAGAAGGCCCTTGGCCTACCAGGCGGCTGTTGCACTCAATCCACATGTGTTAATCCCAGAGGTAGACGATCATGCAACCAGTGTAGGGGTGACATGTGGTCTGCATGTCGGATCCCCCAGCGATGAGAGGCAAGCATCTAATCACTTCCTCCACGGAGCATAATCTATAACTATTTTACCTAAATAATTAATATTTACAACCTTATCAAATGTGTAATTAAAATAATGGATAATGTTAGAAATGAAGTAAAACATTTATATATTTTTCATTAATACAGTAAAGTGTAAAGTGATCCCACAACAGGCGTCAGGAGGCCCTTGGGGTAGTAGGAGGTTAAGGCTCCCACTTTTTCTAGACAATCGGCACTTTATGTCAGCCGGGTTGCCAGCCCTGCGTGACGGCCGCCTTTACCCCCAGAACAAGCGTCTGGTACTCATTTCCGTTAGAGGCTGAGTCGACCCCAGGGCCATAGTGCCGCCAGAGGGTTTGGGTCAGTTTAAAAATCATGACTCCAACGGGACTTGAACTCAAGTTGTTATACACCCTGTTGAGGTTGTTATGTAAAAGGTGAAAAATAAAGTATGTACCATTTAGTACCGGTACCATTTGAAAAGCTGTTGATGGAACTTATTCCGAAATATCTAAAAATTGTTTTAACTGAAATTTGAATTAGTTGAGGATGACAGATCTCGGATATAGATTTTATTGTTTTTTAACCTTTTGCTTTTCAAACTTATATTTATCACTTACGATTATAATAAAAGATAATTATTTGGTTTATTGGACACTTCTGTTTATATTTAATACGTTTGATAAATATTATTCACTGAGAGTAGTTAATAACACTTCAAAGTATTCATAATTCTTGCGCACGTTTTGTTTGTGGTATTCGCAAGTTTGATCATGTTACACCGTCCCTGGAACAATTATCATGGCTTCGTTTAAGAGATCGTGGGACAGTCCATTCCCTATTCCTTCTCTATAAATTACTTCACACATCATCGCCTAATTATTTATCACGCCGCTTCATCAGACTATCCGACACACATAATCTTGACACTCGATCCCATCAGCACATTGTCCTTTATATCCCTCCTCATCACACTGTATATTATTCATTATCAGCCTCACGTGCCAAAACATGGAATTCCCTTCCGCTCTATGTCAGAGATTGTCAAACTATAACATCCTTCAGAAACAAATTAAAGAATTATTTAATAACAAACTAACTTATACACCTCACTGATTGAATTATTTATGAAAATTATATTAAAATTAACAAATATTTTCATTTGTTTAAATATTATATAACCGTAAATTTAGTTTTCTATAGGCCATCATTTTTCTTTTTTTATATAGGCCCCTATATTAGACAGGGATCCACCAACAATTTAATTTATCTTGCTAGAATACATTTTATTATTAGTTTTAGTCTTAATCTTAACTATCATTAACTGGTTTTATTATAGATCGTAATCATCATCATCATCACTCCAGGGATTAGGAAATTGCCCGTTCCGACTTCATAATGCATCAGCCCAACGTCTTCTAGGTCTTCCAACATCACGTCTTCCTCTTGCTTGATAATTTTTTGCTAACAATGGATATCTCTCCTTACTCATTCCATCCATGTGATCAATCCATTTCTGTCTGTAATTCGTGACTTTATCCAATAAAGGCTGTACTTTCAATTCTTCTCTTATATCCTCATTTCTTATTCTATCAAGTCTTGTACATCCTTTTACTTGTCTTAGGAACCGCATTTCTGCCGTCTGTATTCTATCCTTCTGTCTTTTCACTGGAGCTCAAGTTTCACATCCATACAATATTGTGGGAACCGCCATAACATTATACATTTTTATCTTGGTTTCTTTTCTAATTTTATTTTTGAATGTTCTCTGTATTGTTCCACACACCGTCTGAAATTTATTTATTTTGGAGCCAATATCTCTTTCCACATTGTAGCCAACATCACAGCCCAAATATTTGAAACTAGACACCTGTTCTATACTTTGATTTTCTAAAATAATTTTGGATCTCACTGGATCTCTTCCTCTAAACGCCATTAGATCGTAATATAATAGATATCTTATTTTTCAAATCTTCATTTAGTATTTAATATTATAGTTAATTATATTGCTATATTTTAATGTAACATGTGATTGTCCTGGTGAGTGGAAGAGAAGGCTACATAGCCACCAGGCTAAATAAACAAAATAAATAAATAAATCGTAATTACAATAAGAACTAAACGTTATCTCAGTAAAAAATTAATTTATTAAGTCAACGTTTCAAATTTGTTTTTGCTCATAGTGTTCTTAACAAACTTGAAGGAAATTTAATAAAAACTGGCAAAGATAAAATTGATAGTAATACATTGACAGATGTTGTATACAAAATCCAGTGTGGTGATTGTGAAAAATCTTATATAGGCCAAACAAAAATATTTATCCGATTGAGGGTCTTTCCACTTTTCAGCGGTTGCCCTTTTACCAGCCGGCTGCTGGCCCTTCACATCCACATGTGTCAATCACAGAGGTAGATGATCAACAGCCAGTGTAGGGGTGACATGTGGTTAGCATGTCGAGACCCCAGCCGTTATAGCTGGTTCCTCAACCAGGAGCCGCTACTTATTGTAGCTACCCAATTGCCTCACGATGCTGGGTGGACACCGGTCCCATACTGGCCGAAATACCATGAGAAAATTTCTTCCCCCATGGAGACTCGAACCAGCGCAAGTCCCGTAGCTCTGCGCCAAGGCTTCCTACCTTAACCGCTCGGCTACGGCGCGGGACACAAAAATATTTATAAGAAAAAGAATCGACGGAACATAAAAAGAATATCAATACACCTAGTGCAGAATTTTCAGTAATCAGTGAACATAGAATTAATCAAAATCATAAAATGAAATGGGATGACACAAATTTTACACAAAGAAACACTGGGCAACATGATTTCTGCCTCTTAAGTACTAATAGTTGTACTTAATGCAGTTTTTTTATCGTGTTTTCAAATACATATTCGGAATTTCTCCATCACCCACAGTTTTTTGTTTCAATTTCAATTAATGAATTTAAATAATTATTTTTTAATAAACTTTTTTCGTACATTTGTCCATTGTAAAATAAAACCAAATGAGCTAACTCAAATGGTTTCAGCTATGGAAAAGAGATATAAAGGCAAATGGAATCCTAATATGCTGGCTGATTATTGTTGGACCATCAAGGGGATGCTCCACAGGAAAAATATAGCAAAAAATCGTCACTTCTTACTTTCTAGGCGAGTCCGAATTTTCGAATATTGTGTAGTTACGAATGTAAAAAATATTAAAATGTTTGAAATTATAAATTCCTGCCTCTCGGAAACCTTGCGTGATGGAGAAAAACCGATATTATACTTGAATTCAGCACCAAAAACTACTATCAGAATCACATATTTTTCTTTCTGAGACAAAAAATAAGTAATAGTTTTAAAAAAACTAAAAGAACACGCTTTATTAGAAAACTAAAAAATGAAAAATAATTTTAATTTCCAATACGCTTGGGATAAAATTAAAGTGATCAACAAAAAAATCATCTCCAACACATATAGAATAAAATTAGAGTTATCAACAAAAAGAAAATAATTTTACCATCAAAAGCGTGGGGTGCTCTATATAAATTAATATATTTGATAATAAACAGATATTGGTAAAAGTAAGCTCTCTAAGAAGAAAATGTAAAAATCATAAAAATCACCCCACGCTTTTGATGGTAAAATTATTTTCTTTTTGTTGATAACTCTAATTTTATTCTATATGTGTTGGAGATGATTTTTTTGTTGACCACTTTAATTTTATCCCAAGCGTATTGGAAATTAAAATTATTTTTCATTTTTTAGTTTTCTAATAAAGCGTGTTCTTTTAGTTTTTTAAAACTATTATTTATTTTTTATTTTTTAGTTTTAATATTTTACAGAATAAGATAAAAATGTAAATATCTTTAAATTCGATACTATTGTAGTATGAGCTAAAAGTAATACTCTTCTGTAAAAAAAAACCCTCCCAGCCGGATTTGAACCAGCGACGTATGGATTACTGAAATTATATACCACTAAGAGTTCACTGCTCTACCAACTGAGCTCTTACAACGATTGACTAAAAACTCGACAAGTCCGCAACCTATTATACCAGTTTTCATTTTTTTTTTTTTTATTTTCGGATGATTCTGGCCAGGATTTTAGAAACAAAATATGAAATTATTGTATTGTCACGGGTCCTCTACACGTATACAAAGTTTCAAGTCGATCCAATGTTTCTAAGTGGGTGAAAATCGCGTTGAAAGATTCCGTTACATTGATACAAAAACACTTTTTTTTGATTTTCTGATGATTATGGCCAGGATTTTAGAAAATAAATATGAAATTATTGTATTGTCACGGGTCCTCTACAAGTATACAAAGTTTCAAGTCGATCCAATGTTTCTAAGTGGGTGAAAATCGCGTTGAAAGATTCCGTTACATTGATACAAAAACACTTTTTTTTTATTTTCTGATGATTATGGCCAGGATTTTAGAAAATAAATATGAAATTATTGTATTGTCACGGGTCCTCTACAAGTATACAAAGTTTCAAGTCGATCCGATGATTTTAAGTGGGTGAAAATCGCGTTGAAAGATTCCGTTACATAGATAGATAGATAGATATATACAGGTCAAGCTAATATAAAGCGTGTAAAAAGTTTCTTTTTTGTTGCTCAGTGTACGTAATTACCAAAAAAAGATTAATAACAGAAATAACCTATATAAAAATAACAGAATAAAGTATTAAATAAACAAAAATATTTAAATGAATGGTGTGAAACGTATGATTCTTTGTTAAAATATTTTTAATCATAAATTTGTTCATTAAAGAAAATCTTGGTGAAGGTAACTCTGTATTATAAACAACCATGTCTTGAAAATGATCTCACACGAGGAGATTTAAACGTTGACTTAATAAGTATTTTTTTAAAATTGAGATAACGATTAGTTTTCGTTGTAATTATTATTACTTCTATTTATTATGTTTTGTTTTATATTACAAATAGCAGCGTATCAATTATTCAAAATTGCCAGCAAATATAATATGAAAATTTCCACTTCAAAATCCAAAACAATGGCAATGTGTGGAAAAAACATACAACGGGCGAAAATTGAGATTGATGGAAAAATTATAGAACAAGTGCCAGATTTCTCTTACTTAGGAAGTGTATTTGCTGAATATAAGAGTGACATTGATTCAAAATTACAAAAATATAATAAAATGAATGGGGTAATACGAAGACATTTTGGTAAACAGATGAGGACAGAGACAAAACTAAGATTACATAACATCACATCAAAAGCTGCTCTAAAATACGGAAGTGAAATTTGGATTTTAAATAAAAGAAACTCTCATAAACTTCAAGTAAGCCAAATGCGCTTCTTACGATCATTGTTAGGAGTTAATAGACTGGATCACCAAAGGAACACTATTATCAGAGGAAAACTTGGAGTAACAAGTTTAAATGAAGATATTCACAACAAGAATGGAAAAATCATCTGAGAAGAATGGCAAGAAATAGACTTCCAAAATTGGCATTCCAATATACCCCAACTGAACATAGGGACCAAGGAAGACCAAAATATCGGTGGAAAGATCAAGACCATCTTCGCTAGGTTTACCGTACAGGCCACATGGCCTAAAACGAATTTGTTCATGATGATGATGATGTTTTATATTACTTTAAAAAGTACCTTTATTTTGATTATAACATTCAGTAATTTATATATGATTACTTATGTCTTTTCATGTATCGATCTTCTCTACCGCCCGAATCGTGCATTTCCTGCATTTTAGATTATATTTTGAATCATCCTGTTCATATATTTAAAATGAATTATAGACTGAAAGTATTTGAAACTAAAAATGTTATGGTAACTTCAAAGGAATTAAGTTTTTTTTTTAAGTTGGTACAATTATGGGAAACCAGATATAATAGTAAAGTAAAGCAATCCCACTACAGGGCATAGGAGACCCTTGGGGTAGTTGGAGGTTAGGCTCCCACTTGTTCTAGACAATCGTCACTTAATGTCAGCCGGATTGTTAACCCTGCGTGACGGTCGCCTTTACCCCCATAACAAGCGTCTGGTACTCATTTCAATTAGAGGCTGAGTCGATCCTAGGGCCATGGTGCCACCAGAAGGTTTGGGTCAGTTTAAAAATCCAAGAGGAGTTAATTCTCTTTGATTGCGATGGGCAGGACATGTGGCACGAATGGGGAATGAAAGAAGAACATAGAAACTCCTGGTGGGAAAACCAGAGGGAAAGCACCCAGTAGGTAAGTCAAGAATGAGGTAGGAGGATAACATTAACTTTCTTCTTCTTCTTCTTCTTCTTCTTCTTAAACTTAACTTGTAGGATTTTCATCCTGTTTATTTCCAAAATCACTCCTCGGAGGAAGACGTACTGGATGTACATTCACTGTCTATCCATTTCTTGGCAGGTCTTCCTCTTGTTTCTTCTGGCCGGCCATTGGTCTAGTCTTCTTTAGCTCTTTTTGCAAGCCGGTTTTCTCTTCCATTCTTTTCTATATGACCCTTCCAAAATTTTTCGTCTATCGAGACTACATTTTTGGTTATGTTCTTGAATATGGCATTTGTCCCTAACGTCTGTGTTGTGTATTTTTATCACAATAATGTTGTCGCCCTGAAGACGTTCTTAAGATTTTTCATTCATTTTCTCATGTGCTTATTATTTGTGTTTAGTTTTTGTTGTATCAGCCTCTAGTTTCTGCTCCATATACGAGAACTGGTCGAACTAATCATTTTGTATATGCGGGGTTTTGCTTTCTATTGACATATGTTTTGTGCGGCCCACTTAAATTTTTCATAGATCCTGTAATTTGTGGCTCTTTTAATCAGCGTGTGTCTGTTACTTTTCTTTTATTACATTTTTAGTGTTTGTTATTAATACACCTAAATAATTAAATTCTGACACTTGTTCTATGATTTTTCTTTCCACTTCTAATTTGCCATCTTACTGGTTCTTTTGATATTGTTAAGCATTTTGTCTTATTCGTGTTAATTTCCATATTGTATTTTTTGGCATTTATATTAAATTGATGTAAAGTTCTTTGTAAATTATCTTCAGATTCTGCGTAACATATTAAGTGAAATCTAGTGTTTCCCATTTTATAACCCAAACGTGGTGGTATGTTTTAAATAATTTTATCCATTATAATATTAAATAAGAATGGGCTTAAAGAGTCAGCTTGCCTGATGCCCTTTGTAAGCGTTATTTCTTCAGTTTGCTGTTCTTTTAATTTGATTACTGTTTTCAGTGTGTATTAATTGATATTATTGCTCTAATCAGTTCATTAGGAATTTCATTCCCTCTCAAGATATGTACAACATCTTCAAGCTGTACTCTTATCAAAAGCTTTCTTCATATCTATGAAACATAAGAGTACTGGTTTATTGAATTCCCATGATTTTTCCACAATTTGTCTACGTAAATTGCATCTAATGTGGATCTATCATTAACTTTGATTTGTGAAAATAGATTATGCAGAGAATGATTGGAAAAGATTAGCTCCGGATTGGGACGTATGGAGAGCTTATGTCCGCGCGGCAATTATCCTATGGGGTCGTTAGTGCCAGTGAGTTAGTTAAGTTAATATAATTTGAATTTTTGTTAATGGAAGGGTATTGAAAGCGTACTGTTGTGTTAGAACATGAACAAAGCGGATATTAAATTTAAGTGAACTGACATTTAAAAGAGAATACATCATTCACTGGCAACATAATGGAAGCGGAACATCCACATGTTATGAATATTGCTTAATAATTGTGAAAACATTGTAAATATGAGGAATACATTAATTGGAATTTATTCTGGAGTTAATGTTCATTCATACAAATGCCTGCACTATTAAAAAATAAATTGTGGGCGATAATCATCTTCTCCTCTCTCTCTCTCCCTCCCCTCTCTCTCTCCCTCGCGTCCTCCTCCGCACTCTCTCGTCTCCTCTCTCTCTCTCCTCCCTCCTCCTCTCTCTCTCTCTCTCCTCTCCTCTCTCTCTCTCACACACACACACACCACACCACACACGCACGCATCGCACGCACGCACCTTAATTTAACCTCCCCTTTATAGATAGATCGCAGAACTACGGGTCCGTCGCCGTGGCGTAGTAGGTAGAGTCCCTACCTTCCACTCCGGTGACCCGGGTTCGATTCCTGGCGGGGAAGGGGATTTAAATCTCCACCCTGGGTCTCGGTGTGTGTGTGTGTGTTAATTAGGATTTTACTCAACAGGTGACACCACTGTACTCTTTAGAAATCGTATTAAATATACTGACATAAAATAACATTTTTTTCTAAGTTTTTCTTTCAAATATTAAATCTATATTTCTCCGTCAAAACTTGATATATCCATTGTCAACTCTGTAATTACGCTTAAATGAAAGTGTGTATCAATTTGGTATTTGTGTATATTAATCGAGGAATGGACATCTGCAAGACTATTTCGGTTAGGAGAATCCTGTACTTGATTTACGTGTTCATGGTTTCTTACATTTCCTATAAAACCGCAAAAGGTGGATATATAGAGATTTGAAAGCAAGCTCCTCTATTATTTTCTGTTCTTAATTCTTCTCCTGTAATTAATTCCACAGATCTTTATGTCCTGTCTCACATAAGGTTTTCATCTAATATTTTATTTTCCAAATTTCCTTCTAATCAGAAAATTTGTTTTCTAATGGTTCCATGTGTAATTCTCCTAAGATGTCTTCATTCTTTATGATCTAGTAGTGTGTATCCTGCAGTCCTTCAAAGTGATAAAAATAAATAAAAAATAAGTTATGAAGATATTATAAACTTGAGAGTTCAATTCGCATTTGTATAAAATGTCGCACTAAATTTGTTAATTAGTAGTTGTTCTAATTAAAAGTTTATTTGCAATCAAGTAAAAATCTTATTTTTACAAAGTAATTATTTTAATAGAAAGCATCTTGAAACCGTAACTTTCTCTTTCTTGGCACGAGACGTAGACATCTACTAATATACATCAAACTATAAACTGCACGTTTCACTAGGTTTTAAAACAAGGAATGATGGATGTTTATTTCCTCTTTCAGTCTGTCTGACGCCTTCCACTCATCCATTATCTTCATTCCATTATTATTATTATTATTATTATTATTATTATTATTATTGTTATTGTTATTGTTATTATTATTATTATTATTATTATTTTTATTTATTGCCAAAGGATCGCAATGTTGTAAGAATGCACCCTAGTGGAGAAATTTATAACCAACGTTATAGGTATTACTTTCTGATGTCCTATGATGTAAATATGTTAATTATATTTTTCTGCAACGTCATTTCCTGGAAAACAATTCGTTTAAGAAAGTGCAAACAATGGTTTCTTTTTTTTGAGGTATAAACAATTGTTACAAATGTTTTTATATTATCTCTTGCATGCGCTTTCTGCTGGCATTCATGCACTATATATACAATCTGCTAGCCGTATTTCTTGCGAGAATCAGTCACTGGTAAATAATGCTATGACCTATTCAGAATGTTTAAAAGGAGATGCTTTCTTTATAATGATAAACTTTAGTTGGTAAATCCCTAGGCGAACAAAGACTGTGATTGGGTTGTAAGTAAAAAAAAAATTGAAATGTGATTGGTCATTGACTCCCCCATTTGGGGCATGAGGTAAAATAGTTATCGATATCATATTCACCCTCATTAGATTAAGTTTAGGTTTTAAGGCCTCTCCAGGCGCATTATTACCTATCGTCATCACCCATCATATCATTGGGGCAGCGTAACCACCGCCTTCCAGGCACCCCACACCTCAGACGTGGGTTACAATACGCCAAATGTCCAGGAGAGAATACCTGAAAATGTCGAATGACAAATAGGTGGCATTGGGAAAAATGTCTAATGTTAAAAAAACTGAGTCGCACTCGGCTGCGCTCTATTTTAATATACGGATGTAAAGGAATGACGAGATCCAGGATGACTTAAGCAAGCGTCGAATTTATGGAAAACATTTATTTCCAGAAACACACGAAAGAAGCCCAATGGAGCTTTAGTACTGCGATAGGATGGTGACGTTGATAGTGAACAAAATTACTCGAATCGGTTCAAAGAAAAACATCCAGAGAAGAACATTAAAGAATCATAGATGTTATTATCACGGTCGGTGGCGGTTGGAGTATTATGTGATTATATACGAATTGGAAAAGTTAAAAGAACTCTGAGGCACCTGAAGGAAATGCCCGAATTACATGATCATCTCAAAGATAATTCTTTGAAGTGAAATGTCTTTAATTTGAACCTACTTCCCTGTTATCTACAGGGTGGTTTACAAACTCGACAAATCACGCAGTATGTGATAATATTGGGGAGCAGAATTATCAGTTTGCACATTAATATCCCCCTTAATTGGGTGGTAAATTAATTTTGCAAGTTTTATTCATCTTCGCAGACGAATGTATTAAAATATGGGGAAAATTTAAGAAAAAAATATATATATCATAGAGTACCGAGGTTTCAACCGTTTGGAAAAACTTTTTGGAAGAAGAAATTGTTTTAAATATAAATATCGAGAAAACTGGGCAGTCATCAACATTTGTAGAAACCAGAATGATGATTGGAAAATCTTAAGAAGTGTTTTTTCAGGTATCAAATCTGCAAAAAGTGGAAAAAAGTTTACATATTTTAGAAAATAGTGGATAAGTGCAAATGGGGAAAATACAGACTGAAATCAGCAACAGAATAAGGAAAAGTTTAAAAGTATATAAATTTAACTAACAACTTAATGTGGGATTGAATTATATACCCATCAAGAGTCAAACCCTGAAATTTTAAAAACTTCACTTCAAACCATATGCATCTGAGACTTTGGACCATATACGAAGAAGGAATTGGGCCAAAGAATCCCCAACTTACAAGAAAAATAATTATTACTTAGAACGGTACATAAAAACATTTATAAAAATAATAAAACACCAATAATAAAATCAGAGGAGTTTTATTTAAAATGGTAGAAAAAATTAAATAACATATAAAAAAAGAGACGAAAATGGGTGTGGACGTTTATTTAAAAATAATGAAAAGGAAAGACTACCACAAAGACTGTTAAATCTCATGATACAAGGAAAACGACCCCACGGAATGTAAACCTTGTAAAAGATTAGACTAACCCAGTGGGAGAAAAGTTTACAAAAAAGAGGATGCCTGGAACCCTGGGGAAAAACCTAAAAAGAAGGAAAACAGAAAAAAATAGAGATCGTTGGAGGCATACTTGGAATCGACCTTGCCCAAAGGTACTCGATAAGATGATTTGGATGATGATTATGTGAAACTTTGTAATACTTATCGTAATATCCTTACATTGTAAATTTCCTTAAAGTTTCCTTATACTGTTATTTTTGTTTATCTATACCTGTACACATCCTAACACTTCCTGCGGGAGTTATTTTGTTTCGCTAGTTATGGGACTTGTGCTTGTTCGGGTCTGCAGGGGAGGGGAGACATTTTCTCATGGGATTTCGGCCAGCATGAGTCCGATGTCCACCCAGCGGTGTGAGGCATTTGGGTAATTACAATAAGTAGCGGGTCCAGGTTAATAAAACCAGTTATAACGGCTGGAGAACCCGACATGCTGACCACATGTCACCCCTACACTGCTGGATGATGATCGTCTATCTCTATGATTAACACATATGGATGTGAGGCTAGCAGCCGGATGGTTGGCCAAGCGCCTTCTAGGCCGTCGCGCCATGGAGTTTGTTTTGGAATTTTTATTTTATACAGATATCATTGCGTGAGAAGTGGTTAATACATCGCCTTAACCCTTAAATTGGCAAAACACAAATTTTCTTCTGTTAGTTATTTAAATGTGGCGGACCGCAGTGAAAACGGAATCTCGAATAACTGTTATTGTTAGGTATATTTTATAATTAGACATACATTTAAGTGGTTTCTTTTTTGTTCGTTTTCTTCTGATTTTTTTATAACATTAAATTAATTGAACAAACTGCTGTATCCAAAAGGATATATTACGAATTTAAGGGTTAAAAAGATATATATAATACGCAACTTGTATGGGAAATACCTATTAAATTTTGCTTAGAGGCTCTAATTTTGTCTTGAAGTTATTTTATGAGCCCGAAAATCTTCAAGTCTCAGGACCCACGGCTTAAAGTCCCTCCCAGTAAATTTTAATCTTGATTTTTTTTCCATCTTAAAAATCCATCGACACCTTTATTTTTCTTGAAGTTTTCAAAAGAAAAGGAAAAAATAAAGAAAAAATCGTTGATTTCATATTTATATAGCATTTTGTTATAATTTTCGCATTTGAGCCAGTTTCGCATTTTTTTGTACATTGAATTTGGCTGAAGCCGTTCACTCAATGTTGCAGACATCCCGCATAACACAACGTGGACAAAGAATATCGTTGATTATTGAAATCCTTACACTCGATGAGCTTTTGTTGAAATAATAAGGAAGTTCATGATGTGGCCACTAATTGAAGTAACAGACGAATAGATATTATTGCATTTAGACCATCTTCTAAAATTGGTATGATATTAGATCCCACAATCTGTTTTGAGACTCATAGTGGCCAATCTGAGGAAGTTGACCTGTGAAAAGAAATCCATATATGAGCCAACAATTGACTATTACAAAGACTAATTAACTCGTGCCACAAATGCTAGTCAATGACCAATCACGTTTCAATGAATGTTGTTTTACAACCAATGACAGTCGTGTTTCACCTCGCTCTTTATCGATTTATCTTTATCAGCTCCTGCTTTTGTGATAAAGAAAGCTCCTCCTTTTTAATGTTCTGAACAGGTCAAAGCATTATTTTTCTCCAACAAATACATTGAATATAGCAAATAATGAAAAGATTCCTTGATTTTACTGAGTTGCTTACTAAAAAAATAAATGAATAACCCGTAATGTTGATTATATAGTTTAATGTTTTAATTATTTCTCCACTTGGGTGCAATCTTACAATATTGCGATCTTATTTGGCAATAAATAATATGATCAAGCAGCAGTGAATGAACATAACCTCACATTTCTGATTTGTTTTCAAACATAGCAGTTTACATTAAATATATAAATATTTAAAATAACTATAGTTAAACAATGTTTTGTGAGTAAACAGCTCAATTTTATTCGTTAAATAGTCCTAACAAATGCCGTTACTTATGATAAATACCAATCCTGTCACAGGATTGATGATCGGGGCAAGAGGTACTATACCAGGATTCTTAGCTAAATTTTGGAATTTCTTAGATTTGGGCAGAATGTATCTTTCTAAAATTACCATCGCTGCCATTAGAGGATCAATTTCAATTTTAAGGAACCATCTTTACAAAATGTCTACTTTATAGTATGTTTACTTCAATTACAATTTGAAAAATGTTTAATGTAGGCCTATTTACAAAATGTATTTCACCAATTAATTGTATCACTTTGTCCTTCAGGCAATCCTCTAATGAGGAAAGTTGTATATAATATAATAGCTATTAATTGCGTAAAAATGTAACAATTGCCAGAATACCTGTTTAACATAAACATATGATACAACGATAAGAATTCGTTACATTCCCGTTAACAGTTTACCAACCCCTGCTTCCATCTGAGAAACCGCTAAATACTGACCATATACCTCGACAGCTATTTGGTTACTTAACCAGAAACTGTAAGGCTTGGTTCAGAAACCCTGCACTCTCAAAACACATTAAAATGTGGTTTACAACTCGCAAAAAATAAAAATACATATAGGGCCTAGGACTAAAAGCTTTTATATGTATTTCGCTCTATAATGCATTTGCGAAAAATCACCCATCATAGAATATTATAGAATAAGCATTAAACATGTAAGAGGACTAATATATATATATATATATATATATATATATGTATATATATATATATATATATATTAATAATGTATGAATTTAACATTTAGCATTGATAACCAGATATTACATGAAAGGAAAAATGAATCTATGAAACGGGATTTGTACCCGAGACCTCTAAAACTATATGTTAGCGCGATACCCCTTCGCCATTCAGACTCCCAGTGCAAACATAAATTTTCCTTTCCTTATATGCAATTCTCTATCGCCAGACGCAGCGGGACATGCTTGCAATGCCAACTTACGGCTTCTATAACAATAAAGCATATTTAATGAGGATAAATATAGGCATAATTATACAAAGGCCAACCAGATATAAAAAGAACACTTAAGTCTTGACTGAGATGGGTAGGACATGTGGCACGAATGGAAATTGAAAGAGGGCCATGGAAACTCCTTGTAGGAAAACCAGAAGGAAAGCGCCTAGTAGGTAGATCAAGAATGATGAGGAAGAATAAGATTAACCATGATTTGAGGAACGTAAATTATACTGGAGATGATCCGAAAACATTTGCTCAAGATAGGAATGTATGAAGAGCTTATGTCCGCACGGCCATGAACCTACGGGTTCGATAGTGTCGGTGAGTTAGAGAGTTTATATATGTATATACTAGACATTCTAAATTGGAAATAATCAGAAATACGATCATCAGACAACAAATGAAAGCCCAAAATTTAATATTAGATTTTTTGAGATACAGACAACTAGAATGGTATGCTCATATACTTAGGATGCCAGTGAAAAGATTACCCAGACAAGCTTTGGAATTAATTAGACCTGGGGAAGGAAAGAGAGGTCGACCTAGATTTAAATGGATATAAGGTATGAGGGTGCTAGGTCTGGAAGAATTGGAATGGGAAGATGGAGAAGAATGGAGAAAGAAGATAAAAATGTAAAAAGCTTTTGGCACAGGAAGATATTTTATTACATTGTAAACCGGTTTATAAATAAATAAATAAGTATATATATATATATATATATATATATATATATACAATGTCCACCGCTGTGGTCTCGAGGTAGCGTGCTGCCTTGTTACGCAGCGGGCCCGGGTTTGATCCCCGGTCGGGGCAGTTTTTTTGGGTGAGGTTTTCATCGGGGTTTTTCCTCACCTGTAAGACAGATGTCAGGAAAACTTTAAGACCCAAACGGTCCCCGAAACCATATGGCCATCACCATCATCATCCTTCACCGGTGTGGAAAGCAACGGGAACGGGAAGCTACCACACCTACAATTCCCTAGTAAAGCTGCAGGCATAGCATGAAAATGCTATGATTGCAGTGTAAGACCTGTCGTCGGGCAGAATTACTATGGTTGGATGGATATATATAAAAGGCATTTTACGGTTTTTTAAGTATTAAGGGCCAATGTTAGTTGAGAGGATTTCTGATACCGTTATAAATGTTCCAGATATTGGCTATTACTCTAAGAATATATTGTGGAAAAAAAATATATAAAGTTGCAAAATAGCAGAACATCATCGCATTCTTCGCAATGCGTATTAACCAACTACTGTTTTATTTTACTTTGTGTCTAAAACAAACATATTTTTAGAGAAGTTATGCAGAAATTGACGTTTTGGAATGCAACAGTATCTGAAGCAGAGGAAATTTCTATCTTCACTTCATTCTGCTGTTTGTTTTTTTCCTTGAAAGCCACGAGGATGCGCACAATAACGTGTGGTTTTTCCGCGAGATAAAATTTAGCTCGGGTTGGATGAGCAGCCTGTATTCTCTGGAGTACTAACATAATACTGCCTATTTCTCCGGGGTCGTAACCTTCATGCTCAAGTGCAACAGATATAAATGAACCGTGCGCTTACAAAACCGGACATGCACAGTTTTAGTTTCGTATCTTGATAAAATATTTACTTCCAAGATATGGTCTTCACTTAAAGTTGTTTTTATTTCAATTTTATTTTCAGATGTTTCAGCGTCTTCGATCATATCAGGTCTTCGATCTTTGGGTTATATCAATAGACTATGTAGGCCTTGTTTTTTTCTTTGTGTATTCATATGTAGGCTGAAGAAGTAATTCTTTTCCCACGTTGTGATGACGTTTTGAAGAAGTAATTCTCTTCATGCCCGATGTTGTAGTAGCATTTTGAAGGATTGGTGTCCCCAAAAAAAAAAAAAAAAAAAAAAAAAAAGAATTACTGGTTCAGGTTGGGTTTAATTTTCGGTAGAGCTGGATTCTCCTCTTAGGGTCGGAAGTTGGTACACTGGATAGGAAAACACTTCACATTCATAAAAAAATGTTTCTTGTAGAAATAATTTCACATTTATTCACTTTGTAAAGTTCCCAGCAGATTAAGTAAATGTAGGTGGTATTATTCTTCACAGTCAATTAAAATTAATTTATTTTCTTTTCTTGGATCAACTATTCTTCTTGTATTAAATATCACATTTTATCAGGAGAATTCTTCTTACTTCTATGTTTGTTGAAAGTTGTATGCAGAATGATAAGTGTAATTCTTTTATAATTTTAAGGAACATTATTACATCACATGATATTAGGTTTACATTCTATTGGTTAATAGTCCATTAAATACCAGGATTAAATTTGATTTGTTAAATCAAAAAGTTAATTGTTTTAACATCCAATCAGTGTTTAGTTTACTTTCATTTAAAAATATGAAGTTAAGCAGGTGTTCTTATTACAGTTATAACAGAAACCTTTATTATTCTGACAACAATGAGATAAAACAATTTTTAAAAGCATTATTTAGAAAGACTGTTATGTAATACAATTTCTTTAATTGTTACTGAGATATTTTTATTCAACAATGAACAATAATGAATTATTTAGATGTTTTCATTTATTTAAGTTATATTTAAATATTAAATGAATTTTAAAGTATAAAATTATTAACTTTAACTTTCATATTTATTATGATATTAAAATCCTGCTTTAAGGCTTTGTATATTGTTGTTGTTCTTTATCTTTTTTTCCCCTCTTTCCGTTTACACTGTTTTCTTTCTTGTTTTTACCATTTTGCTAACGTTCTGTTATTCTCACATATAGACACAAGGACAGGACTCGCCCAGACCCAAGGTGGATATTAAAAAACCCCTACCCCGCCGGGAATTGAACCCGGGTCGCCAGAGTGGAAGGTAGGGACTCTACCGACTACGCCACGGCGACGGACTCATCCAATGCCTCTAGGTTGTCTTATGACTTGTGCTAAGATTTGTACGTACTAAAAGTTAAGATTGGAACATAGTTAATGAGAAGTTAAACTCATGACTACCTTTTGTTTTTGTTTCACATACAAACAGTTGAATAGTTTAATGAGAAGTTAGACTTCTGACTGTATTTTGTTTTGGTTTCACACACAAACAGTTGAATAATAGTTACTATCTGCATTGCAATCTTATCTTTTACTCCTAGCGCTACTTATGACTAGTGCTAGGATTTTTATGTAATAAAAGGTAAGATTGCAATGCAGATAGTATATATTATTCAACTGTTTGTGTGTGAAACCAAAGTAAAAGACAGTCAGGAGTCTAACTTCTCATTATACTATTCAACTATTTGTATGTGAAACCAAAATAAAAGACAGTCATAAGTCTCTTCTTCTTAATAAGGCACTGTAATTTCAATTGGAGAATGCTGTGGCTTTCTCAAAGAGTTCTTTCCATACTTTTCTATCCTGGACACATTTGTTCCAATGTTTTATCTTCATCAATTTTATATCACTTACATCATCTTTTCCCATTTTTTTTTTGGGTCGTCCAATATACTATATATAGGGGTTAATAGATTCCATTTGTAGAGCTTGTTGACCATCCTTTCATCATCCATTCTATATATGTGTCTAATCCAGCTTAATCTTTGTGCTTTAATGAAGTTAATTATATTTCAGAAAACTCGACCATTATACTATTACTATTTGAATCTCGATATGACTTTAAGAATGGCATGCTGTGGAATCCGCATTTTATTAATAACATGAAGTTGTATATCCATCCATAGTAATTCTGCCCAAGGGCAGGTCTTTCACTGCAATCATAGCGTTTTGAAACTATGATTTACAGTTTTACTAGAGAATTTAGATGTGGTAGCTTCCCGTTGCTTTCCACACCGGTGAAAGATGATGATAATGATAAGGATGATGATGATGATTATGGCCGGATTATTTTCGGGGACCGTTGGGCCCTAAGCTTCCTCACATATGTCTTACAGGCGAGGAAAAAAAAACTGAAAAAACCTCACCCAGGAGCCAGTCCGATCGGGAATCGAACCCGGGCCCGCTGCCTGACAAGGTAGCACGTTACCTCGAGACCACAACGGTGGACAAGTCACATATAAGCTCTACAAATTAAAGTAGGATTTTAATATTGCCTAAATAATAAAATGAAATTTAATAAATAATTTTGTATTTTAAAATTATTTTTATACATAACATTAACTTTAAATAAAAATAGAAATATTTCATTGTTAGTTATTGTCAAATAAAAAAATCACAATAATAACATATTTTACTGTCCGTAGAATCTATAGAGAAGCTGTTCGAAATAAGTCATCTACGCAGGTGGCGGGGAAAAATGCACGGACAATGAGGCTGCGGAAGGAAGTGCAGGAGAGAGAACAGATCATGTGGCATTACTCATTTCGCTCTTGAGCTTCAATCGAGAAACGGAGAGCTGGCAATTTTCTCTACACATTAAACGGACGGACTATAGATAACTATTTTCATAATAATGCTTTCAAAAATTATCACAACTCATTGTTGTCAAAATTTTAAATATTTCTTATTTAAAACTTTAAAAATGTAATCTGATTTATGCGTGCTATATAATAGTATAAGACAGATTTTAGAAAATAAATGGGAATATAATGGTACTGTACATCAACTATATGTAGACTTCAAAAAAGCATATGATTCAATTAAGAGGGAGAAGTTATATAGTATCCTGATGGAGTTCGGAATTCCTAAAAAGTTAGTTAGACTTATACGAATGTGTCTAAATGGCTCAACGAGTAGGGTGCGTTTAGGCAAACAGTTTTCAGACACTTTTGAAATCCAGAATGGGTTGAAGCAAGGAGATGCACTATCTCCTCTACTATTTAATTTTGTACTAGAGCATGCCATTAAATCTTTAGAGAATGAGGAAGGCTTACAACTGAATGGTATTAATAAGCTGTTAGTTTATGCTGATGATGTAGTACTACTGGCCGATAGCGAGGAGATACTAAAGGCCAACACGCACACACTATTGAGTAACACTAAGAAATTAGGACTGGAAGTAAATATCAGTAAAACTAAATATATGGTCACACGTAGAAAAACATTATATAATGGAAATGGACAGCTAATGACAAATGAGGGAAATTTTGAGGAATTGGCTGAATTCAAATACCTAGGAACAATAATCACAAATAGGAATGAGATGCACAAAGAAATTAAACATAGGCTCAATTCTGGAAATGCATGCTATTATGCATTGCAGAGACTTTTGATGTCCGAACTCCTTTCAAAAAACGTTAAGCTGAAAATATATAAAACTATTATTTTACCAGTTATATTATATGGGTGCGAAACATGGACTCTTACTTTAAGGGAGGAAAGGAGATTACGAGTATTTGAGAATAAAGTTCTTAGGAAAATTTTTGGACCAAAGAGAGATGAACAGACAGGTGAATGGAGAAGACTACATAACAATGAACTACATGGTCTTTATAGGAAGCCAGATATAATAAGAACAGTTAAGTCCCGTAGACTGCGATGGGCAGGACATGTTGCGCGTATGGGGAATGAAAGACGTGCATGGAAACTTCTTGTAGGAAAGCCAGAAGGAAAACGCTCAGTTGGTAGACCAAGAATGAGGTGGGAGAACAACATTAACTATGATTTGAGGGAAGTAGATTATACAGGGAATGATTGGAAAGCATTAGCTCAGGATAGGGATGTATGGAGAGCTTATGTCCGTGCGGCCATGAACCTACGGGTTCGATAGTGCCAGTGAGTAAGTAAGTAAGTAAGTATAATAATTAAAAGTAAACTAAATTGTGATTGGACATAAAAAACACTTATCTTTCTGATTGGAATGATATGACCACTCATATATAGCCTTATATTACATAGCATTATTAACCGATATAATTTAAGAATAATGGCATGTGACGTAATAATAAACTTTATATTATAACATGTTCAATTTATCATTCGGGTGTTGACTTTCAATTCTGAGTGAAAGTAAAAATAGCTCCTCAATTAAAATTTAATAATATTTTCGATTCTAGGATAGAGAAAAGTGAATATTTAAAAAAATTTAAAACTAAAGTAATCAACGATACTGAATAAGAATAATAGATTTATATATCCATCCATCCATAGTAATTCTGCCCGAAGACAGGTCCTTCACTTCATTTTCATGCTATGATTGCAGCTTTACTAGGGAATTGTAGGTGTGGTAGCTTCCCGTTGCTTTCCACACCGGTGAAGGATGATGATGATAAGGAGATGATGATGGCCATATGATTTCGGGGACCGTTTGGGCCTTAAAGTTTTCCTGACATTCGTCTTATAGCTGAGGAAAAACCCCGATATAAACCTCACCCAGAAAAACTGCCCCGACCGGGGATCGAACCCGGGCCCGCTGCGTGACAAGGCAGCACGCTACCTCGAGACCACAGCGGTGGACGATTTATGTATATAGTGAAGAATATTACCACCGAAATTTACTTGACCTTGAATAATCAAATTTAAAATAAATTTGATTTTCATCAAGCAACACTTTTTATATGTAACGTCTACTGTAAACCAAGCACTGACCCCTGATAAGAGAATCCACTGCTCTACCGCAATTTAACTAAAAATTAAACCTCAATATAGACCTAAACCCACCTAAATCCGACATACATTTTTTTCAAGAAAATGAAAATCATTTGCAGTACTCGTTACATCAAATCAGTTATGTCAAGAATATAATTTTAAAATATGAAAAGAAAAGCAAAAAATAATGGCATTTTGGGGAAATGAACATATAAGATAAAAAAGTCAGAATAGACAACAAACCTCTGGAACAATTAACAAATTTTAATTATTTGGGCTGTAGTTTTACTATCGACACAAAAACTGAAAGATACATACATTTGAAACTGTCGACATTTCAAATGATATGCGGAATTATACATAAAACATTAACAACAATAGTGAAGAATGGACACTAAAAAGACAACATGAAAGCAGAATAACGGCTTGTGAAATGAGTTTCATGCGCAGAACAGCGGGTTATATCAGATGGGATCGGAAAAGGAACACCTATATCTTAAAAGAATTGAAGACTACGCCAATTTTGGAATATATTAAACAGTATCAATAAATTGGAAACACCATATTGAAAGAATGAATTCAAATCGGATGCCCAAAGCTGTTTATAATTATATACCAAGAGGACGAAGATCACTGGGCCGTCCTATGAAACGCTGGAGGGAAAATTTTCTATAGGATCGTAACTGGGCTTGGCCTAATACTTGGAAGAAAGAAGAAGAAGAAGAATTTTGACGTATGAAATTACCTACCGCTTTCATTCACTTCGTCTGTGGACAATATAAGCCAAGAGGAATGTAGGAAGGCCAGTGAAAAGATGGACAGAACAACTGTGAGGTGGAACAGGCAATTTGCCTAGCCCGAAAAGGGAAGAAGATGAAGAAGAAGAAGAAGCAGAAGATTTAAAGTAGTCTTTATATGATTCAGTAAAAGTAAGGTTTGAAATCGAATTATCTTTCTTACAGCAAATAAACACTATGTGATTTACCAGCAATGTATGTAATTACTTAACGGTATATAGTTGCAAAGATAACTTTGTGATAGAGACGAATTGATACTGAATTCCACATTGACAAGATGAATGGAGGTTGTGGAGTTTATCTCTTTCCGGGAATGATCGGAACTAAAAGAAGACTACTTCTGTTGCAACAGTGAGGCTTTAATGTAGTTATTGTTGTGCCATAACTAAGATATTTGTTTGCTCTAGTTTTTTTTAGTTATTTTTTATTGATTTTGCAATATTCGTTTCTTATATCTTCAATTCAAAATTTGATGATAAATTTAATATCGAGAGGGTTTTTATTTCGTCCTGGAGAACTGATGTTTATTGTATTCGATTCTGAATCGAAGGCTCGTAGACCGATGCAAGTTTTTTCAGGGCTTTTTATAACCTGTGATCATACTAGTTGCTTAGGATCTATGTGAATATACCTTATATTTGTACATTTGGGGTTTCTTTCTTTCGTTTACAGTTAGGGTATAATTCATTAAAGTCTTTTGATGGAGGCTGGAATGAATACTTTGGGGGACAAGGGTTGTATAGTAGTTTAATATTTTTAGGAAAAAATTAATCAATGGTGACAATATAATAATTTAAAAACATTTTTTTTTGATGATACTAATAATAATAATAATAATAATAATAATAATAATAATAATAATAATAATAATAATAATAATAATAATAATATAATAATAATAAAATATTATTATTATTATTATTATTATTATTATTATTATTATTATTATATTATTATTATTATTATTATTATTATTATTATTATTATTAGTCCACCGCTGTGGTCTCTAGGTAGCGTGCTGCCTTGTCACGCAGCTGGCCCGGGTTCGATCCCCGGTCGGGTCAGTTTTCCTGGGTGAGGTTTTTATCGGGGTTTTTCCTCACCTGTAAGTCAAATGTCAGGAAAACTTTAAGGCCCAAACGGTCCCCGAAATCATATAGCCATCATTATCATCTTCATCATCATCACCATCCTTCACCGGTGTGGAAAGCAACGGGAAGCTACCACACCTACAATTTCCTAGTAAAGCTGGAAGCGTAGCATGAAAATGCTATGATTGCAGTGAAAGACCTGCCTCCTGGCAGAATTACTATGAATGAAAATTAATCCAATCAAAAAGTTTGTATTTACAAGATAAATAATCTTTATAATAATAATTATAACCTTATTCATTATTATTTTATCTACAGTAGTAATAAGTCTAGCCTCAATTTTATCAAAAATAATAATTGAAGACCGAGAAAAATCCTCTCCATTTGAATGCGGGTTTGACCCTAAAAATTCTGCCCGCCTACCATTTTCCCTGCGATTCTTCTTAATTGCAGTTATCTTTTTAATTTTTGATGTAGAAATTGCCCTACAGATCCTATTTATAACCACACTAATTAGTGGCCTCTTTATTACAATTTCTTCAAATTCTTGACTGGGGTCATGAATAGGGTTGCTTTAGGTCTTTCGATTTTAGTATCTATAATTCGAAGCTATGGAAATGATTTTTTTAATTCTTATAGAATACTACAATGTTAATAGTAATTTTACCTTTAATTTTTTTCAAGCTTTTAAATATCTTGAGGCCCCATTTACAATTGCAGACTCAGTTTATGGCTCAACATTCCTTATAGCTATAGGCTTTCACGGTCTCCATGTAATTATTGGTACTACTTTTCTATTAACATGCTTACTACGGCACCTCTTTCTTCACTTCTCGTCACACCACCATTTTGGATTTGAGGCAGCAGCTTGATATTGACATTTTGTAGATGTAGTATGACTATTCCTCTATATTTCAAATTGGGGCACGTCCCGTTGAAGACCCTATATCATTACATGACAATTATTGACAGTATTATATTTCCTTTATTATATTATTAATCCCCTAACCACTATTATTATTATATGATTGATATACAGATCCACACCTGTAATTCCCTAGCAAAGCTTCAAAGCATAGCATGAAAATGCTATGATTGCAGTGAAAGATCTGCCCTCGGGCAGAACACTATAGAATAGAACATACAGTTTTTCGATGTTTACACATCTTTCTGTGCCTAAAATTTTGTTTTCCTTCTCCACTCGTCCCTATCCAGCCATACTATATCCTCTAGTCATCTTGTTCTCATTCCAGTTCTTATTTCTTGCATCCAAGAGTTTAGGGGTCTTACTTACTTTCTTCTTCCAGGTAAACACCATTCCAATAATTTTGTGAATAACCCTTCTTGTATTCGTCTTCTTGTATAATAATAATAATAATAATAATAATAATAATAATAATAATAATAATAATAATAATAATAATAATAATAATAATAATAATAATTTTATTATATTCTACGTTTTTGTTAGTATTGGCTAGTATTAGATCACATCATCATTGTATTTTGTTTAGTCTGTATTTTAATAATATATTAAAATTGAAATATGTATGTAATTTTTGTATAGGCCTAATTCTACTATTCGCTGGTTGAGTGGAAGAGAAGGCCTTATGGCCTTAACTCTGCCAGCTAAAATAAAGCATTATTATTATTATTATTTTTGTTATTATTATTATTATTATTATTATTATTATTATTATTATTATTATTATTATTATTATTATTATTATTATTGATATGTAAGAAATTAAGCAAAATGTGAATGAATGTACAGTAGGTACTCCAAGAATGAAGTGGGCGAATAACTTTAACCATGATTTGAGGCAGATAAATTATGCAGGGAATGATTAGAAAATATTAGCTCAGAATAAAGAATTGTGGAGAGGTTATATCCTCCGCGTTCAGAATTCAGTGTGTCATGGTATATGCTGATAGGCTACCTAACTTCTTTTAATATCGGATTAAATATTTTAAAGAGAATGTTAAGATCATGGGAAGATTATTTAAATACAGAAGATAAGGATTTTGTATGTTAAGTCTGCAGGTAGTAATTAAAAATACCGATAAATTAAGGAATGCAGAGTCGTCTTCAGAAAAAAGACTCCATTAAGAGATTGGGTCACGCTACTCGGCACAAAGCACAATGGTGTCATATACTAGTGATACATTGTCTTCATGGTTCACACTCCGCTTTGTTCTCTTCATCTTCTCATCTAAAATATGGAGTTTCTACTGATATTGTACAGGGTGTTCCATAAAATCATCAGATTTTTTATCTTATCTTCCATAACAAGCCGGCTTTTCTTCTGCTGAAGTTTATGAGTAAGTTATTTTTTACTAGTAGAGGTTACCAGCCTCTAGCCAAACCCCTTTTCCTGGAGGGCAGGGAATTGCAATTTCGGAGTGTTCGTCTCCTAGAGAAGTTGCCTTCACTACGGCTTTGGGGACTTCTCTTCTCCCCACGTAACCCTGTGGACGGGGCCCTACATAGGTACTACCCACTGGGCGAGTGGGACCTGGAGCATCAAAAAGATTTGATGAATTTGTGATACTTTCCTACACCCACAATATATTTATCGTTAGCAGAATGTCATAACCACAAAGTTATCCCAATGTCATAACCACTAAGTTATCCCAAGGGCTTGTTTGATAAAAGTACTACTTTCAGTAATATATTTTTTATCCTAAGTAATGCCACGAGTGATTTCCAAATTATCGATAAGAGAATTTGGAAATCAAGAGTGGCATTTGTTAGGACTATTTAACGAATGAAATTAAGCTGTTTACTCACAAATTATTATTTAACTATAGTTATTTTTAAATATTTATAAATTTAATGTAAACGGCGATGTTCGAAAACAAATGAGGAACGATTGGTACGCTTCATGTTCTTCCTTTGTTCATTACTGCAACCAGATCATAATATTATTTATTGCCAAAGGATTGCAATATTGTAAGAATGCATCCTAGTGGAGAAATTTATAACCAACGTTATAGGTATTAATTAATCCTATGATGTAAATATGTCAATTATATTTTTCTGCAACGTCATTTCCTGGAAAATAATTCGTTAAAAAAATGCAAACAGTTTTTTTGTGGTATAATCAATTTGTTACAAATGTTTTTATGTTATCTATTGCATGCGCTTTCTGCTGACATTCATGCACTATATATACAATATGGTAGCAGTATTTCTTAGAGAATCGGTCACTGCAAAATAATGCTATGACCTATTCAGATTGTTAAAAAGGAGGTGCTTTGTTTATTATGATAAACTTTAGTTGGTAAATTTTAGGCGAAACACGACTGTGAGTGGTTGTAAATGAAAAATCATTGAAATATGATTGGTCATTGACTCCCATTTAGGGCATGAGTTAAATAGTCATAAGTAATGCCACGAGTGATTTCCAGATTATTGATAAATTCACGACTCACGAAGTGAGGCGTGAATTTAACTAGAGAATTTGGAAATCAAGAGTGTCATTTGTTAGGACTACTTAACGAATAAAATTAAGCTGTTTACTTACAAATCATTATTTAAATATAGTTATTTAAAAATACATATATATTTAATGTAAACGACGATATTTGAAAACAAATGAGAAACGTTTGTTATGTAATTTTTCATCACTGCAACCAGATCGTATTTTTATTGCCAAAGGATCGCAATATTGTAAGAATGCACCCTAGTGGAGAAAAAATGAATCACATAAAACTGTTTATAACCAACATTACTGGTTATGAATTAATTTCTGATGTCCAATGGTGTAAATATGTCAATTATATTTTTCTGGAACGTAAATTCCTGGGAAATAATACGTTTAAGAAATTGCAAACAGTGATTTATTTTTTCTGTGGTATAGTAAATTGCTACAAATGTTTTTATATTATATCTCGCAAACACTATCTCATTACATTCGAGCACTATAACAGGGTTCCCACAAATACTCTTTCGCGTTTCGAACACGTGTAACTTGCGTTTAAATAAACTTTTTTTTTGTAAGCCCATATTTTCCCTTTGCAGAGATTTAGGCGCTCTCCCCCTACAGGGAAGAATTTGAACCATATTAATTTAGTTACACTTGTTTTCGTATAGATGTCATTTTTTAGTGGTCCGTGGTCAGCGTTCCGCCTCATACTGACATCTAGGAAACCAAGGTAGTACTAGGACGGGAAAATTCGGTAAATTTTGCTTAGAGGCCTTTTCATTCAGGCTTAAGGATTTTTACGAGCCTGAAAATCTTCAGGCTCGGGACCCACGGCTTAAAGTCCCTCCCGGAGGACTTGCTCCTTGGATTTTTCCGTCCTAAAAAATCCATCGACCCCGGCCGGGTTTGAATCCGCGACCCTCGGGATCAGAGGCAAGGAGCATAACCACTAGTCCACACTTACAAACATAAAACTAGTAATAATGGAAAGAGAAACTCAAAAAGGTTTGCTTACAGTACCTTACAGATGTTCAATTTGAGCTCCGTTGGTAACACGACACTCATCAAGCCTGTAGCCCATTTTCGCCCAGGAACGTTGTAGCATAACACGGCAATTTCAAACATTTACACAGAACTTTCCACACGGTGGATTTAGGGATCTGCAGCTCCCTACCAGCTGCAATGGTTGATTTTAGAGGACCACGTATAAAAGATTCACGAATCCGGTCTACAGTTGCCTCACTTACAGCCGGGCGTCCAGAAGATTTCCTCCTACAGATGTACCCTCTTGTCGTAAAACCAGAGTACCACTTACGAATTGAAGGACCACTGGGTGGATCTTCACCAAATCTTGTTCGAAAATGTCGTTGAACAACAATTACAGGTTGATGAACATGATAATCGAGAACACAGAACACTCGCCTGTCCTCTATACCAGCCACTTTCTCACTTTCAACAATACACAATGTTGTATTAATTGCACGCCATTGTTGCCAACCGTGATACTACAACCAAAACTTTTTGAGTTTGTCTTTCCATTAGTAATAGTTTCATGTTTGTAAGTTTATTTAAACGCAAAATTTACACGTGTTTGAAACCCAAAAGAGCATTTGTGGGAACCCTATATATATATATATATATATATATAATCTGGTAGCCACATGCATTCTAGAATTCTTATAACTTAATAAATAAATTGTTATATGCAACATATTTCTTAGAGAATCAGTCACTGCAAAACAATGCTATGACCTATTCAAAATTTTAAAAAGGAGGAGCTTGATTTTAAAATGATAAAATTAAATTTATAAAATCGCGGTGAAAAAGACTGTGATTGGTTGTAAATCAAAATTCATTGAAATATGATTGGTCATTGACTCTCATTTGGGGCATGAATTAAATAGTCAATGTAAAATGTAACTGTCTGGTAAATTCCGTTTCATAAACACAAATCTACACTGCTAAATTTGTTACACTACTTTTTCCAGTCAGAAGTGTGATTTCATTTAACAGTATATGACACAGAATTGTACAGCTCGAGACCAAGCTCTGTGTGTTTGCGGGGAGAAGTGTGGGGAGTGGGAGGAGGTACACTTCTATGCTTCTCATATACTAACCAGCTGAAACAGCAAATTCCTTTCAGACACACGGAGCTGGGTCCCGAGCAGTATATTACGATGCGAGGTTGGGAAGTTGTTTTTACATAAGCGAGGAAAATGTTTAAACACCGAGCGACAGCCAGTTTTTAATTTCCGAGATTCTATAAAACACTTCACAAACGTGCGTCGTACATAATTTTTTGCACGATGGTTGTTTTCAAAATAATGAATAATAGTAAAATAATAACATATTTGTTGGAAATATTTGCGTTCATTATAAACAATTGACTAACGTTAACAGTGTTGGGCAATGTTTATTAGTTGAAACAACAGGAGGCCGTGAGACCAGATTAGTCATAAAATGACGGCAAGTGCGTATTTATTGTTTTATATTGTTTCAAATAAAGTTCAGTTAATTTAAAATGCAATGATTTGTTTCGTATAATGTATATTAACACTACCTTTTGGATATATTTTTTGTATATACATTGTACGTAGTATACATAAAGGGGTTTTACTTCCCGCAGTTTTATTGTGAAATATTTTATTTTATTTAAGAGCCCCACCAGCATCCCTCTTGGTTTTCTCGGGCTTAATGCCCATATCCCCAGGTCTGCTCTTGTTCCTATTTATTATTAAGCGTAGTTTCTGTATTTAATTCTTTGTTTCTGTTACAGAGTTTGGCTAATTGTAACTTAATCTGTTGGGTTTACAGTTATATTACATTATTGATTCTTAGTCTAATTTTGTTTATACTTTAATATCTCTCTAAAATACAATTTAAGAATATCTGCATCTAAAACAAAAATATTAGCTCTGAAAGGAAAATGTGCAATAAGAACAGAAATAGTGATAAACAATGTAATTGTAGACCAAGTTCAGAATTTTAATTATTTGGGATCTCATTTAGGTAATGACAGAAATTTAGATAAACACACTAAAATACAACGATTCAATTATCTATGTGGCACAATTAAACTTACTTTATTGCATAAAACTAGAAAATAAACTATTTTAAAATTTTACAAAGTATTGGCAGTTCCATCTCTTAACTATGGATGTGAAACCTGGACATTAACAAAGGCAGATAGTAAACAAATAGAGGCTGCTCAAATGAAGATGTTGAGAGCAATAGCAGGATACCAAAGGACCGAAAAAAGAAAAACCAAGATATAAGATCAGAACTTAATATATTTAATAACTGTGAAAGAATAAAATACTATAAAAATGCTTATCTTCAGCACGTATTACGAATTAATGAACAGCGCATACCAAGAAGAATGTATAATTATAAACCAAAAGGGAGAAGAATGTTGGGAAGACCATTGATGAGATGGAAGGACCAATTAGACCTATAATGAGATCGGAACAGGCCATTGGGCTTAATCCTTGTTGTTGGTGATGATGATGATAAGTTTGTTTTTTTATATACAATGCTACAATAATATACACACAAGATGGTAAATCGCGCACGAGGTTTGTCTTCTTCTTCTTCTTCTTCTTCTTCCGAATGCAGTGTTGGGTGATGGTGCCCGTTCTGCGACTACAAAAACTGATCTTTTCATCGGTTGAAGGGTCTTCCGAGGTCTCTTTTGCCTTTAGGGTTGAGGTGGTAAATCATCTTTGGTAAACGGGAATTTGACATTCTCTGGACGTGTTGGAACCATTTAATCTGACTATTTAACTCATGCCCCAAATGGGAGGCAATGACCAATCACGTTTCAATGATTTCTGTTTTACAACCAATCAGAGTCGTGTTTCACCAAATATTTATCAGTGTTATATATATACCATATTAAAGAAAGCTCCTCCTTACAATACTGCGTTCATTTGGCAATAAATAGTATGATCTGGTTGCAGTGATAAACAAAAGAAGCAGTAGAAGCGTACCTATCGTTTCTCATTTGTTTTCAAACATCGCCGTTTACATTAAATATATAAATATTTTAAAATAACTATAGTTAAATAATGATTTGTGAGTAATCAGCGTAATTTTATTCGTTAAATAGTCCTAACAAATGCCACTCTTGATTTCCAAATTCTCTAGATAAATTCACTCCTCACTTCGTGAGTCGTGAATTTATCGATAATTTGGAAATCACTCGTGGCATTACTTATGATAATTTTGTATATGTTCAACCATTTCCCTACTATTCCACTGCATCCTTATCTCATCACTTTTCATTCTATCCCGTAATGTTACTCCAGTTAGTGATCGGAGGAATCTCATTTGTGAACTATTAATGCGGGATTTATCTTTTGCTCGAAGTGTCCAGCATTCACTTCCGTATAGTAGAGCAGGTTTGGCTATGGCATTATGAAATCTCAATTGGATTTCTTTCCTCATTTGTTTTCCAAAATTTCTCCTAATTATACCATTTAATCTGTTATATTTTTCTAAATTTGTTTCCACATCTTTTTGATTATGAAACTGTGATATATTATTACCTAAATAATTAAAGTGTGTTACTTGTTCTATCGGCTTATTTTTTATTATTATTTTTACTCTCGAAAGTCGCTTTCCAGTGATTGCCATGGATTTGGTTTTATTTTCAGATATTTTCATGTTGTATTTTTCCAGGGTGTTCTGCAATTTAAACACTGATCTCTGCAAATCATCTTCATTCTCCGCTAGAAGTACTTGATCATCTGCGAAGATTATTGTTTGTATTTGATTTCCTCTACATATTTTTACTCCTGGGGGGTTTAGTTTTTTCCACTCCTGGACAATTTTATTTAGATATAGAATAAACAGTAATGGAGATAGTCCACATTGGGTTTGTAATATGTAATATTACAGCATATTAATTAAATAAAAATAAAACGTAGTTTTATTTGTTTTTCATATTTATTATATAATTGAGTGACAGCTGTTTCGGTACACTGTACCTTCTTCAGACATGTTAACAAATTACGAATTGTGTTCCAACTGATCTAAGCAACAATACAACAATATTTATTTAAATTTTTAAATTTAACAAAAGGGATTCATTCAAATCAAGTTGAGAATTTAACAGTTTTTTACTACTTTTAAATTTATTAATTTCTAGAAATTTAAAAGTAGTAAAAAACTGTTAAATTCTCAACTTGATTTGAATGAATCCCTTTTGTTAAATTTAAAAATTTAAATAAATATTGTTGTATTGTTGCTTAGATCAGTTGGAACACAATTCGTAATTTGTTAACATGTCTGAAGAAGGTACAGTGTACCGAAACAGCTGTCACTCAATTATATAATAAATATGAAAAACAAATAAAACTACGTTTTATTTTTATTTAATTAATAAATATGGATTTTCATCAAGTAAACACCAACTCAATTGATTATTACAGTATAGTTATTTATGTTGGCAACCCCGAAATGTAGGAAGTTGAACTTTCATTCGTGGTCGTCATTGCTTAACTACGACAAAACGCACTACGCGCGAAATATAGCATCATCTTCTTCTTCTTCTTCCTTCCAAGTATTAGGCCAAGGCCTGTTACGATCCTATAGAAAATTTTCCCTCCAGCGTTTCATAGGACGGCCCAGTGATCTTCGTCCTCTTGGTATATAATTATAAACAGATTTGGGGATCCGATTTGAACTCATTCTTTCTAGATGATGTTCGAAAATTGGCGTAGTCTTCAATTATTTTAAGATATCGGTGTTCCTTCTCCGATCCCATCTGGTGTAACCCGCTGTTCTGTGCATGAATCTCATTTCACAAGCCGTTATTCTGCTTTCATGTTGAAAGATATTATTTTATTTAGTGTTGTTTTATAAGCGATTTTTATATTTTTTGTTGCGATTTATAAATAAAGTCAACGAAACTGAATCGCTTATTTACACCTGATTTCATATTTTGCTTTCTCAGCTGAACATTTTTCTAAGCAAATTGGACGTGAGGCCATAAACCGGTTGTTAGGCCAAGGGTCTTCTACGCCTATCTCGCCATAGAATAACAGTGCTCAAAGGTATCTAAACTCTCACATAGTGCGCTCTCGTTGGGCCGTGGATTTTCGAATATCGTCCATCGCCGTGGCGTAGTTGTTTAAGTCCTTCCTTCCGCTCTAGCAACGTTCGATTCCCGACTGGGTAGTGTATTTTAAATCTCCACATTAATCCGGGTGTGTGCACTCTGTTTGTATCAAACAAGAAAAAGTAAACAATGTAAAAAAAAAAGGAATAACAGTGAAATTAGAAAAAAAAAGAGAAAATAAAATCTGCGTCAGTATTGACTCATGAATATACCATTAAAACAAAACCTTCCTAAGCTTTTGACATGTAAATAACACCTTTAACGTTCTCTTTTTCACAGGGAAAATTGGAGTAAACTCTGTAAACAATAGGCAAGCGTGTGATTCAATCTGTTCAAAATTGGCACTGCTTCACACTGTTATGAGCCGAACATTCACGTGGCGAAGTGAATCTATACTAATTCCGAGCTAAGTTACAGTTTGTACTGTAAACAAACTTGCATAAGGTATTACTTCGCCGACACCGTAAAAATACAACCGTTAAGAAACGTGGACATGGGTTCTACAGGGATAACATTTTTCGGAGGTGAAATAGTCCCCCATTCGGTTCTCCGAGCGGGGACTACTTCAGGGAATTCAAGGCAAAGGCTTAAATACAGGAGCATGTTCCTATCAACATGGAAAGTTAGGAGAATGGGGGTCGTGGAAGCTTTTTGTAGGAAAACCAGAAGGTAAACGCCCAGTTAGAAGGCACGCCGTAGCGTAATGGTTAAGGCACTGTGCTACAAGCCGGAAGGCCGAGGATTCGAGTCCCAATGGGGTCAGGATTTTTAAACTGACCCAAACTTTCTGGCGGCACTGTGTCCCTGGGGTCGACTCAGCCTCTAACGGAAATGAGTTCCAGATAGGCTTTAATAAATACTAATAACTAGTGCTCTTAAAATTAATCCTAGAGTTGATAAGGTGGAAACTAAAATAATAATGGGGTCTAATCTCTTTTTATTTGTGGTTGAGATTCAACTTGAGTCTCTTCTTAAAATAATGAAGGATGAATACGAGATTCGTAGGTAATAGGGTAAAAGCGGCCGTCATGCATGACTGACAACCCGGCTGACATCAAGTGTCGATTGTGAAGAAAAAGTGGGAGCCTTAACCTCCCACTACCCCAAGGGCCTCCTGAAGCCTGTAGTGGGATAACTGAACGCCCAGTTACTAGACCAAGAATGAGGTGGGAAAATAACATTAACCATGATTTGAGGGAAGTAGATTATACAGGGGATGAATGGAAAAAAATAACTCAGGATAGGAATGTATGGTGAGATAATGTCAGCGCGGCCATGAACTTTCGGTTTCGCTAGTGCCATTGAGTTAGTTAGTTAATTAGTTATTGTACACATATGGATTAGTTTTGTTGGCTCAAAACTCAGATGCCTCCAATAAAACAAATTGTCGCATCATTTATATGTTGCATCGCGGAACTAAGCCGAACACAGTACAGCAACACACACGAACTAGAATTTATAAAACACTGGCCAGACCCATATTATGTTAAGACAGTGAGGCCTGGTCAATTTGCAGTGTAGATGAACAAAGACTAACTGCGGCAGAAATGAAATTTTTGAGACGTACTGCAGGTTACTCAAGAACAGACCTTAAAAGGAATTCTGAGATTCTCAAAGAATTACAAACAGAATCAATCATGGAATATGTACAAAAATACAGAAACAACTGTAAATCTCACGTAAGAAGAATGAACCGTACAAGAATACCATGTCAAATCTTAAATTACCAGCCACCAGGCAAGAGATCTTTGGGTAGACCCTTCAAACGTTGGATTGAGACCGTAACAGACCCCTAAGTCTATCACATGAAAGGAAGAAGAAGAACTAATGGCTTAAGACGTTAAAGTAACATTAAATATTCTCCTAGATGCGATATAAATAAGAATGAGAATTTGTTTATTGTTCACACTATACGTATTGTTTTCAATACCTGTTTTATGTTTTCTCTCCCAAGCTTTGTTACTATTTATACATATTGTTCTCTCCGTTGATACACGTTTCATTGTTAAGTTAATTTAACATCTCACCAGCTAATTTTATTTTATTGATTTCCTTTGAGATAGTTTCCTCAATTAAATTCAGAGAAGGAAATTAATATTACGACGTGAATACAGGGTGTCTCTATAGTCAAAATTAGATGATTGAGGAAATTAATATTACGACGTGAATACAGGGTGTATCTAAAGCCAAAATTAGATGATTGAGGTAATTAATATTAGGACGTGAATATAGGGTGTCTCTAAAGCCAAAATTAGATAATTGATGAAATTAATATTTCGACATCAATACAGGTCTCTAAAGCCAAAATTGGATGATTGAGGAAATTAGTATTAGGACGTGAATATAGGGTGTCTCTAAAGCCAAATTTGATGTTTGATGAAATTAATATTAGGAAGTGAATACAGGGTGTCTCTAAAGTCAAAATTAGATGATTGAGGAAATTAATATTAGGACGTGAATACAGGGTGTCTCTAAAGCCAAAATTAGATGATTGAGGAAATTAATATTAGGACGTGAATATAGGGTGTATCTAAAGCCAAAATTAGATGATTGATGAAATTAATATTACGACGTGAATAAAGGGTGTCTCTAAAGTCACAATTAGATGACTGAAGGCTGGAAACTGTTAATTTTTTGATAAAGAAATAATGGTTATGAAGTACATATTTCTACCTGTAATACTATATGGATTCGAAATATAGTACTTTAAGAAAGGAGAAAATATTACTAATGTTTGAATAAAATGTTTAGGAAAATATTTGGATCAAAGAGAGATGAACAGGCAGATGAATGGAGAAAACTACACAACAGCGAACTACAATATTTTATGGGAAACCAGACATAATAAGAATAGCTTGGTATCATATACTACGATCGGCTGGAAATGTGGCACCAATGGGGAATGGAAGAAGGGCATGGAATGTTCTTGTATGAGTTCCAGAAGGAAAGCGTCTAGTAGATAGACTAAGAAAGAGGTGGGAGAATAATATTATAAATGAATTGAAGGAAGTAAATTATATAATAATAATAATAATAATAATAATAATGATTTATTTTAGCTGGCAGAGTTAAGGCCATAAGGCCTTCTCTTCCACTCAACCAGCGAATAGTAAAATTATACAAAAATTACGTACATATTACAATTTTAAGATATTAAAATACAGACTAAACAAAATACAATGATGATGGATCTAATACTAGCTAATGCTAACAAAAACATAGAATATAATAAAATTAAAATGATATAAAATAAAGTAAGTAGCTTCCTACATGATTATTAATAGAATGCTCTATATAGTTGTTATGTAGTTAATGTTTTCATTGTGTCGAACTTAAGATATCAGTTAATTTGGATTTAAATAATGATAGCGATTGACAGTCCCTGACATGACTGGGAAGTGAGTTCCATGCTCTAGCCATAGATATTGTGTAAGATTCAGAGTACAGACAGGTCCTGTGTTGTGGTATCAAAAGTAAAGAAGAGTCTTGTGATCTTGTTCCTAAATTGTGATGAGCCGATAAATGTTGAAAACGTGTTGTTAAATAAGTTGGTAAATATGTGTGCAGAATTTGGAATAGTAAGGTATGTGAATGTAAAGTTCTTCTGTCATTTAGGCGTAGCCATGATAAGGCCTGAAATGAAGGAGACACGTGGTCATAACGACGGAGATTGAATATAAATCGAATGCACGCATTATGAGCACGCTGTAGTCTGTCAGATAGATCAGTTGTAAGATTAGTCAGTAATATGTCGCAGTAGTCGAAGTGTGGCATTATAAGAGTCTGTACAAGTATTTGTTTTAATTTTGTAGGAAGGAAGTTTTTAAAACTATTTAGGGAGTGAAGAATTGAGAACACTTTCTTGCAGGTAAATGATCGGAAAACATTAGTTCAGAATATTGAGGTATCGAGAGTTTATGTTCGCGAGGTCATGAACCTACGGGCTACGGAGCGTAAGCCATTTAAGCGTCCAAAAAACTACTTTTTTACGTTTTTCACTACAAAGGGTGATTTTTTGGGGTTGAAAGGCTTGAGTATTACAACACTCTTACAGCCTAAAACATTCCAGGAAACTCCTGAACATTTTGCAAAAAGCCCCATCACAATCGGATGTACCCGTATGGTAGCGCATAAAAGACAAACAGACAGGCAGGCAGGTAGATAGACATACATTCGTTTTTATATCTATATATTAATAGCGAAAGAAAAACTTTGTACCCCTTTTTAAACACATTGCGCGCATGGAGGAGTGTGATATTTGGCACAATAAAAGTTCATATAGAGAACAAGTGCAGAAAAATAAAATGTGTCACAACTCCTGTAGCTCTGAACCAAGGAATGTTGCCTTAAACCGCTCGACTAAGGCGCAGTTATTACATACTAGATAAACATTTCTTATAAAAAGTGATCAGTAGGGTAAGGCATTTAATGACCTATAAATTGGTAACAAATGCAAAATAAAAAATGCATTTATGACCTAAAAAAATACAAAAATGACCAATAAAATAAAAAATGACGAATAAAAAGTTAGGAATTACCAATAAAAATACTATTTATTAGATTAAGTATTCACTTAATTACTGAATTACATAAAATTTAAACTTAACATCAAAATATTGAAAGAAAAGTATTAAAAAAATACATATTACTGTACCTTTTATTGCAGATAATCCATTTCAATTCCACAATGTACTTTTACAATTTTGAATTGCAGTTAACAATCAAAATAGGGGTAGAAGTTAGCATAACCTCTAAGAAATTGAATAAAATTCCTAGAAGTGGGCAAGTTCTTAAGCACATACCTTGAAAGATAGGGGTAGTAGTTAGCAAAACATCTAGCCTACTTAATTCCAAGAATTTGTATTGACAAGAAAAATACTGAATTATAATAAAAATCTCAAATCAAATACAAATAATGTCACAGCGTTCCGGAAAAGTGTAAACAATTCTCAAAATGACCTAAAAATTGATAAAAAAGACCTATCCCTAGAAAAGATAAGAGAATGCAAAAAAAATGTCCTAACGAATTGCTTTTATTTAATCCGTTTTTTAATGCCATACATTTCATATATGCAAGCAAAGTTTCAGCCTTCATAAGAAAAAGATGCAAAATCATTAACTGCCTTTGCTCTAGTGATCAGTATTTGATATTACGCCTTTTATGTTTAATTTTCTAGGACCACGGCTAGTCACATAGGTCAACGCTACAGGTGTCGTTACGATAGAAGACTCCAGCGACAAAGAGAGGTAAGTCACTTGGATGCAATGAGATCTCAGTATCTGCATATACAGACATAATATCTACATAAATAAAACATATATCCATCCATAGTAATTCTGCCCGAAGGCAGGTCCTTCACTTCAATCATAGCATTTTCATGCTATGCTTGCAGCTCTACCAGAGAGTTGTAGGTCTGGTAGCAAGTAGTTATTAAAAGAATACTATGAAACAATCTGGAATTTAATTTACACCAAACCAAATGACGCCTTCCATACCAAAATGTTCATCCCCAACATACCTTATAGACTCTATCTCTATGGCCTAACTATATAACCACACAATTTCTCACCAACCATGGACTATTTAAATCCTACCTAAACAAAATGAACAAAACTGCTTCACCTTATTGCAACTGCCATCTGATGACTGAATGCAACATGTTCTCCAGAGATCGACCAGCTATACTACAAATTGCTACTCCGCCAAATATTCTGAAGTTCCACTATAACACAGTCAACGTTGCAGAATTTCTTACGAGGATCTTCCGTCAACTACAAGAACAACTAGAACAATAATTGAACAATTGTAAAACTGTAAATATCCCGTGATATACCATTGGTGAAACACGGCTTGTAGCATATATGTAAATAAAAAAAAGTTTCCCGTTGCTTTCCACACCGGTGAAGGATGATGATGATGATGATGATGATGATAATGAGAAGGATGATGATGATGGCCATATGATTTCGGGGACCGTTTGGGCCTTAAAGTTTTCCTAAAATTTGTCTTACAGGCGAGGAAAAACCCCGATAAAAACCTCACCCAGAAAAACTGCCGCGACCGGGGATCGAACCGCGGTCCGCTGCGTGCCAAGGCAGCACGGTACGTCGAGACCACAGCATGTATAATATCTACATAAACAGAGAGGCGAATGAAAAAGACTTACATAACACTGAACTACATGGTCTTTATAGGAAGTAACATAGAATAAAAACAGTTAAGTCTCGTAGACTGCGATGGACAGAACATGTTGCACGAATGAAGAATAACAGCAGTGCATAGAAGCTTTTGTGGGAAAACTAGACGGAAAATGCCCAATTGGTAGACCAAGGATGAGGTGGGAGAATGACATTAATCAGATTTAAGATAAATAGATTATACAGGGAACGATTGGAAAACATTAGCTCAGGATAGGGATGTATGGAGAGTTATGTCCGCGCGGACATGGATCTAGGGGTTAACACACGATAAATACAAGAATAGAATCTATATCTACTGGATACACCTAAATATCTTAGATTAAATATGATCTTATGTGTAAAAGCTTCCGTAAATAAGAATGAAATAAGAAAAATATCACCAACTTATCCCTGAGTATTTCAGGAAAACAAAATAAAAACACTAGCAGTGATTTTCAGCTTCTTTAGTTGTCATGGTAACTAATACCTTGGTCGTGGTTGAGACTTTATTTTTGTAATTAACTAAAGTGTTTTCCTTGATGTTGGATTTCTCTAGATATTTATGAATTCCGTGTTGTTCATGACAGATTCTTCATACTTTATATTATTGTTTATATATAACATCTTATTGATGGAGATTGAATCTGATCTATTATTAAGTAAATAAATATTCTCAACTCGTGTCCAACTCAGAGTCGGGTAGAGGGATGAAATAAAACGAGCCCCTATCGAATCCGTAGGTTCATGGCCGCGCGGACATAAGCTCTCCATACATCCCTATCCTCAGCTAATGTTTTCCAATCATCCCCTTTATAATCTACTTCCAGCAATCATGGTTAATGTTATTCTCCCACCTTATTTTTTGGTCTACCAACTGAGAGTTTTCCCTCTGGTTTTCCTACCAGGAGCTTCCACGCACTTCTTTCGTCCCCCATACGTGATACATGTCCAGCCCATCGCAGTCTACGAGACTTAACTGTTCTTATTATATCTAGCTTCCTATACATATATTGTAGCTCTCTATTATGTAGTTTTCTCCATTCACCTGTCTGTTCATCTCTTTTTTGGCCCAAAACTTTTCCTAAGAACTTTATTCGCAAATATTCGTAAACTTCTTTCCTTAGATGTGCCCATATATATATATATATATATATATATATATATATATATATATATATCCCGTCCAGGCATTTATTTTTCTTATCATTCCATATATATATATATATATATATATATTATCTCCCGACATCTAGTAATAATGGAGAATATAATACATATATAAGAAAAATAAGTGTTTGAATTGGATTCGCCTGGTGGTGTAATGGATATCACGCTGAGGTATAGACTCAGAGATCCGTGTTCGAATCCCGTCCAGGCATTTATTTTTGTTATCATTCCATTGCAAATGGGTGCAATATTACATGCCTTATAATCTAATACGAAATAAAAATGCAGTAAACCACATTAAAGCTCAAAGACTGAGCAGGTTTGAACATACAAATAGAATGCAGGAAGACAAGCTTGTAAGAAGAATATACAAATGGAAACCAATATGCACCAGAATAGCTGGACGCCCAAAAAAACAGATGGCAGGATGCTGTTATAAAATATATATTAGAAATGAAAATTGGAAATTGGCCAGTCTGTATCCAGAATAGATATAGGTGGAGAAAAATTGTTGAGGAGACCAAAACTTCAATTAAGTTGTAGTCGCCTACTAAAGAAAGATAACATAATACCGTATATACTTAGTTTATGTTCTGACATTAGTTATAGTTTAGTGGGTTTACGCTATGGCTTATTGATTATTTGTCTTTGATAATAGTGTCTTGAGAGAGTCTGTTTAGCATCTAGAGGTTATCTATATTTATCGATCTTATATACTCTATAAATTCACTCGTGTATTCGCTTACTAATTTGTGTTCGTTATATGTCCATTGTCCACCGCTGTGGTCTCGAGGTAACGTGCTGCCTTGTCACGCAGCCGGCCCGGGTTCGATCCCCGGTCGGGGCAGTTTTTCTGGGTGAGGTTTTTATCGGGGTCTTGCCTCACCTGTAAGACAAATGTCAGGAAAACTTTAAGGCCCAAACGGTCCCCGAAATCATATGGCCATCATCATCCTTATCATCATCATTATCATCATCCTTCACCGGTGTGGAAAGCAACTGGAAGCTACCGCACCTACAATTCCCTAGTAAAGCTGCAAGCATAGGATGAAAATGCTGTGATTGCAGTGAAGGACCTGCCTTCGGGCAGAATTACTATGGATGGATATGTCCATTATCCGTATTTCCCTAATATTTTGCTTTTGAAATAATTTCTTTCAGTTTCTGGTTTAGAGCATTCAAATAAAATATGGAAGACTGTCTGATCTGTTAATCCACACGTATACATGAGCTAGTCCTTGATTTTAAATATAAAGAAGTTATCGTTTAGCATTCCATGTCCAGTTAAAAATGTTATTATATTTCCCGAGATACCTTCGCAGGACGGCAGGATACACACTACTAGATCACAAAAAAAAAAAATGAATACATCTTTGAAGAATTACACATGGAACCTTTAGAAAACAAAATTTCTGATTATAAGTCAAGATGGATGCAACATGTTCATCGAATCGAAGATCACAGGATACCCAAACAAATGTAAAAGATATCAACCTGAAGGAAGAAGACCAGGACATCCACTCAAAAGACTTCTGGATGGTGTTTCTCTTGAGGCCGAAATAGGTCAACAAATGGCCTAAATTCGTGAATGTACTATGATGATGATGATATGATGATGATGATGATGATGATGATGATGATATTTCTCGATAATGAAATATTTATTTTTAGCCTATATTTGAGTCTAGGGAAGAATAACTTACTCACAGCTCCGTTTGTTGTTCTGTTCAATTCGTTTCCTCTATATATAGAGGTCTGTGAATGACTAGGGTGCCATTCGACCACGCCTTAGCACCATCACAGGGGCAGATGAACGAAATTAAATGAAATGGATGAGATGACTATGGAGAAATGGTGGAATAAAATTGTGGCGAAGAAAATGTAAGAAACCCCGAGGAAAACCTCCCCAAGCTCCGTTTCGACCTCCACATGGAGTGACCAAGACTCGATCTCGGGACCCCAGCGATGAGAGGCGAGCATCTACCTTGATTTATTAATTATTAATATAATTTAATTTATTAACATGATATCAGAGTTAAAATTATTTAACCACTTTTTTCCAGGATTTATCCCCCTGGCGTGATTTGAACACTCGATCAAATAATAATTTATTTCTTACTTAATACCTCAACATAGGGACATCTCCTCACTCCATATCATATGGACCTATAGTTCCCTAAACTAGAATTTCTTGCCACAGGAAATCAGGGGCTCTGAGATCAGGTCCATTTAAAACACATATAATTTTACACTTGTTTAAACCTTGGTTTTAATATTATTTTGTCGTTTAATAATAACATGATATGTTTAAATTATATTATTACTAGCTAATACCCGGCGTGCACTGCTGCGCCTAAATAAATGAAAATTAATGTGTTTTTATGTTTAGTTGAATAACTAAGAGGAAAAATAATTATAAATTTATATTTTTTAGATACCCCGTGCTAATTACCCAGCGTTTTCCGGGAATCTACTTATCCCGATCTCCTTGACATAAATGCGTTGAAATACGAAAATTAACGTGTTTTATGTTTAGTTAAATAAGTATAAGGAAACATTTATAATAATTTATACTCTGAAAATATTATTATTATTACTATTATTATTATTATTATTATTATTATTATTATTATTATTATTATTATTATTATTATTATTATTATTATTATTATTATTATTATTACTTACTCACTGGCACTATCGAACCCGTAGGTTCATGTCTGCGCGGGCATAAGCTCTCCATATATATCCCTATCTTGAGCTAATGCTTTCCAATCATTCCCTGTATAATCTACTTCCCTCAAATCATAGTTAATGTTATTCTCCAACCTAATTCTTTGTCTACCAACTGGGCGTTTTCCCTCTGGCTTTCCTACAAGAAGCTTCCATGCAAGTCTTTCATTCCCCATACGTGCAATATGTCCTGCCCATCGCAGTCTACGAGACTTAACTGTTCTTATTATATCTGGCTTCCTATAAAGACCATGTAGTTCATTGTTATGTTGTCTTCTCCATTCTCCTGTCTCTTCGTCTCTCTTTGGTCCAAAATATATTATTATTATTATTATTATTATTATTATTATTATTATTATTATTATTATTATTATTATTATATTGGAATATTTTTCGAAATTTAAATAATTCATCTAGTAAGTCTTAATCCATTTATATATATATATATATATATATATATATGCGTGTGTGTGTACTTTAACATCGGATTCTGAGGTCTTATCCCATATAAAACCTTCGGTTGCAATATCTAGACTGTATTTTTCTGTACAATTTTACTGATTTTTTAAAATATAATTATTTTATTTGAATCCTTTTAAAGATTTTTCCAACCTCGATTAACGACGAAAAACAAATAATCGCCAGTGAGGTTGGATGACTGCCGAATTCAAGTTTTAAACACCGGTATCTGGTCTTAGTATTTCGTGTTGTAAAAATTAAAAATTAATAAGCAACTGTAATAAAAAACTCTTTCACTTAATAGAAAGACAAAAGAATATCAATTTTCGAGAGCAAAAATGGCACTATAACATGTAGAGATATCTTCGCTAAAAAAAACATCAACACAGTATATAGAGTAATAAAGTCAGAAAACAATGGAATAGAGCCAGTTGATAATTGAATAATATGGCGGAATTTTTCCTGCATCTCTCAGGTAACGAGTTTTCATTTTATTTTTCCTCTGCCTCTCGTTCCCTACTACTTCCTTCCCATCCTAGGTCCGGGTGAATTTGTACGCAGGCGTATTATCGTACTACCGCGGACCGCACGTACTAGTGTACCCGATCAACAGAGCTCCTCCGACCATTCTCAAGCGTGCAACAAAACAGCATCCGTGTGCTTTAACAAGTGATTTGATTCTAGTGCCGCACCCCCCTCCATCTAGTTTCATCATGCTAAACTAATCCTCCCTTAACTTGCTAACTAGATAAAAAAAAAGTTTTCGTGTTCTCTAATTTTAAGTGAAATTAGCTTAATTTTTGTGTATAACCAAAATAATCATAGCATTAGTGCATAGAATCAATAGCATAAACATTGGTATAAATTAAAAAAAAACTGTTAAAATACTACAACCAACAATCAAAAAAATAATCTTTTAACTTCTGCATATGACAAATGACGGAGGTTTAGTAATCTAAGTGATTTTTGACAAAAGAAGTCAAATATTTGTTGATGAAATGTGAAAAGAGAATTTATCAAATTTAAAAAAGAGTTGATAAATGTTGAAGAAACATTTTGGTATAGTTTAGACACTTGTTTTAGGAAATAAATATTTCGATGGCAGAATTGGTGGTACCACCGGCTTTTCATGCCTCGTCCCCTCTTTTAGAAATGGCTTCTCTCCGATTGCCAGATTCTGAAGAATACGAATTTGAAAATAGGCGACGTGCCGATAGTCTTTTCACTTCTAGCAGTACAGATTCCTCCAGTAACACGTTGCATCTACCAACAAGATCGCAGGCATATCGACAGCTACCATGGAACATAAGTAACCGACGAGTTCTCAGTGAAAGTGGAACAAAATTAGTGGATTTTCTTGGTAATACAGTATTGGAACTTCTAACAATGAATACCAACAATATAAATGTTTCTTTGAGTGGAATTCAAGAAAATGGAGGAGTCGATTTTGGTCAAGAAGTTTCGAGCGATTTATCTGTAAGCAATACGAATGTAACGTTAGGGAATTTTACTTTCGGTGGAAATTATACAATGGAACAAATACCTTTTTATAGACATTCGTTAGCGATGACTGCTGTCTATTGTTTCGCCTACATTCTAGTGTTTGCTGTTGGTCTAGTCGGCAATTGTTTTGTAATTGCTGTTGTCTATCGTTCGCCAAGAATGAGAACTGTTACCAACTTCTTCATAGTGAACCTTGCTGTTGCAGACATCTTGGTTATCGTTTTCTGCCTTCCAGCCACGCTTCTCTCCAATATTTTTGTCCGTGAGTAATATATGCTACTAATGAATGCATTTTGTACCTTTATAATCTTTTTCTAAGCATGCACAACTAGGATAGCCATTTTTCGATAACCTAAAGAGGGACACTAACTACATTTCACACTGGCACTATCGAATCAAAAGGTCATGGCTACGCGAACAAAGCTCTCCATACATATCTGTCATGAGCTAATTATTTCCTGTATAATTCACCTTCCTCAAATCAAGTTTAATGTTACTCCCGTATCTTATTGTTGGCTTTATACCTATTGGACGCTTTCCCCTCTAGCTTTCCTAAACGAAGTTTCCTTGCTCCTCTTTCATTGCACGCAACTTTCCCTTTGCAGTCCAGACATTTAATTGTTCTGATTATCGGCTCACGATGATGGTTGTCCAATGGCACGCTTTGTTTCTCCGCAGCTGCTATATATAATTAAATACAAATAAACCTGTCGGCCGCGGTGGATTAGTGGTTATGCTCCTTGCCTCTGGTCCCGAAGGTCGCGGGTTCATACCCGGCCGGGGTCGATGGATTTTTTTAGGATGGAAAAATCCAAGGAGCAAGTACTCCGGGAGGGACTTTAAGCCGTGGGTCCCGAGTCTGAAGATTTTCAGGCTCGTAAAATATCCTTAAGCCTGAATAAAAAGGCCTCTAAGCAACATTTACCGAATTTTCCCGTCCTAGTACTACCTTGGTTTCCTAGATGAGGCGGAACGCTGACCACGGACCACTCAAATGACATCTATACGAAAACAAGTGTAACTAAATTATTATGGTTCAAATTCTTCCCTGTAGGGGGAGAGCGCCTAAATCTCTGTTAAGGGAACACATGGGCTTACAAGTACAAGTACAAAGAAGCCGACTATCGCCACTGTAATAATTCCGCGTGTTAATTATTATCAAGCACTGTCGCGCGGCACCCGGTTTTATATAAACGGACAACCGTCACATCTTTCATTCCCCATTCCTGCCACATGTCCTGTCCTTCTCAGTCTATGAGACTTAACTGTTCTCATTATATCTGGCTTCCTATAAAGACCATGTAGTTCATTGTTATGCAGTCTTCTCCATTCACCTGTCTGTTCATCTCTCTATGGTCCAAAAATTTTCCTAAGAACTTTATTCTCAAATACTCGTAATCTCCTTTCCTCCTTTAAAGTAAGAGTCCATGTTTCATATCCATATAATATAACTGGTAGAATAATAGTTTTATATATTTTCAGTTTAACGTTTTTTTGAAAGGAGTTGGGACGTCAAAAGCCTCTGCAATGCATAACAACACGCATTTCCAGAATTGAGCCTATGTTTAATTTCCTTGTGCTTCTCATTCCTGTTTGTGATTATTGTTCCTAGGTATTTGAATTCAGCCACTTCCTCAAAATTTCCCTCATTTGTCATTAGCTTAATATCATTTTTTATATTTATTTATTTATTGCAATTTTTTGTATTTAAATGTAACATGTTTGTTCAGGAGAGTGGAAGAGAAGGCCACATGGTCTTAACTCCACGAGGCTAAATAAATAAAGAAATAAATGTGATATGTATTCATAAAAACGAAAATATGAACAATTAAGGCCCAAAAAGGTCCCCGAATATCATCTGTCCATCATTATCATCATTAACATATTCATTAAGTTTAGGATTAAGGCCTCTCCTGGCGCATCATTACCACCATCACCACCTATCATATATCATTGGGCAGCATAACTCCACCTTCCACGCGCCCCAACCTCAGAAGTGGGTTATAATAACACCATGCCAGGAGAGAATACCAGAATGTCGAAATGACAACAGGGTGGCATTGAATAATAATAATTATATATAAAGTAGCTTAAATAATTTATCCATCCATAGTAATTGTGCCCGAGGGTAGGTCCTTACTGCAATCATATCATTTTCATGCTATGCTTGCAGCTTTACTAGGGAATTGTAGGTGTGGTAGCTTCCCGTTGCTTTCCACACCGGTGAAGGAGGATGATGACGATGGTGTTGATGGCCATATGATTTCGGGGACCGTTTGGGCCTTAAAGTTTTCCTGACATTTGTCTTACAGGTGAGGAAAAACACTGATAAATACCTCATCCGGGCCCGCTGCGTGGACAAGGTAGCACGCTACCTCGAGACCACAGCGGTGGACAAATAATTTATGAAGAATTAAAAAGAAAAAAAAACATGAGCAATATACACCGTGTTCCAAAATGATAGATGGGGTTTCAAAATTCTTTAATTTTCCTTACATGACACACACAGACACACACACACACACACACACACACACATATATATATATATATATATATATATATATATATATGACAAAACTTACATGGAATTAAAGAGAAACTCTTCGAGTTTTCATAAGATTCTTTATTATAAGTATTCGATATGAGCAACTTTCGTCACAAGGCATACATCTAGCGATAGTCGAATTCCTCCCAAAACTTGATCAGCATATTTGGAGAAATGGATTCAACAGCAGCAACAATCCTTCTTCTCAAGTCGGGGAGGTCGACGGGAAGTGGTGGTACGTACACATAGTCCTTAACATACCACCACAGGAAGAAATCACAAGGTGTGAGATCGGGAGACCGTGGAGGCCATCGGGTATAAATCATGTCAACCGGACCGGCACGTGCTATCCATCGTCGGAGAACATTATCGTTCAACCACTGTCGCACACCTTTTCCTTTTTACAGACACATCCAGTTGTTCCTAACTGTCTAAACTCGTATCTGTCGGAGAATTAATTCAAAATTGCCGTCGGAAAGCTCGCTGCACTGCAACAATGGAACCAGACCTCGCAATTTGCAACGCACAGAATGACTTCTGTACAGTGTCGCCATTTTCACAAATTTAACGCTGCGACGTAACTATGACATACAGGATATGAAACTTTCACAGTTTTTCTTTCATTACAGCTAATATTCTCGCATCCAATTTCGTTTGTAAAGCTATAAAAACTGCTTAAAACCCCGTCCATCATTTTGGAACACGGTGTACAATGTAGAAATATTATATATACAGACTTCATTCTTATAAATGAAATAATAATAATACTTACTTACTCACTGGCACTATCGAACATGGTCGCGCGGACATAAGCTCTCCATACATCCCTATCCTGACATAATCCTTTCCAATCATTCCTTGTATAATCTACTTCCCTCAAATCATAGTTAATGTTATTCTCCCACCTCATTCTTGGTCTACCAACTGGGCGTTTTCCCTCCGGGTTTCCTACAAGAAGCTTCCATGTAAGTCTTTCATTCCCCATACGTACAATATCTCCTGCCCATCGCAGTCTACGAGACTTAACTGCTCTTATTATATCTGGCTTCCTATAAAGACCATGTAGTTCAAAATAATAATAATAATAATAATAATAATAATAATAATAATAATAATAATAATAATAATGATAATAATAATGATGATAATATAATAATAATAATAATAATATAATTTAACAGTAACTACCAATTACCAATTAACACTTTCTCAGTCATAAAGGCAATTGTTGGGTTGAAATTTCATCATCAGTTCCAAATTTATCAAAATCACAATTTCATAATTTAATATTAACATTTAAGTCACCTCATTTCACATATAAACCAGAGGAATATAGATCTATGGGATGGCCAAGAATACGATGGAGAAGTCAGTTTTTTGCATGAGACCGGAACGAACGTTTTGCAGTTCAGTCCATGGAGGAGAAGAAGAAGAAGAAGAAGAAGAAGAAGAAGAAGAAGAAGAAGAAAATGAAAATGATGAAGAAGAAGAAAATTATGAAAAATATGAAGAAGAAGAAGAAGATGAGGAAGAAAAAGATGAAGAAGAAGAAGATAAAGAAGATGAAGAAGATGATGATGCATTTCTTTAGAAAAGTATGACAATCATAACAATTGTGTGCCTTGGAGCAATATCATTGGTAAGCACTAATCTGACCATTTGAAGTTAATGTAACCGAGCGATTAGAGGCATGATGCCTTGGTGCTGAAATATGGTTCGAATCCTCCTGGGGGAAGAAATTTTCTCTTCAAATTTCGACCAGTGTGGAACCGGTGCTCACCCAGCATAGGGAGGAATTTGTGTAGATGCAATAAATAGCGCCTCCAGGTTGAGAATACCTGTATCGGCTGCGGAACCTGGCATACTGATAACATATAACTCCTATACTTCTTACATATAATACTCGTAATGAAAAAATATACATGTTCTTCAAATGAAGATATAAGAAAGGAACTAAATATTTTCAAACTTATAGACCGAATAATTAAATATAGGAACGCCTGGAAAGAACATATTGATAGAATGCCAGAAGAAAGATTTCCAAAATTATTACTAAATTATAAACCGCACGGAAGGATAAATGTTGGACGCCCACACAGAAGATGGTCTGAGCAATTTTATCAATTCTACCTTTCTTGAAACCGGAACGAGCCAACAGGCTTAATCCCTGGATGATGATGATGATGATGATATACATGTTCTTCCTGACTGGTCATCTACCTTTGTGATTAATATACGTGGATGTGAGGCTAGTAGGCCAAGGGCATTCTAGGCCTATCGCGCCATGGAGTTTTTTTTTTTTTTAGTATTTTGTGTGGTATCATTTTTCCTTTTTTTTTTTTAATGTCTAGGAAGTAGAGCCGTGATCAAGAGGAGGTAGGATGTTGAAGGAAAGAATAGGTAATATACTGTTTTCGAAAGTAATGTTAATTTGAATGGCATCGGTGGTGTTATGGTTAAATTCCGACCCTCTATTTCCAAGGGTAGCCGGGTTCAAACCGGGCCCGGGTCGATGGAGTTCTTAGGTTAGAAAAATCAGCGGACAATTTCTCCGGAAAGACATTAAGCAGTAGGCCCTTGACTGAATACCCCTATTCAAAGCCAAACTAAATCCTCTCCTATCTCTAAGATGTATTCGAATATTATCTTTCCTCCTCATTCATTAATTCTTACATAACACGGTGATAAAATCAAAGAAATTGAGATTTGAAACTAGTGTGTTCCAACTGACTTATTTTTTTTCCCTCATTTTATTTGTGACTCTGGTACACTGTAAATTAATAATAATAATAATAATAATAATAATAATAATAATAATAAATAATAATAATAATGATAATAATAATAAAAATAATAATAATAACAAATAATAATAATAATAATATTAGCAAAAATGAGATATTAAACCTTGCCGAACAGCCTCACGGGCTAGTGCTCATAGCTTCTAATTCAGGTAATGGGGTTCCAGGTTCGATTCCTAGTTAGAGAATAAGAATTTTTTCTTAACCCATTCGCCTTAGAAGACGAGGTACACCCGCTTAACTCTGTCTGTTGTTATTTGAAATAATTTTATCCCTTGGAAGGGTAATCTTTAGTAAACATTTATGAATAGTAGCGGAATATATTTTGACCTTCACTATTATTGTGATCTCAAGTACCGTTATCTTTTGTTCGTTTTAAATGTCTGAAAATAGTAATGTAATTTACGGTGATTTAAATCCAGTTTCTGGGAAAATACATTAAACATTCAAACTTGAAGCGAATGGGTTAAAGGGAATTATTCCTGTGGCCTTCCATCAACTGGATTCAGAACAGTTAAGTCTCGTAGACTGCGATGGGCAGGAAATGTGGCAAGAATGGGGAATTAAAAAGGGGCATGGCAATTCTGTAGGAAAACCAGAGAAAAACCGCCAAATAGGTTGCTAATAACGATTTGGAAGAATAACATTAACCATGATTTGAGGATGATTGGAAAACATTAGCTCAGGATAGGGAAGTATGGAGAGCATGTATCCGCGCGACCATGAATCTATGGATTCGATAGTGCCAGTAAGTTAGTGAATTAATTAGTTAATAACACTTTATTAATGTTAATAATAATTGAGTCCATAATGAGATGCTATTATGCATGCAGAGACTCTTGATGTCCCAACTCCTTTCAAAAAACATTAAACTGAAAATATATAAAACTATTTTTCTACCAGTTATATTATATGGGTGCGAAACATGGACTCTTACTTTAAGGGAGGAAAGGAAATTACAAGTATTTGAGAATAAAGTACTTAGGAACATTTTTGGACCAATGAGAGATGAACAGACAGGTGAATGGAGAAGACTGCATAACAATTAACTACGTGGTCTTTATAGGAAGCTAGATATAATAAGAACAGTCAAGTCTCGTGGACTGCGATCGGCAGGACATGTTGCACGTATGGGGAATGAAAGACTTGCATGGAAGCTTCTTGTAGGAAAGCCAGAGGGAAAACGCCCAGTTGGTAGACCAAGAATGAGGTGGGAGGATAACATTAACTATGATTTGAGGGAAGTAGGTTACACAGGGAATGACTGGAAAGCATTAGCTCAGGATAGGGATATATGGAGAACTTATATCCGCGCGGCCATGAACCTACGGGTTCGATAGTGCCAGTGAGTAAGTAAGTAATTAGATGCCTTCGGCGTCTGGTTCTAGGTGAAATAGGTTAAGGAGTTTATTAGAAAAAAATATCCAAGTGAAGTTTTAATAAACAGTTGAAAAGCTTGAGGATTATTGAATGTGAGTGTAATATTTCATGGCGATGTAATTATTGCTTATCTTAAACCACGTAATGATGTAGATCTTACCTTTAGCTATATGAACTAGACTTCATTATTGATCTAGGAAGCAACAGTTTTTAATGCTATCAACATGATAAATCGTCCTGGCCGTGCACAAAAACATGGAGTTTCCTTTTTTATAAGAAGTGTCCCAGTTCAAGTGGGTCAAAATCATATAATTTGACACGTAGAAAATCTATGATAGGAAATACGTTGTGGGATTTTCAAGTATACGTTAAATAAATGTTAAAATCCCATTGATATATCAGTCGCAATATAAATTTTTAGTATAAAGTTGCAAAATTAAAAAAAAATCTAATATATAAAAATGAATGTTTGTTCGTTTGCTTGTTTGTATTTTATGCACGGCCATAAATTGGAATGAAATTGTGGCACGGGAAAACTGGAGAAACCCCGAGAAAAAGTGCCGAAGCTGCGTTGATCCCATTGTGATGGGGCTGTTTGCAAAATGTTCAGGAGATTCCCGGGATGAACATAGGCGACAAGAGAGTTGTAATACTTAATCCTTTCACCCCTAAAAATCACCCTCTGTAGTGGAAAATGTGAAATAAAGTAGCCCTTTGGGCGCTTAAATGGCTTAAGCTGCCTAAACCATAAGAAATACACAAAATTCTGTGTAGGCCTACACAGAATTAAATATCTCAAAAAGCTCTACAAAAAAGTCTGGGACAGCATATGTTTATCTGTTAAGGATAACTCACAATAACCATTTTTGTCTTTCATTGACGCCAAGAAGATCGAGACAAGTACGTAGATTCCTGTGCAAGCATAGCAGCACATGGCGGGTATTCTTTTATGGATAATTCACAATAACGAATTTTGTCTTTTAGCTCATTTATGCCAAGAAGATCGGGATGAGTAGATTCCCGGGCAACACCGGGTAATCAGCACGGCGAATCTTAAAATAATTACGATATACATTTATAATTATTTTTCATTTTACTTATTCAACTAATCATAAGAAGTACATTAATTTTCGTCTTTCATCTCATTTATGCCAAGAAGATCGGGATGAGTAGATTCCCGGGCAACGCCGGGTAAACAGCACGGGGTATCTAAAAATTATTAACGTATGAAATTCTTACAATCACTTATTTAACTAAACATAAAAACACATTAATTTTCGTATTTCACCTCATTTATATAAATAAGATCGGGATAAGTAGATTCCCGGACAACGCCGGGTAATCAGCACGGAGTAACTAAAAAAATACAAATTTATAATTGTGTTTCCCTTTACTTATTGAACTAAAGATAAAAGCACATTAGTTTTCATTTATTTAGGCGCAACAGCGCACGCCGGGCATTAGCTAGTATAAAATAAATATCCTCAACTTGTATCCGACTTAGGGTCGGGTCGAGGGATGAGATGAGATGAATCCCCATATATAGAGGTCTGTGAATGTGAAGGGTGCCGGCCAACCAAGCCTGACGCACCATCACAGTGGCAGATGAACGAAATCAAATGAAATGGATGAGATGGGATGGAGAAATGGTGGAATGAAATTGTGGCACGGGAAAACTGGAGAAACCCCGAGAAAAAGTGCCGAAGCTGCGTTTAGTCCACCACGAAACCCATAACAAAATTAATACGTGTACATTAATATCGTCCTCAACTTGCTTAAGTTTTCTCAACACAAGGTTGTTAGGCTCTGCTGAAGATGGTACCAGTTTCTGAAATTCCTTCTTGTTTTTAAAATTATAGTTAAGTTGATGACGACAGCACATTATAGTTATCATTTTTATTTTATTTATTTAGCAGGTTTCACAAGTTTTGTACATTTCTATGCCCAATTAGTATACTGTCATTCTCCTCCATATCTCTGTCATTCCAATCTCGATTGTCCAATCCTCTTTACCTCATACTGCTCAAAACACCATGAAACCACGTTATATTTGACAGTCCTCTTCTTATTCTCCCCCATTCTACTATTCTTCTTAGGAATCTGCATTCTATAATTTGTTTGCTTTAAAATACCATTTTAATTGTTTGTTTTTTATGGAATTCACAATTGAAGTATGAATATTCACTTTTTGTTTTAATTACACTGTTTCTTATTTACTATTTCTTCTAGAAATTCCAGCTGAACCAGTTATTACTTTTATAATTTTATATTAATGTTTTGATAATTTCTTAGTGTCCATTACTGAACTATACTTTCATTTTTTAATTCACTTTATTGAATGATATCTGTAGCAACCCCCATAATGGTAATTTTTTAACATCCGTGATTGAACTATTCCTTCATTTTAGTTCATTTTATTTAACGAAATATATAGTAAATAATTGAAGTTTGAACATTCACTTTTTGTTTAATTACCTGTATCTTATTCTATATCTTCTATAAATTCCAGCAGAACCAATTATTATTTTTATAATTTTATATTAAATTTTTGATAATCCCTTAGTGTGCATTACTGAACTATACTTTCATTTTTAGTTCATTTTGTTGAATGATTTCTATAGCAACCCCCAGAACGGTAATTTCCCAGTATCCGTCATTGAACTATTCCTTAATTTTAGTTCACTTTATTTAACGAAATAAATTGTAAACTATATATATATATATATATACTGGTTGAGTGGAAGAGAAGGCCTTATGGCCTTAACTGTGCCAGCTAAAATAAATCATTATTATATATATAATTGTAGCCTTTCACGGCCGGCGTCTTGTCCCTGTTTGATTCATCTTCCAACGCTAAATGACCTTGGTTAGTCTGCAGCCGACTGTTAAGGAGTTAACAAAGAGCACGCTGAATCTCCTGATGAGGTCTTCCGCAGTAGTAGACGAAACGTCGAGTTTCGAGGAAACGGGACCACGGCCATTTAGCTTGAAAGACGAACCAAAAACGGATATTGTAAACTGTCGGCCAGGTGATCTAGTTGTTACGTTCCTTGCCTGTAGTCCCGAGAGTTTCGCGGATTTTCAGGTTAGAAAATCGAAGGGAGAAGTCCTGAGGGAGAGAATTTAAGGCTGGGTTCCAAGTACGAATATATTAGAACATGTGATAACATGTTTGCGTTAGAGCTCGATATGCTATATCTGCCTCTTTTGATGACCTGACAGATACAGTGATAGGACTGGGACATAAATTCTCGGAGGCAGATACCCTTATAATGGGAGACTTAGAGTAAGATTGGGGCAAAATATATGCATACATACTTGCATACAATTCTGTACGTGTTTTTGTCACTGAACTCCTAAACAGCTAAAGATCCAGATGGCTGACGATATACCGAGAGGATACATAAACAAAGATCCCCGAGCTTTACATGAATACACGTGACACTTTATTTCAACTTGTGTAAATGTATTATTACCATGTAGGTATTTTTATATATTTTTATGTTTATTTTTATTTTTTATTCATGGAAACAATGCACGTACGGCCAAGTTGGCCCGTGCGCACTGTAAATGCACATGTATTTTCTCTGTTTTGGAAAAAAAGGGCAATAAATTCCATTACTAAATATATATATATATATGATATGAAAACAAAAATGAATGCTTGAGTCGGGATTTGAACCCGAGTCTCTAAACTCTGTACGTTTAGCGTTCTAACCAACTGAGCTACCCAAGAATTCCAACACAAACATACATTTTTCTTATACATGTAGTATTCTCAATTCACACAAGAGGTAGCGGAAATTTGTTCCAACTGACATCTAGTGGCTAACATAACAGTTAAGCAAATTTTTAAAGAGAATATTTACTTTATAGCAATAACGCTTGTATATTTAGATGTTATAAATATATTTTTGACATTTGGCAATGAAGGCAAATATATGAAAAGAAAAATGAATGCTTGAGTCGGGATTTGAACCCGAGTCTCTAAACTCTGTACGTTTAGCGCTCTAACCAACTGAGCTACCCAAGAATTCCAACACAAACATACATTTTTCTTATACATGTAGCATTCTCAATTCACACAAGAGGTAGCGGAAATTTGTTCCAACTGACATCTAGTAGCTAACATAACAGTTAAGCAAATATATATATAGCCTTTATGCATCGTGTTCATTTTCGGTGTCAGCTAGATAGAATGGGCGAAGATCTGTTGGATTCGCTAAAAGCTGGATGGATGTCAAACAGCTTGACGAGGGTGGATTGTGATGGAAAATTGAGAAATTAATGGCACGGCAAAACAGCTATGTTGTGTCTACAAGTTGACCGGGCTGCGTGTGTGGCAGGCGCATTGCCACGGCCCTAGAGTTACAGGCGGAAGCGACGTCTCTATTAGCTGGCGGCTTAAAGCTCTTTAAATATAAACGTACGTTACACCATCCTTGCAAAATACACAATTTACCTCCCACCTCACACCTCTAACGTTTTAATGTCTCAATTTAAGAAAATACTCTTCATGCTAACTTTTAGGACGGATCGAGAGTGAATCAAAAACATACAAATTTTTGAGCAAAGTAAGGAAATTGAGATATAGCAAAATTGTAGATTAAGGATATATGTATTATCAATAAGAAGAATCTCAATATGGTATTTGTTTTCGATCTTTAATTATATTATATAATAAGTATCAATAAAACTAAATATATGGTCACACGTAGAAATACATTATATAATGGAAATGGACAGCTAATAACAAATGAGGGAGATTTTGAGGAAGTGACTGAATTCAAATACCTAGGAACAATAATCACAAATAGGAATGAGATGCACAAAGAAATTAAACATAGGCTCAATTCTGGAAATGCGTGCTATTATGCATTGCAGAGACTCTTGATGTCCCGACTCCTTTCAAAAAACGTTAACTGAAAATATATAAAACTATTATTCTACCAGTTATATTATATGGGTGCGAAACATGGACTCTTACTTTAAGGGAGGAAAGGAAATTACAAGTATTTGAGAACAAAGTACTTAGGAAAATTTTTGGACCAAAGAGAGATGAACAGACAGGTGAATGGAGAAGACTACATAACAATGAACTACATGGTCTTTATAGGACGCCAGATATAATAACAGTTACGTCTCGTAGACTGCGATGGGCAGGACATGTTGCACGTATGGGGAATGAAAGACTTGCATGGAAGCTTCTTGTAGGAAAGCCAGAGGGAAAACGCCCAGTTGGTAGACCAAGAATGAGGTGGGAGAATAACATTAACTATGATTTGAGGGAAGTAGATTATACAGGGAATGATTGGAAAACATTAGCTCAGGATAGGGATGTATGGGAGCTTACGTCCGCGCGGCCATGAACCTACGGGTTCGATAGTGCCAGTGAGTAAGTAAGTAAGTAAGTAAGTAATCAGTAGGTCTGATAAGTTGAATAGTCTGATAGTGCATTTGATGTCTGCAGGTCCAGAGGTAGAATGAAAGTGCGCGTGTGTATATGTGTGTTTTTTTTTAATTTGTTTTCTAGCAATTTTTTTAATATTAATGTAGAGAACGAGACTTTTTTTTATTATTTATACACATTTATACACATGCCCGTTCCTTAGGTAAGGGCTGACTTTATACCCTGAGAAGGGGTGAGGTAAGGACATAACTAAGGATAGGGAACGGGAATTTCCTAAACATTTTGCATAAAACCCATCAAAATCGGATCAACGGTATGGCCGCGCATGGAATACGAACAAACAAACAAATAAACAAACATTGATTTTTATATATTAGATATACTTTTTTAACAAAACAGAAGAAAACAAACAAGTATAAATTACTTGAATTTGTGTCGTATTGCACAATATACCTAATAATAAACAGTAATACCTGATTTCGTTTTCACAGAGGTCCGCCACATTTAAATAACTGGGACGAGAAATTAGTGTCTTGCTAGTTTAGAGGATAATATACCTTTATTAATAGGGACTTTTAGTAATTCATTCCTCGGCCTGGCTTTTCGCCGAACACGAATAAATGGTACAGTTTGTTTAAAGAAGTTTTGCAATAAAAAAAATGTGTGTGAATTGTTTGGATATACATTTTTTTTTATTATTTACACTTGTGAAGCAAATATATTGACTCAAGTTTATTTTAAACTCTGTTTTAATATTTTATTTTTGTATTCACTCAAAACCTGTTTAGATATATTGAAATTTAACATAGCTTAAACCGTATCGATCATGTCGTTCTAGTTATTTATGATAGTGCACGGTAAATGATAAGGAAACGTTGATTAATTTCTCATCAATCATAAGAACATACTAAATTAGTGTAAGCGCTGGTAATAAAACAAAATAAAATGCCAATTTTAAAAGCACTCATACAAATTTTTACATTCGATCATTATTGGAAAGCAACGGGAAGCTACCACATCTACAATTACCTAGTAAAGCTGCAAGCATACCATGAAAATGCAGATTGCAGTGAAAGACTTGCCCTCGGGCAGAATTACTATGGAAATATGAGATATTACAGAAACATTCCGTATTTACAAACGTTCACAGAATTTTAATAATACGAATTAAAATAATGAAAATTTGTATTTATACACAGATTTTTAATGTTTACACATCTTTCTCTGCGTAAAGTTTTTATTTTTCTTCTCCACTAGTCTCTATCCATCCACTCCATGCCCTCCAGTCCTCTTATTCTCATTCCAGTTCTTATTTCTTGCATCCAGGTGTTTCGAGGTCTTCATTTCCTTCTTATTCCGAAGTTTTTCTTCTTGCATTCGTCGTACATGCATTTACCAACTCATCTTATTATATCTTATATAATCTACTATTGCATATCTAATATATATTTTTTCGCGTATGACAGATTTTTTTTTCAACATTTTGCTGTTCTCCTTATGAAATCCATTTCCATCGACATAAGTTTTTGTTCTAAGTTTTTGTTGAATTTCCAAACTTCAGCACCATATGTGACAGTACTTCTCACTATTGAATTATATATTTATAACTTATTTTTTCTGGTTATATGTCTGTTCCATAAGCCTCCATTCGTCATTGCTGTTACTGCTCTACTTTTATTTATTCTGTTCTTAATATCACTTTCTTGTTTATCCTCTGTTTATCTACTTTTACTCCCAGATACTCAAATTCATCACATCCTCTAAAACGTCTTTTTTGATCTTCTAATATTAAATCTTCGGATTCTGCTCCACATCCGATATGGAGCATATAATAATAATAATAATAATAATAATAATAATAATAATAATAATAATAATAATAATAATAGAGAGCTTATGTCCGTGCGGCCATGAACCTACGGGTTCGATAGTGCCAGTGAGTAAGTAATAATAATAATAATAATAATAATAATAATAATAATAATAATAATAATAATCCATCCATAGTAATTCTGCCCGGAGGCAGGTCCTTCACTGCAATCATAGCATTTTCATGCTATGCTTGCAGCTTTACTAGGGAATTGTGTAGCTGTGGTAGCTTCCCGTTGCTTTCCACACCGGTGAAGGACGATGATGATGATGATGATGATAATGATGATCATGGCCATATGATTTCGGGGACCGTTTGGGCCTTAAAGTTCTCCTGACATTTGTCTTACAGGTGAGGAAAAAACCCGATATAAACCTCACCCAGAAAAACTGCCCCGACCGGGGATCGAACCCGGGCCCGCGGCGTGACAAGGCAGCACGCTACCTCGAGACCACAGTGATGGACAATAATAATACTATTATTAAACTAACTATCTTACTTTACTTACTTACTGGCACTATCGAACCGGCGCCCGCGAGTTCATGCCCGCGCGGACACAAGCTTTCCATACATCCCTATCATGAGTCAGTAATTACCAATCATCCCCCGTATAATCTTCTTCTTCTTCACGGTTTATATTTATTTACTAGCCTGTTCCCGGCTCCAAATTGTTGCTATTTTCATCTTTTCCTTGGTCTTCCCAAACTTCTTCTTCCTCGTGGTGAATAGCTGTATGCTGCTTTTGGTATTCTATTCTCAGTCATCCTTGTCAAGTGTTGTTTCCAGTTTGTTCTGTATTTATCTATTGTTGAGTTTAATTCCTCTATTTTTAGTTGTTGTCTTATTTTTGTGTTATGTTTTGTCTGTTCTTTGATATCCTTCTATTGGTCTGAGGAATCTCATTTCAGCAGCTTGTATTCTGGCAGATTGTTGTGTTGTCACTGTCCATGTTTCGGATCCATAAGTAATAATAGGCACTGCCATTGTTTTATATAATTTCATTATAGAGTCTTTCCTGGCTTTATTTTTCAAAGTTATTTTTAGTGTATCTGTTATATAATTAAACTTATTTATTTTGTTATTTATATCTGTTTCTGTCCCGCGCCGTAGCCGAGCGGTTAAGGTAGGAAGCCTTGGCGCAGAGCTACGGGACTTGCGCTGGTTCGAGTCTCCATGGGGGAAGAAATTTTCTCATGGTATTTCGGCCAGTATGGGACCGGTGCCCACCCAGCATCGTGAGGCAATTGGGTAGCTACAATAAGTAGCGGCTCCAGGTTGAGGAACCAGCTATAACGGTTGGGGGACTCGACATGCTAACCACATGTCACCCCTACACTGGCTGTTGATCATCTACCTCTGTGATTGACACATGTGGATGTGAAGGGCCAGCAGCCGGCTGGTAAAAGGGTAACCGCTGAAAAGTGGAAAGACCCTCAATCGGATATCTGTTTCTGCTGTGCATGATATTTCGCAACCTAGGAAGTTATATGTTACTACTTGTTCTATTGGTTTATTTTCTAATATTATCTTTGTCCGAACTGGATGAGCACCCTTGAAGACCATTGCTTTTGATTTTTGTGAAGATATTTCCATGTTGTATTTTTTGATATTTTTTAGTTTATATACGCGTAGCATTCTTTGTAGTTCGTCTTCTGTTTTTGCTATTAAAACCTGGTCATATGCAATCCGTATAATCTACTTCCCTTAAATCATGGTTAATGTTATTCTCGCACCTAATTCTTTGTCTACCAACTGGGTGTTTTCCCTTTCGTTTTCCTACAAGACTACACCAATTCCGAAATAAGTTCCAGTCTACTTAAATAAACTTGCATAAGATATTACTCCGCCTATTGGTGGAACCGTGGTACTACTTTTAACCACCATGTGACTGAATTGTGTTCGATAGAAATATTGCTCTTGGGCAACATCACATTTTACGAGGAATAAGACTAAATACAACATAAGATAATATCAGTAATCAGGAACTCCTTCCATTTCTTATTTATTTATGACAAAAAATTATGTAAGGCCTACTTAATTAAACGTTTGTGTCCACCGCTGTGGTCTCGAGGTAGCGTGCTGACTTGTCACTCAGCGGGCCCGGGTTCGATCCCCGGTCGGGGCAGTTTTTGTGGGTGAGGTTTTTATCGGGGTTTTTCCTCACCTGTAAGACAAATGTCAGGAAAACGTTAAGGCACAAACAGTCCCCGAAATCATATGGCCATCGCAATCATCATCATGATTCATAATCATCTTAGATTAAGCTTAGGATTAGGGACTCTCCTGGCGCACCACTATCATCATCACCCATCATATAACCGGGGCAACGTAACCCCGCCTTCCAGGCGCCCCAACCTCAGAAGTGGGTTACAAGTACGCCATGCCAGGAGAGAACACCAGGGATGTCGAAAGATAACATGGGGCATTTGCAAAAAAAGAAAAAAAAAAAAAAAAAGAGAATAGCACTGAGCAACAAAAAATAAACTTTTTTTTTGTCCCAGAAAGAAAAATATGTGATTCTGATTGTATTTTTTCTCCTGAATTCAAATATGATACCGGTGTTTCTCCATCAGGCAAGGTTTCCGAAAGACAGGCATTTATAATTTCAAACATTTTAACATTTCCTACATTCGTGACTACACAATATTCGAACATTCGGACTCACCTAAAAAGTAAGAAATATCGATTTTCTGTTAGTATATTTCGCCTGTGGATCATCCCTCTTAATGATCCAACAATAATCGGCCAGCATATTAGGATTCCATTTGCCTTGATATTTCTTTTCCATGCTGAAATCTCCTGAGTTAGCTCATTTGGTTTTATTTTACAATGCACAAATGGACGAAAAAAACATTTGTTAAAAAAATTATTATTTAAATCCATTAATTGAAATTGAAATAAAGAAAACTGTGGATGATGGAGAAATTCCGAATACATATTTGAAAACACGATAAAGAAACTACATTAAGTACAACTATTGGTACTCATGAGACAAAAATCATGTTGACCAGTGTAATTCTATACTTTTATCGTTTTTATTTTCCTAATTTCGAATGTTAGAGAGTGAATTAAATTTTCTTACAAGCTTAAAGGTTGAACTGTAATTTTACCAATGAAAATAGTCATACGTCTGATTTGTTTACATTACAACTGAAAATTACATCAGATAGCTGAAAAATAAACTACACTCTGGCCACTCTATCTCCGGCTCTGAAGTTTAGCTTGTGCGAGGGGCAAGGGGAGAAACTCGCCCTCTACTGCCAATAAGAAAATAGTTGAGTGTGAGTGAGCGTCTGCTACAACCAATCACTGCTCTTGGCGCCGCTAGTATATTTTGAGATTGCTGCAATGTTGTCGGCTGTATTTCTGCTAACCACGTGGCTTCAGTTGCTCTTTGTTGCAGTACAGAGTGTGTTTGTTTGCTGTTTCACTCTTGTGATTAACCGTTAACAATAGATCTACAGACCATTATTGTTTTAATATGGCGAGTGGCTCATCTGAATCAAAAAAGAAAATCGGCTCTTATACGAGTCAAAGCCGAGAATTTATTTATCGTCTGTCATGAGGCAGAAAATGATATATATGAAGATTGTGGCGTCTTTTCTATTGATTAACAACGATAAATGCAAGGTTTTTATTTTAATGATAAACGAAGTTTTTTTTTTCAAATAAAAATTATATTCTTTATGCATTTAATATAGTTTGAAGTGATGTATGGAATTGTTTTTTCGTGAATTTATTAGAATTGTGAATATTTTCGAGAATAGTGTGTTTCGTAGCGATAAATGAGAAATCTCATATTTTTGTTTCATTTTCATTTCGTGTAATAAAATGAACATTTATTTCTAATATTTACGTTCTAGATAAACAGAAAGTGCTATGGTTTAATATTCCGCGTGGTACATAAAGCGGCCGCTCCCACTGAATATCCATATCGGCAACACTGTCGTCGAAACTTCAGAGCAGTAGACTGGGCCCCTGCACTATAGCTGCATATTTACACTGACACTTATAAATTCAGTCACAAAATAAGCTTTACAGAGCTCTGTAAAATCCACGACAAACACACAAAACGGACATGAAAAGGGGATTTCAGTAATAATACACAAAACTCTGCAACGTGACCTATGTTCTTTGATGCATTTCTAGTATTTCTTTCACAAAACAGTCATTTGTCTTGTTTATAAATTTGACACTCTGCATTTGAACTAAAAGCTGTTATCCACTAAGAATAAAAAAAAAACACAGTTCCAATTCTTAAAATAACGCCTATATCTTCCTTACTTATAGACGCTTCTACAGTTACGATATTGCATGTCTAATATCTTTAACTGTACGCCTGTTCAATGGATTGTGTGTTTCTTTAGTTATGTAATGCCTATATCATGTATTTGGTGATATAAGCCTTTTATACACGATTTTTTTTTGTGTATTACAATAATCACAAATAGGAATGAGATGCACAAAGAAATTAAACATAGGCTCAATTCTGTAAATTCATGCTATTATGCATTATAGAGACTCTTGACTTGCCAACTCCTTTCAAAAAACGTTAAACTGAAAATATATAAAACGGTTATTCTACCAGTTATATTATATGGATGCGAAACATGGACTCTTATTTTAAGGGAGGAAAGGAGATTACGAGTATTTGAGAATAAAATTCTTAGGAACATTTTTAGACCATAGAGAGGTGAACAGACAGGTGAATGGAGAAGACTACATAACAATGAACTTCGTGGTCTTGATAGGAAGCCAGATATAATAACAGTTACGTCTCGTAGACTGCGATGGGCAGGACATTTGGCACGAATGAGGAATGAAAGACGTGCATGGATGCTTCTTGTAGGAAAACCAGAGGGAAAATGCCCAGTTGGTAGACCAAGAATGAGGTGGCAGAATAACATTAACTATGATTTGAGGGAAGTAGATTGATTATACAGGGAATGATTGGAAAGCATTAGCTCAGAATAGGGATGTATGGAGAGCTTATGCCCGCGCGGCCATGAACCTATGGTTTCGATAGTGTCAGTGAGTTAGTTAGTTATATTGCATTAAGTAGATACTATTAATTCATTAGCTGATGAATCAGTCAGAATGGTAGTTCCAAAATGACTGCTTAGCAGCAGCAAGTTCTCTTGGTGGTATTACACAAAAATCACAACTTCATCACCGCGAGTAAGAAAATTAAAAGTAGGTGGTTTCTTACAAGGGAACTATCAACCATTGCATGTCGAAACCTACCTTGAAATTTCTCTTAGAGAAGCAATGTGACATACAAAGGCCTTGTCAAAAAAAGTATCCTCCGCTTTTAATCGCAAGGCACTATAATTCGATTGGTTAAATATGAAAAAAATATCTTTTGATTTTGTGACCGAGTGCACACGAATTTTATGGACCAAAAGGAATTGGTTTTACTTAATTATGAAACAGAAGAAGCATCTGGGATGGATTTACAATCCTATTTAAAAAAATATACCATAATTCATTCTATGGAAAGAACAATTATTAAAACAGGTTTGTTTATTGAAATTCCTGAAGGGTTTGAAGGTCAAATTAGACCTAGAAGTGGATTATCTATTTTTTTTTTTTTTGCTTTTGAACACAAAAAAAATCTCTTATCTTATCTATTCTTGACAAATTATTAAAATCTATAAGAAAAACATAATCAGAGTTTATAATTTTTTTTACTAGATATCCTGTATGTTCAGAAAATACAAGAATATCCTTGACTTAACTTTGCGAGAAATTTGTAGAAAGAGACAGCTGTGCTCACCTCTCTCACTCGCACCAGTGTTGTCGGGTGTTTGTTCGCCAGATGCTAATAGGAGTAAAGGGGAAGACGAAAACTGACAACAGGGTGGGCTCTTTCTTTTGTACCAGGGCGAAAGCGGTCAAGGATCTAACCTTATATCTCCATCTCTCTCTTTGCCAAGTTAAGTATAATATCATGCATTTCCAGAATTGAGCCGATGTTTACTTTCTGCACCTCATTCTTGTTTGTAATTTTTGTTTTTAGGTATTTGAATGCATATTCAAAATTTTCCTAATGTGTCATTAACTGTCCATTTTAATTATCCTCTAAAGATTTAATGACATGCTCTAATACATAATTGAAAATAGAGTAGACACTGCACCCTCTTACTTTCTATAGTAATTCTGCCTGAGGACAGGTCTTTCACTGCATGCTATGCTTTGCAGTTTTACTAAGGAATTACAGGTGTGGTAGCTTTCAGTTGATTTCCACACCGGCGAGGGATGGTGATGATAATGATGATGTCCGGATGATTTTCGGGAACCGTTGGGCCCTAAGTTTCATGACATTTGCCTTACAGGTGAGGAAAAACCCGATAAAAACCTCACCCAGGAGCCTGTCCCGACCGGGAATCGAACCCGGGCCCGCTGCGTGACAAGGCAGCACGCTACCTCGAGACCACAGCGGTGGACCCTCTTGCTTTAACCCACTATTAATCTAAAACATATCTGAAAACTGCTTTCTTACATGCATCCTACTCTTTGTCCACTTTAGACACATTAGAATAAGTCTAACGTTTTAGGAATTCCGAACTCCAGTAGGGTTTGCCCTTCTGGAATCTATGTACAGTTGATGCGCAGTGCCATTATATCCCCATTTCGTTTCTAAATTCTGTCATATACTAGAAAATCTGATCTATTGTAGACATATTTCTTCTAAATCACAGAGATTGCATTACGTACTCTAATGAAGAAAAGGCTAATCTCTACAATATATAATGGGATAACAGCCCACTGTTGAGCATTAGGAGTATTGTCACTTTATAATAGGATGGCGTTATGCATCAACCAGCTAAGCGCCATTATGCAACTTTCGAGAAAAATAAGTTTAAAGTATTAGTCAATCTTCACTATTTATTTATTTTTACAAATGCCCCAGGTTGGCTTTCGACATTCCTTGTGTTCCCTCCTGGCATGGCGTACCTGCAACCCACTTCTGAGGTTGGGGCGCCTGGAAGGCGGGGTTACGTTGGCCAGATGATATGATGGATGCTGATGATAGTGGTAGCGCCAGGAGAGTCCCTAATCCTAAGCTTAACCTAAGATGAATATGAATGGCGATGATTGCGATGGCCATGTGATTTTGTATTACCAAAATAACAATACTTGGACATTGCAAGTTATTTTCCTTGTTTGACACTTATGCATGAACAATCTAAGAGGGGGAACATTTGGCCAACTGAATGATGCAAACTTTATATCAACGTTTATTGAGATCTTGTTTCATAGCCGTTTGTTGCAAAAACTTAGAATCTCTGATAGGACATATGGCGTTTACATTTTTCTTTAATAATAAGGCTATATATGTATACAAATTTGACGCCCACACAGAAGATAGTCTAAACAATTTTAACAATTCTAGCTTTCATGAAACCGGAACGAGCCAACAGGCTTAATCCCTGGATGAAGATAAAAAATTGACATTAAAAGTGTGCGTACACTTACTTCATGAGCCAGTGCAACAGATGACATCAAAATATCAATTTTTAAAAATGGCGCTTAGCCCGTTGATGCATAACAGCTTCCAGTTAGAGTTCTCGAGTATAATTAAATGTGTAATCAAATAAATAAAACGATTATTTTGCTAATATCTTAATATATAAAATATTTCGTGTCGTGTTTGTCCGCGATGGAATCCTAAACTACTGAACCGATTTTAATAAAATGTTGCACACTGTGTGCAGTTTGATCCAACTTGCGACTTAGGGTAGTTTTTAACTAAATTTATAGTCGCATTATTTTTTTATTGCACATTATTTGTTTATTATTTAACAAAGAGTTATAATTATCTGTGATTTCCATACGATTCTAACAGATGGCAGTGTAATTATCTGCGAGTTCCATACGATTCTAACAGATGGCGGTGTAAGGTAATTTGGTAAGGTAATTGGTTTATTATTTAACAAAGAGAGATCCAGATGGCTGTGCTTTTTGTTGCAACCGCAAATTTCAATTGAATTACAGTTATTGATTATTTCATAATTCAAGTGAGTTCAGTGTTTATTTTATTTTCAATATTATTAATTTTGTGTGCAAGTATTAGTTTTAAGTAATCTGGCTGAAAGACAGCAACTTAATCAAAATTGTTAACATATACCTTAGCCACAGCAACGCGTGGCCGGGACTTCTAGTATAACAATAAAAATAACTTAAATCGTTGTCGCTTAACTTTTCAGTTAGAACACCAGTATTTATTAGGTCATAAAACCCCATTTTTATCAAATATTCTGTTACTTTTTTAGATGAAAAATACATAGAATGTTTGAAAAGCATTTTATAGTCTAGGAGTTGTAAATTTAGTACTTATTTGGTCATTATTCCCTATTTCTCTCAATATTATGTTGAAGTTTTGAAACGAAATACATGTAGAAAATTCGAAATGCATTCTGTAAGTCTGAAAGTTGTAAATTTAGTAACTATCAGTTCATTGCACCCTATTTTCTGTTCATATTTTGAGACGAAAGAATTCATAAGATTCTAAATAGCTTCCTGTAAGTCTAGAAGTTGTAAATTTAGAAATCCATTACATATATATTTAAGTATTGCTAGCTGTTTATTTTGATTTTCTTATCTTTAAAGTTTTCTCTTCTCTTGATTGTGAGAGAAGAAAGCCTTAGGCAATAAGAAAGAGATTATTGGCCTGATTGTTTTTGTTGAAGTGCTTGGAATTCCACAGAGACAGAGAAGACAGCCACCGGTATTACCAGCAAGTTTTCTTATGCCTCCCCCCCCCCTCTCTCCAGTGGCGGAATTGATATTGGTTTTACGGTTTTCCATTTCACTGTTGCACCATAACTCATCATTGTTTTACAAGATCTTACAGTAAAGTTACCGGCTTTTGTTTTATAGCAGTCAAATGTTCCAGTGCAACACTTTGTTTTTTTATTTGCTACTACATCATTTCAGCTTTGTGGTCTTTTAAAATGACAAAAACAATGCACTAACAATGTACTAGCAGTTTCTGTTATGCGTAGCTTGCGCGTGCGGTTGCCCTGAGTGGGATCTTAAGTTCAAATCTTGACGGTTTAAGAGGGGTATCAGTGGTGGGCTATACTACCGGGATTTTTCGGTTTTTTCTCGGAGTTCTCCCGTTTCCCGAATTTCATCCCATCAACACTCTCCATTCCTCATGTAATTTCATTTCCCATTAATTAATTTCATATCGTCCTTCATCTCATTTCAAGTTAGGAAAGATAGTCTAGTTGGCACACTCATGTGTTGGAAATATGTAGTCGAGGGGATCTAGTGGGGTGCAGGGTATTGACACATGACTCCGAGCCTGAGAAGAAGTGACCAATGGAAGGGTTGTAGTCTCCCCCCCCCCAAGGCCACTGTCCCAACCCAAGAATTGCGGTATTAGTCCGGTCAAAACAGACATTTCAATTTACAAAAATTCGCATAGAGCTGAAAATTGGTACGAATGTTGGGAACACCATTATAAATGAAATGTCAAAAGTCCCTATCGATTCCATATGTACAAAAAAAGTCATTCAAGGTCAAAGTTCGCGAATATGGGTTTTTAACATTTTTCAGCCAAACGGTAAGTTTTATCATAAAAGTAGGTCAGACAAAAGTTGTAGATCCTGTAATTGTCTACATAAATCGTTTTATACTTTTTTCATAAGAATCACCATTCTTGAGATATCGTGATTCCAATATTTGCTTTAGTCGTACTCTACATAATATGCACAGATTGCACACATTTCCGCACCACCTATGATGTAGTGTACTTGGCGCATTTTTTAATGTGGTATCTTCGATAGATATACTCCACGATCTATTGTGATTAAGTTTTATTAATTACTATTATATTAATTAAAAATGGTACAATTGGGAATGATTTAAGGACAAAAATTATTCTTGATTCCGGGAAATGCTAATCTGACTGATAATCTTCGAATTCTACTACCTCAGTAATGTCTTCTTCGATTTGTTCTTCTTCTTGCTGGATATTTGCTAATTGTTCTGAGAAATATGTATAAATCGTTTCCTCATTGAAATCATATAAATGTTTATCTGTTACATTTGATTCAACATTGGAGCAAGACTGGCTTTGACAATTGGTACATACTGGTGGACAAAATAATCCGAAATTAACACATTCAATACCAGGCACTGAGCAGGGCATTTAAACCCACAGGCCAGCCATTTAAATACCCCAGCTACCCTTTTTGTGGCACTTCAGAAAATGGACCATTATTCACAAACTATTAGTCCTAGAAAATTCAAATTTTGTACATACCTAAAGGAGATATCCTAGTAGTATTTGATGGTGAGATAACTTGGGTGATTGACATCACATGGTATCGGCGTATCAATTTCAGGAAGTGGAAGTTCATCTTCACTTTCACTTTGTGAATCTTCTAATTCAGGAATCAGTTCATCGCCTGAATCATCATTATACAAAATATTCACTAATTCTTCTTCAGTGAGATATTTTTCTTTCGCCATGGTTTCACTCACGCACAAACAACAGCGCGATAACGAGAAACATATACGACTGCATTGGAGCCTGGAGGCAAGTTTGGGTGAACAAATTCCATGTGTTGTTTGTTTTAAAAATAAAAGGGGATTCGCCAAGGTTATAAACGTGTCAAACGGGAATAGAAAATGTACATTTACATGTCATCTATGATTTCCAAGACATACTAAGCCAACACAATATTTAGGCGCCGAATATAAATGCGGCTTGTTCGCGCCCGCTCTCAAACGAGTTAACTGACCGACAGCCGCATACACGATAGTCTCTTTAAACGCCTTAACTGGTTTACGGCACTGAATGTGTTAAAATATAAAATTATGAAATTTTACCTAAAAGATCCGTCTCCTCAACTTTATTTATAAGAAAGTTTATTTATAATAAAGTTTATTTATGAAGTTGAGGAACGGACCTTTTAGGTAAATATTTCGTTATATTTTAATTTTGAATAATACCTCAACGGAACTTCATCATGAATCTTATTAATACTGAAAATAATCCGACCTTTTTACAGCCACATTTTGCACTACAACCCTTTTTGCAATTGCAAAAATGGTGTTAAGAATACTTGTGGAGCAGGTGGGAGTAACGATTGAATTGGTTCCAAAATATTATCTATTAATTGACCCAATTGCAATTTTGATTTGAAATATCTAGGCTAACAGCAGTCATAATACTGTATCTGACATTAGTACATACTAATTTTAATAGTTCTAGTTTGAATTGTTTATTTTGGGAATTACTTGTTCCAAATATTAAGTCAATGACTCCGGAATATCGCTGGTAATGTTTTCAAACATTCGACTAGGCGGGAGTAATTGGTATTATCAAATACTAAATATTGAATGTCCTCTCGAATAATTGCTGCTGCAGCTTTGATATTCTAAATCGTTCTTCCTTATCATTTTGACATTTTTTCTCATACCAATATTGGTTAAGAATGTCGTGATGATCGTACTTCAACTTCAATCGAATCTTAATTGTTCTATCATCTAAAGTTGGATTTTTACAATTATTTTGTAATTCTTCCAATGAAAACTGACAGTTATCACTTTTTTCTTCATCGCAACATTAGTAGATTCATCTTGAGGACGACCGATTTTACCCCAAGGGGTAAGTCTCAAGAAGGAATTATAGCAATTATTATGGTACCTAGCCGCGGCAGCAACTAGTAGTAGTAGGACTTTATTAGACAAAAAGTAAGATATTTACAATATTATTTACAAATATGGGTCGCACGGGCAGTAAGCCGTACGTGCTGTTGACAGTCCGTTACAATAAAGTAATAATTGGTACTAGTGTAAAGAAAAATAAACAAAAACAGCAATAACATTACAATTACATAAAGAAAACACAATAAAAATATTACAATTAAATAATAACACAATAGCATTATACACTAAAAACATTAACATTACAATTACATAAAGAAAACACAATAATATTACAATTAAGTAATAACACAATAGCAATAACATTACAATTACATAAGAAAACACAATAATAATATTACAATTAAATAATAACACAATAGCATTATACACTAAAAACATTAACATTACAATTACATAAAGAAAACACAATAATATTACAATTAAGTAATAACACAATAGCAATAACATTACAATTACATAAAGAAAACACAATAAAAATATTACAATTAAATAATAACACAATAGCATTATACACTAAAAACATTAACATTACAATTACATAAAGAAAACACAATAATATTACAATTAAGTAATAACACAATAGCAATAACATTACAATTACATAAAGAAAACACAATAATAATATTACAATTAAATAATAACACAAATCATATTCGTACTGAATACGTTCAGTAAATTTTTTTGCTACGTCATCAGAACGAGTCCGAGCTACCTTCAGAATGGATTCTTTAAATTCAAATGTAGCAACTTTATGAATTTTAGCCTAACATTTTGCGCTTTTTTTCTTACTCAGCCTCTTCATTCGCTTCATCTCCACAAAATAAGCAATACTTTTTAAAATAAGAAACGGATTCACTTACGCGTGCTCTAGTACGAGGTGGACTAATTTCAGATGTACTGGCTTGCTCTATCCCATGCGATCTTTTAACTGCAGCAATAGAACTCTTCCGAGTGTACTTTTTACGGCACTGCACATGAATTGTCACAGATTTCTTGTCCTTCAGGTATTCAGAAAACCCATCATTTCTTTCAGCACTTGAATCGATCAAAGTCTTCATTCCACGATCAACAATAACTGTTTCACATTCAGTCAAAGGTTTACTACAACAAAGCAAGATTGCGACATTGTTTTAATTATTGAACAGCACAAATTGTTTAAAGAAATGTATCATTAACAAGCACGTGTATCAATAGCCACATGTATTCACTCTAAAGGAACGTTCAACACTGTACGAAATGTCTTTCGTTTATGCCTTCCAAAAAAAAGCAGGTATATGACTGTCGCCACTCGGACAACAATAGAATAGTCGACAGATGTTGCTTAAGGTTATACGGCCCAATTAAATTAGGGACTGAATTTCTTTTTATGTATATTCTCATATAATTTGTATATATATATGTTATTCAACCAATATTTTTATTATATTAAATATCCCCCCCCCCAGTCCAAGGTGGCACAATCCATTCCTTATTATTTGCAGACGATCAATTGTTGATAGCTCAGAGTCGTGAGGATGTGAAATACATGATGAGAAAACTTCTAAATGCTTTTGAAATAGGAGGATTAAGAGTAAACATGGAAAAAACTGAATATCTTGTAGTAGGAGGAAGTGGACGAGATATATCCCTATCCCAAGGAATTATTAGAGCTGTTAAAAATTTAAATATTTCGGATTACTTATTGATGAATCAAGGAGTTGTAAAGCTGAAGTTGATAGCAGGTTAGTACAAGCACGAAGAACCATAAAAATGTTGAATGGAGTACTGTGGAATAGGACCATGTCAAACCACACGAAGAAGAGGATTTTGAAGTCTATTGTGGAAAGCATAATGACTTATGGTGCTGAGGGATGGACTTTGGTAGAGGGACAAAAACTAAGATCTTGGCAGTGGAGATGGATGGAATAAGACGCAGTGCCAGGGTGTCCAGGTTGGAAAGAAGAAGAAATGAAGAAGTGAGGCAGATGATGGATATAGAGGAGACAGTGATGGAAATGATCAAAAGACGAGCTATTCAGTGGTATGACCATGCCAGGAGAATGGAGGATGATAGGTGGCCCAAAACTCTTTTGAATGGTCACCTTCTGGTAGAAGGAAACGGGGCAGGCCAAGAACAACTTGGAGAGGAGAGATCCATAGATTGATGAACGACCGAGGTCTGGAGGAGGATGAATGGCGTGATCGGCAAGAATGGCTAATGGGAATACAGGGTAACCGCTGAAAAGTTGAGAGGCCCTCAAAAGTAAAAAGTAAGTTAAATATCCCATGATGTATAGGAGGTTAACTTGCGGTTGAAAAGCGTGCATATTATTGTTTTCAATGTTTCAAATGGTGATATCTCAAGAATGGCGATTCTTATGAAAAAAAAAAGAGCATAAGAACGATTTGTGTAGGTAATTGCATGGTGCATAACTTTTGTCTGGCCTATTTTTATGATACAACTTACCGTTTGGCTGAAAAATGCAAAAACCCATATTCGCGAAATTTGACTTTGAATAATTTTTTGCAGATGTGGAATCGATGGGGACTCTTCACATTTCATTTATAGTGGAGTTCCAACATTCGTACCAATTTTCAGCTCTGTGCGAATTTTTGTAAGCCTACCCATATTTTTGGAGCTAACTTGACCGGACTATATGGGCCATGAGAAAAGAAAGCGGTGTGCCGAACCCGGAAGACAACCTACAGCTTCAAGATTTTAAAAATACATTACGAAACTCCGTTGAGGTCACTAAGTTAAAATTTTAAGAAATATAAAAAAAGTACCTGAGATCTCAGTCTTCCATAATAATCAGCAATATTGTTTTGTAGGAGGCCTTTCGAAAACCTAAGTTTCATCTTCTGTTTTTAGTTCGGTACTGACTGTTGCTGGTAATGATTTTGTAAAGAGGGTTCACATTAGTGGGTACGTTCTCCCTATAATATGTTATTCTAAAATGGACGCAACTTATATCAAAATATGAATCAACCAAGATTAAGTAATCATTTTACAAACAAAAAGGGGTAATTAACAGAAGAGTTCATGTGATCAGTGCTTTTTCAATTTAATGCTAACTAAAAATAAACGAATATTCGTTTCAAAAATGTTATTTGAATAGTTATGATACAATTTGCATTTCCTTTTGTTAATTTGCAGCACTGATCTGTATCGAGTAAATAGGTCTTCATTTTTCTAATTATTATTACTTTTATTTATTTAATCATAATGAAAGTAGATAGCGTATATTTTGAATATATCTGAATGAGCAGGTGTTCGTGCTCGGGTACTTCCAAAGACAAACAAGAACATAATACAATTTGAAGTACAAACATTTACTTAGTTAATTATAATAATAGTATTACACTCGGTATATATTATGGCGTGTAGGCCTAGATGAAAACTAAAAATAGAGAAAAAAAAATTGCAAAACCTTCGGGGGAAATGGTTTGTTGAAAGGAGATTGGACAGATAGGAATAAATAGAGGGGAAAAATTGAAGTGTTCTAACTTTGGATACAGGAATAATAATAATAATAATAATAATAATAATAATAATAATAATAATAATAATAATTATTATTATTATTATTATTTTTATTGTGGGGGCACGCCGTAGCATAGTGATTAAGGGAATGCTCTACAAGTCGGAAGGTCGAGGGTGCAAGTCCAGGTCGGGTCAGGATTTTTAAACTGACCCAAACCTTCTGGCGGCACTATGGCCCTAGGGTCCACTCAGCCTCTAACGGAAATGAGTACCAGGCGCTTGTTCTGGGGGTAAAGGCGGCCGTCATGCAGGGCTGACAACCCGGCTGACATCAAGTACCGATTGTCTAGAAAAGTGGGAGCCTTAACCTCCTACTACCCCAAGGGCCTCCCGAGGCCTGTAGTGGGATTACTTTACTTTAATTTATTATTATTATTATTATTATTATTATTATTATTATTGTTATTTATTTATTTATTCAGAAGGTTTCACAATGTTTCACATCATCTACCTACGCTGTCATTCTCCTCCACATCTCTCTGTCATACCAATCTCCATCGTCCTGTCCTTTTTCCCTCCTGCCTCAAAACACCATCAATCCACTTTTTTTTTTTTTTTTGCCGTCCTGTTCTTCTACCAAGTGGCACCCATTCTACTTTCTTACCGTGTCTTCCAATCCAACCATTAAAATCTACTGCCATAATTATTTCTCTAGTATTCCCAATCTCAAATATTACAGCTTTGAATTCGGCATAAAATGCTTCCTTCCTTTGTTCCTTTGCATCATCAGTGATGACGTATACTGCTAAAATGGTCCTGGTCCTCCAGGTTGGGCGTTGACGCATCCGGATAGCTCTCTGTTCGTTTGAAAAAATGTACAATACTCAAAACCCCAGGAATGAAATACCGGACGGATTTAATGAACGACGAAAGAAGCCAAGATAATTGACCATTCTTCTAGGAACGTGGAATGTACAAGGAATATTATTATTATTATTATTATTATTATTATTATTATTATTATTATTATTATAATTATTCAATCAGGGATTAGGCTCGTAAGCTGATCCGGTTTCACATATTCTCCAACCAACGTTTCCGTGATCTTCCCAAACATCTCCTTCCTTCAAGTTTATAATCAAGAATTCTTCTAGGAGTACGACTCTAGCTCATTCTTTCTAGGTGTACAAATGATGATTGTAATGGATGGCCAAAAGACAGCAATCCTATCTCCATCTTACTTCATGAAGCGCCGGTAAACGCATCTGGCGGATATTTTATACTACTCAGAAGCTTCACAGGAAATTATTATTATTATTATTATTATTATTATTATTATTATTATTATTATTATTATATTATTATTATTATTATTATAAACTAACTCACTGACACTATCAAACCCGTAGGTTCATGGTCGTCCTTCCCTGTGCGAACTCTCCATATATCTCTATCCTGAGCTAACGTTTTCCACTCATTCCCTGTATAATCTACTTCACTCAAATCATGATTAATATTATTCTCTCACCTCATTCTTGGTCTACCAACTGGGCGTTTTCCTTCTGGTTTTCCTACAAGAAGCTTCCATGCACGACTTTCATTCTCCATTCCTGCCACATGTTCAGCCCATCGCAGTCTACGAGACTTAACTGTTCTTATTATATCTATTTTCCTATAAAGACCATGTAGTTCACTGTTGTGTAGTTTTCTCCATTCATCTGTCTATTCATCTCTCTTTGGTCCAAAAATTTTCCTTAGAACTTTATTCTCAAATACTCGTAATTATTATTACTATATTCTTCTTGTCCACCGCTGTGGTCTCGAGGTAGCGTGCTGTTTTGTCACGCAGCGGGCCCGGGTTCGATCCCCGGTCGGGACAGTTTTTCTGGGTGAGGTTTTTATCGGGGTTTTTCCTCACCTGTAAGACAAATGTCAGGAAAACTTTAAGGCCCAAACGGTCCCCGAAATCATATGGCTATCATCATTATCATTATCATCACTATCATTATCATCATCATTCTTCACAGGTGTGGAAAGCAACGGGAAGCTACCACACCTACAATTCCCTAGTAAAGCTGCAAATCTTTGCATGGAAATGCTATGATTGCAGTGAGAGACCTGCCCTCGGGCAGAATTACGATGAAAAATGAAATTTTGAAATTATATTCTTGGCATAACTGATTTAATTCATGTAAAGAGAATTGCACACTATTATTATTATTATTATTATTATTATTATTATTATTATTATTATTATTATTATTTTTTTATTATTATTATTCCGGCTTTTACAATGAATATACATTTTTCCGGTACCCAAGTTCACAGTTAACTACACATTTGTTACATTTTTCCATTCTTGTCTGTTCATCCATATATCTTCTTCTATTTCCCATTCCCTCTTAGCTTCATTGATTCCCTGAATCCATGTGATAGTTGGTCTACCCTTCTTTTTCCTTCCCTGTGGTTCCCAATCCATGATTATCTTAGGTAGTCTTCCTTCTTCCATTCTTCTAATGTGTCCGTACCAATTTAATTGTTTCTTCTTTATAAAATCTAATATTGAATATTGTACCTGCATTTTTTCTTTTATATATGGATTTCTGATTTTATCCTTCCTGGATATTCTTGCAGCACGTCTCCAGTAGTCCATTTCAGTGGCGAGTAATTTTTTTTTTCATTTGTGCATTTAAAGCCCACACATCAGCTCCATAGATAATAATGCTTCTGATTATTGTATTAAAATATTTTTTTTTTTGTTTCTTTGAAGATATGTTTGTCCCATACTATTCATTTAGGGCAGATATAGCTAACTTTCCTATATTGATCCTGTTTCTTATCTCTGTTTCTTGTTTTCCATCTTTAGTAATTTTAATTCCCAAATACTTATATTCTTCGGTATGTTTAATTGTCCCTAAATTTTTTCTAGTATTAAATCTTGAGGAAGATCCCCTATTGTCATATATCTAGATTTATCCATATTGATCTTTAAACCCCATAAACTATATTCTTGTATTAATTTTCTAGTGAGGTATTCTATATCTTCAAATTCTTGAGCCAATATCAATTTGTCATCTGCAAACTGGAGTGTGTATATTGTTGAATTATCATCTAGTGGTATTCCCATCGGTTTACATTTCTTTTTCCATTCTTCTATAGCTTTTTCAGCCTAAATCTTATATACTAATGTTAGAGATATACAACATCCCTGTCGTAATCCTATATCTGTTTGAAAACCTTTAGACAAGTACTTTCCCATTTTTACTTGCACATATGATTCTGAATATAGTTTTTGATTATTATTATTTATTATTACTATTATATATTATTATTTATTATTATTACTATTATTATTACTATTATCATTATTATTATTATCATTATTATCATTATTATTATTATTATCATTATTATCATTATTATTATCATTATTATTATTATTATCATTATTATTATTATTATTATTATTATTATTATTATTATTATTATTATCATTATTATCATCATTAGGTTTTATTATTATCATTATTATCACTCATTCTTATTATCATGATTATTTATTACTATTGTATATTATTCATGTTTATTTTATGGATCATCAGTTAGTATCAACGATTAATTATTATGCATTATTATCATTATTATTATTATCATTATTATTATCATCATCATTATCATTATTATCCTTATATTATTATCATTATTATTATTATTATTATTATTATTATCATCATTATCATTATTATTATTATTATCATTATATTTATTATTATCATTATTATCATTATTATTATTATTATTATTATTATTATTATTATTATTATTATTATTATTATTATTATTATTATTATTATTATTATTATTATTATTATTATTATTATTATTATTATTATTATTATTATTATTGCATGAGAAAGTATACATTTGAAGGTTCAGATTTAGAATTTCATGAAATACGGCTCGTGATGTTGCATCAAGTTCCATTAATGTAGAGATTTCTCAGAATTCATATAAAATATTTACATCAATAAAATAGTTTAATTTTACAAGTATTCTGCAAATGATGTCTCTCATTTGTATGGAATAGATTGTCACGTTTGCACTCCGTGTACTTTAGCAAAGCTACCAAATCATTAGAATGCCAAGTCACGTCCCAGAGGATCTTATTCCTACCATACTTCGTATTCCGTATACAGAGTAACAATGAAATGACGCGTCCCGGAGATCGATTGTCGATAGTTGCAAATGTTTCGTATTTTGTTAACCTTTAAACTGACAATTATCCTGTTAGTTACATTAATTTAATTTATTTAGAACACATACAATATGGCATTTCATGGGAAGGACCCCATACAAAGTAAAATCTCCAGAATAAAATTTTAGAGAGATCTAATCAATTTAAATATATTGGATATTATCTCTCTATCTGGGATGAAAAGGATATCCCTGAAAAAATACTAGTTATAATAAAATACATTAAACATAGGCTCAATTCTGGAAATGCGTGCTATTATGCACTGCAGAGACTCTTGATGTCCCAACTCCTTTCAAAAAACATTAAACTAAAAATATATAAAACTATTATTCTACCAGTTATATTATATGGGTGCGAAACATGGACTCTTACTTTAAGGGAGGAAAGGTGATTATGAGTTTTCGAGAATAAAGTACTTAGGAAAATTTTTGGACCAAAGAGAGATGAACAGTCAGGTGAATGGAGAAGACTACATAACAATGAACTACATGGTCTTTATAGAAAAGATATAATAAGAACAGTTAAGTCTCGTAGACTGCGATGGGCAGGACATGTTGCACGTATGGGGAATGAAAGACTTGCATGGAAACTTCTTGTAGGAAAGCCAGAGGGAAAACGCTCAGTTGGTAGACCAAGAATGAGGAGGGAGAATAACATTAACAATGATTTGATTGACGTAGATTATACAGGGAATGATTGGAAAGCATTATCTCAGGATAGGGATGTATGGAGAGCTTATGTCCGCGCGGCCATAAACCTACGGGTTCGATAGTGCCAGTGAGTAAGTAAGTAAGTAAGTAAGTAATAAAAGTTTGGGAATTATTAATCAAGTTGTGAAACCATCCCTTGTACAAAAAAAAACACCAAATTACGTTTGGCTAGACCAGTGTTGACCTATGGTAGTGAAGCATGGACACTAAAAAAGACAACATGAAAGCAGAATAACGGCTTGTGAAATGAGATTCATGCGTAGAACAGCGGGTTACACCAGATGGGATCGAAAAAGGAACACCGATATCTTAAAAGAATTGAAGACTACGCCAATTTTGGAATATATTAAACAGTTCCAACTAAATTGGAAACACCATCTTGAAAGAATGAGTTCAAATTCTGAAACCCAAAGCTGTTTATAATTATATACCAAGAGGACGAATATCTCTGGGCCGTCCTATGAAACGGTGGAGGGAAAATTTTCTATAGGATCGTAACAGGCCTTGGCCTAATACTTGGAATGAAGAAGAAGAAGAAGAACATATACCTACCAAGAGTAAAATGGCAATGTATAAAACTTATTTCAAACCACTTGTAACAATATGCAGCTGAGACTTGGACATATACGAAGAAGGAATTGAGCAGAATCCAAGCTACAGAAATAAAATTTATACATGGAATGGTACATAAAACAAGGATAGATAGAATAAGGAATTACAAAATCAGGGAGACATTAAGTGTAGAAAAATTAACAACAGACATAGAAAAAAGTAGACTAGAATGGTATGGACATATAAAAATAATGGAAAAGGAATTACTACCAAAAAAAGACTATTAAATCTAGATACAAGGAAAACGACCAAGAGGTGGACCACGCGAAAGATGGATTAACCAAGTGAAGAAAAGTCTAGAAGAGATAGAATAAGGAATTACAAAATCAGCGAGACATTAAATGTAGAAAAATTAACAACATACATAGAAAAAAGTAGACTAAAATGGTTTGGACATATAACAATAATGGAAAAGGAAAGAGTACCAAAAAAGACTGTTATATCTCAAGATACAAGGAAAACGACCAAGAGGTAGACCACGAGAAAGATGGATTAACCAAGTGAAGAAAAGTCTAGAAGAGACAGAATAAGGAATTACAAAATCAGCGAGACATTAAATGTAGAAAAATTAACAACATACATAGAAAAAAGTAGACTAAAATGGTTTGGACATATAACAATAATGGAAAAGGAAAGAGTACCAAAAAAGACTGTTATATCTCAAGATACAAGGAAAACGACCAAGAGGTAGACCACGAGAAAAATGGATTAACCAAGTGAAGAAAAGTCTACAAAAGATAGAGGATACGAATGGGAAGAACTAAAAAGAAGCAAAGCATGGGAAGATAGAAATGGTTGGATGCAGATTTAGAATCGATCTTCCGAAAGGAGGACACGATAAGAGGATGATGATGATGAGTATATAGTCGGCCGCGGTGGTTTTCTCTGATATCGAGGGTCGCGGGTTCAAACCCGGCCGCGGTCGATGGATTTTTAGGATGGTCCTGAGTCTGAGGTTTTCGGGCTCGTAAAAGAACCTCAAGCCTGAATTTGAGCATCTGAGCATAATTGAATCTGCCTTTCTCATCCAAGTAATACCAAAATTTTCTACCAGGGTCTTTCTGAGGCGATAATCTAGCTAGTAGTAGTATGACTTTATTATAGACTAAAAAGTAAGATACATACAATGTTAGTTGAATGCAGGCTTTCACGGCCGGTAATCGTAATGTTGAGTGATTCCGGGTTATGTGGCCGTGGTCCATAGTTGGTGTTGATACCAGACGTTTCGCCCTCAACTGCGGAGGGCATCTTCAGTGGCGAGTGCTTCTATGTATTAACAGAAAAGAAGAAGGTATCAAACTGTCTAAGGCCTGGTTTCATACACTAGAAAATAAATGCATTAACACCAGTGACAACAAGGAGACGACTATTAGCCAATCAGCAAGAGCCACGCCCACTCACCCTCCCACCACTAATACAACGTCCTCTACGTCCACAGCGCTCATTCTAAGTAGATCTTCCGACCAGGAAACACGCATAGAAGCACTCGCCACTGAAGATGCCCTCCGCAGTTGAGGGCGAAACGTCTGGTATCAACACCAACTATGGACCACGGCCACATAACCCGGAATCACTCAACATTACATACAATGTTATTTACAAATGTGGGTCGCACGGGCAGCAAGTAGTACGTGCAAGACAGTCCGTTTCAATAAAATAATATCTAGTAATAATATAAAGTAAAAAAAAAAAACAATACAATTACATTATATATTATATTAATCACTCCTGAAAACATGTAAGGAAATAATAATAAATAAATTACCCTACTTGGGAATTTATTGATATGTCCAATTATATGAATACAGTTCATATGAACATTTTTGGACCTAAGAGAGATGAAGAGGAAAGTGAGGAGAAGACTACATAACAGTGAGGTACATAACCCTTTTTGCAAACCAGAAGTTACAAGAACAGTTAATCTTGGTAGACTGCGATGGGCTGGAAATGTAGCACGAATGGGAAATTAAATAAGGGGATGGAAACATGTTATAGGAAAACCAGAGGGAAAGTGCGCAGTAAAAAGGTAAAGTGATCCCACTACAGGCCATAGGAGACCATTGTGGTAGTAGGAGCTTAAAACTCCCACTTTTTCTGGACAATTGACACTTGATAACAAGTGTGGCACTTGTCTGCCAAAATAGTTTATCCATCCACAGTAATTCTGCCCGAAGGCAGGTCTTTCACTGCAATCATAGCGTTTTCATGCAATACTTTGCAGCTTTACTAGAGAATTGTAGGTGTGGTAGCTTCCCGTTGCTTTCCACACCGGTGAAGGATGATGATGATGATGATGGCCGGATCATTTTCGGGGGCCGTTGGGCCCTAAACGTCCTAACATTTGTCTTAAAGGTGAGGAGAAACTCCGTAAAAACTCACCCAGGAGCTTGTATCGACCGGGAATCGAACCCGGGCCCGCTGCGTGACAAGGCAGCACGCTACCTCGAGACCACAGCGGTGGACAAATAGTTAATAATATACAATAATTAAAAACAGAACAAAGAGTGTGGTACTCATTTCCATTAGAGGCTGAGTCGACCCCAGAATCTTGGTGCCACCAGATGTTTTGGATCAGTTTAAAATGCTCGAAACTTCGACCTTCCGGGTTTGTAACGCATTGCCTTAACCAATTACTCTACGGCGTACCTCCAAAGTGCCCAGTAGGTAGGCCAGGGAGTAGGTGGGAGAATAAAATTAACCGTGATTTGAGGAAGATTTTAGGCCAGGGTATGAATGTATATTCAGCTTATGTCCGCGCGGCCGTGAGCCTACGGGTTCGATAGCGCTAGTGCGTTTTAGTATTTTTTTCTTTTTCGGCTTTCCCCCACTTAGGCTATAGGTTTGCCATCATCAGTTTCCATTTATTTCTATCATTCAAATCTCCTTCCAAATTCCAATATAGTTCTGACATAAGTCTCCAATTTCCAACTTGATCTGCCACGTTTATTTCTTCCAGGGAATGATTGTTGCTATATATTTTTTACCATCTTCCATTTTCCATTCTTGGTACATGGCCATACCATTTAAGAGTTTGATTTTCAATCATCTTAACAACATATTTGATGACATTCATTTTTCTCCAAATGAATTAATTTCTTATTTTATCCTGTCTTGTTTTTTGAAGGCTTCTTCTAAGATCATCAAATTCAACTGTTCTAATTGTATTCTTTTGTAATTCCTTTTAAGACCAAGTTTCACTTCCATATGATAAAATAAACCCAGGTTCTCCATGTCTGGGGGTTAGGCGTCAGGCTGGCAACCTGGCCCCGGAAAAAAAAGTATACCGCTACGTGCTTCAGTAAAATATGTCAGCGTTTTAGTTAGACACCAAAATCCTGGAAATACGAGATATTTCTTTGAACTTTAATGGAAGTAGGACTTTTAGAAAGTATATTACATTTATGATTGAAAACCTGCGAGCGAGAAGATAATTTTAAACCTAGCTTTGTGAACGTGGTGAAATAACAGCTAACATTTCATAAGTAATTTGTTTCAGAGAACATTTCTTAGAATTATACCGCCGATACAATTACATTTGTTTGTGTCACGTTCATACCAACCAAGTATATTACAATAACTCATAATGAGCTATCTAATTCAATGTGAATTCTGTATAAAAATACTGGGACATTTTTATTTGTTCTATGGAAGGTCATTTGAGACACCGAATACCTGACGTGATTTTAAAAAAAAATATAACAATTCTCAGTATACTAGGTTTAAAGTCAGTACATTAAAATTTTAGGGTTGTAAGGGGTAGTGACGTGTGTATAACCTCTCCTACCCAATTCTCATCCTCACCTTCTCGTGGTACAACCCGTTTTCACAAACGAGGCTCTGAGGACCGAGTCACGGCGGTATAACCGTTCCATCGGGTACTGATTAAATGCAGTATCCTAATGTCTGTCCAGAGACTAAAAGGTAGCAGCCCTACCACTGGACTACTTAGCGTCGGGCCAGTAACCTATCCTAAGGAACTTCAAAACTACTTTCAAGTCTCAACACGAAACAATTCAGATTGCACATGGAATCTTTAAAAAACAAAATTTCTGATCATAAGTCAAGATGGATGCAACATGTTCATCGAATGGAAGATCACAGAATACCCAAACAAATGTTAAGATATCAACCTGCAGGAAGAAGAAGACCAGGACGTCCACTCAAAAGACTTTTGGATGGTGTTTCTCTTGAGGCCGAAATAGGTCAACAAATGGCCTAAATTCGTGAATGTACTATGATGATGATGACATTAAAATTTGCTCAAAGCATTTTTTCTGCATTAGACAATTCCGCATTATAAAAAGCTAAAATGTATTCATAATCTTTGGTTATAGGGTACAGTTATGTTTTTTTACGTATCTTGGATTAATTGTAGTTCCGCTGTCGTTGAAAAGTGAAGTATAGTATGTACGAGCGACTTCGACGGTAACGCGCGAATAAACAGTCCCGTTTCGTCAGCGTTAAAAATATATCTTATCTTGAAATTAAAGTATGCAGTTTCGGTATCCGCTCACTAACTACACTTTCGTCCACATCCTTTGATTCCCCTCAAATTTCATTCCACACTACATTGTGTCGTCTTTTTAAAACTGTCCAACCAACCTGAAGATGCCTTGAAATCGTTATTCCCTAAGGATTTAGCAACAGCTAGAGCTTGACTTTGGAGCATCGGTCCGGAAATTAGGAGATTTATCTTCAATCACTTTCACTTTGTCGTTTAATGACAATGATACATACGATTTAGCCATCTTTATTCCGTAAATTCAGAACGCTACCTGTAAATGAAATAATTTTAGATTTTTACAGTGCAATGGTTATTTGTGAGACAGGTATCTGTATATCGCATAACGGGTGTGCAGTGAGGCTGAAATAAAATTTCAGGTACAGGTAGAATCTCTACTTCACCCGACGGCAGGAATTATCCCATATTGCTTTCTTAGCCTAACGGTAATTCTATGGAGTGTAAACTAATTTATCTCTCTGTCTTTCCGCTTTATAATTTTTCCCATGAATTGTGTAGACATATCCTTCCGTTTCCGCGTTGGACAGATTCCGTTTTATGCAAAATAAATACATGTAAAATTACTATTACTTCGCCGAGACTAACAAATGTGTTCACATTGGACAGATTTCCGAATTATTCACGTTCGGGTTTAATCAAGTTTTACCTTAGTTGATTAAATTTTACGCAAATATTCTTTATATTTAGAATTAAAGATCCATCACTCAGGAACTGCTAAAAATAAGGGAATTCATCGGCGAGTATTATTTCATCATCTATCACGTTTTATACTAATTCTGATTTGTTTCTACTTCTGTAGTTCCATATTTAGGCTTCTACACGGAGAACAGATTATCCAATAGCGGAGGTGGTAATTTACCCGATCGCGGCGCTAAGTATGTCATCTCCCGCTTAGTGACAGTCCCGCCATTCGTTTAGCTTAATGCATCCAGTGGTTTCATACGATATGATTTATTCTTATCCTATCCTCTTTATGTGTGTGTGTTGTCTTCTGCGTTGTTTCAATGCATTTTTAATTACGTGAACATATATATGTACTGTATATATATTTACATTTTCTGCCCTGGGGCAGGTCTTTCACTGCAATCATAGTATTTTCATGCTAGATAGATAGATGGAAAGCTCTGCGGCCATCACTTAAGTGTTGGCGGTGAGCGATCCATTTTGGTCCTCCTTAATAGGTAGAACCCCGGGTTCCTGTAAAATACATTAGCCCCGATTTAAATTTTGAATTCAATTTTGAAGTTAATTAGCAGAGTGAAGTCGGAAGCGGACCTTTTGGGGTCCTATTCCAGCATTTGCTCTTTGGATTGAGGGAAACCGCTTAAAACCTCAATCGGAATAGTCGATCACGCGGGATCTTGTCAAGTTTGGCTTTCGGATGACTCTATATTGGGAGGGCATCCAGGCTTCTCTTTATTTAAATATAATGTGCGTACATTTCAGATTATTACAATTAATCATAGAATTATGGTAACGTGCATTTTTTAATTTTTTTTTTGTATTCTTCAGTTGTTGCTGTTCTATCTGTAGTTGTCAGGTGACGTCAGTTTCTCTGGAACTGGTGGGATGAACCTGTAGCAGTAAGATTAGTTATTAATTTTTAATTTGTTGTGTTAATATATTTTATTAATGTACATTATATGCTAATGTTGTAATTGTAATTGAATAATTGTGTAATGTGTTTCTGTGTGTCTGTGTGTGTGTGTGTGTGTGTGTGCCCTATCAGCTTTCACCGGTCAAGTGTTGTCCAGGATCCATTTTGAACGCTTAGGCTTTGCAGGGAATTATAGATGAGGTAACTTCCAGTTGCTTTCCACACCGGTGAAGGATGTTGATGGCCTGATTTTGTTCGGGAACCGTTTGGGATATATATATATTGGTCAATGCAGGAGGGTGTCATTATGATATTTTTTGGAATTCTCTCCTGGAATTGGCATACTTGTAACCCACTTCTGAGATTGGGGCGCCTGGAAGATGGGATTACGCTGCCCCGATGTTATATGGAGGTGGTGATGATTGTAATGATGTGCCAGGAGAGGTCTTAATCCTAAAGTTAATATAAATAAGGCGAATATGATAGTGATGATAATAATGGTCAGATGATGTTCGGGGACCGTTTTGACCTTAAAGTTTCCTGACATTTGCTTTACAGATGAGGAAAACCTCCCAAAAATACCTCCCCAGGAATCTTGTCCCGACCAAGGATCAAGGCAGCACGCTACCTCTAGATCACAGCGGTGGAAACATTATATATATGGTATGATAAGAAAAATAAATGCCTGGACGGGATTCGAACCCGGATCTCTGAGTCTGTACCTCAGTGTGATATCCATTACACCACCAGGCGAATTCAATTCAAACATTTATTTTTCTTATATATGTATTATATTCCCCATTATTACTAGATGTCGCGAGAACTCGGTCTTCACTGCCATCTAGTAGCTGACTATAACAAATAAGCAAATTAAAGAGAAGATTTTTACCTTATAGTAGTGACGCTTTATCGATGTTATAATTAAATATTTAACATTGAGCAATGCAAGCTTAATATGGTATGATAAGAAAAATAAATGCCTGGACGGGATTCGATTATATATATATATATATATATATACAAAATTTGTTTCATAGACTGCGATAGGGAGGATGTGTGGCACGTTTGGGGGATGAAAGAGCAGCATGGAAGCTTCCTGTAGGAAAACCAGAGGGAAAACGCCCAGTGGACCAAGAATGAGGTGGGAGAATAACATTATCCATTATTTGAGGGAAGTAAGGGAACTCCGCCATGCCCGGATCAGAAAGGAGGAGATGGAGAGTAACAACCTCGTTAAAAAACCAGGGTTCAGTTGGCTCCGACTGATAGTACTCCGTAAGGGCCCCTAGCCAGGGTTACGGTGAAGACCTGAACGGCAGAGTCGGCGCAGAAGGAGTCCTTCAACATGGCGGATCTGGCGGAAAAGGCAACCCTATCTCTAAGGGAAATAGACAAACGCTGCCTTGCTGTGAAGAGGGATCTTCAAATTTCTCGGCCCTCCAGGTTGGGGGATTATGCTGTGGGCTAGCTCCCAACACACTAAAAAAAAAAAATGCTAAAAGACCAAACAAATCAAAGCCGGATAGTCGTAGGCTTTGGAGGTTTGGCACGGGAAGACGGCAGCAGCTGTAAAAACCCGAAGATACATTATACAGGGGATGATTGGAAATCATAGCTCAAGGTAGGAATGTATGGAGAGTTTATATCCGCGCGGTCATGAACCTGTGGGTTCGATAGAGTTAGTTAGATATACAATTCGTTCATAATATAAAGACAATTTTGTTCGAAATCTCTAAACAAACTTCCAAGCAGTACCGTATCTAATGTTAATATAATAATACATTTAGCCAAAAAATTAAAACAGGCATGTTGAGTAAATAATGTAAAATGCGAAGGTGGGAGACATGTTGTTACAGAAGAAAAATTAAACCAGATGGGACAGAGACTAAAGCACACCCCGCAAAAATCTCGTAGGCGTTAGGTGCAGGAAACGTGAGTAAGTTGTGGGTCCGTTCGTCAAGCAATAAACTTACTTAAATTAAAGCTATTCAGAATTCTAGCAAATTCAAAAATTGAAGTAACAGAATCCCAATATTCCCAGGTAGTAAGTACAATTTACTACAGTATATGTTTCTACGCCAGGAGACCGGGAGATCTGCTCGTCTCTGATAACGAATAGCGTCCGCAACCGGGAAAATTAGAACCTCTGTAATTGGATAATCTGTTCGCACTCTATGTCCTTGTTGGTCATAATTCAACATTTTATGAGGCAACATTCCTTTATTTATTCTGCTGACATATTCAAACGATTAACTTCGATTTTTGTTGTTAGTATTACAGTGTCTACTTGCATTTATTTGCGGATATCTATATTTTTCTTCTCATCCAAAAAAGAAATTTCAGTGGCTACGGTTTTTTAGAATTCGATAACATTATACAGCACCACCCATCATGGATCGTTCTCGATGGTATTCTGGTTATGTTCCATGCCTCTGATCCCGATAGTCGCGGTTTCAATCCCCGCCGTGGACGTTGATTTTCTTAGGAAGGGAAAATCCATGATGCAAGTTCTCAGGGAGGGACTTTAAGCCATGGGTTCTTACTGTGTAGATCAATTCGGCCTTTCCTATCCAAATAATACCTTAATCGGCTACTAGGAATCTCTTTGGGGCGATGGGCTAACCACAGACATCTATAGGAAAATAAGCGTATGTTAGCTTGGGTAAGCAATTGTAAATGCCATCAAAAACAAAAGACTTTACCATTATGTCCACCGCTGTGGTCTCAAGGTAGCGTGCATCCTTGTCACGCAGCGGGCCTAAGTTCTATCCTCGGTCGGTACAAGTTGGTCAAATATAAAAAAATCTAGTTAAATTATCCACGTCCGAACTCCTTTCAAAAAACGTTAAACTGAAAATATATAAAACTGTTATTCTACCAATTATATTATATGGCTGCGAAACATGGACTCTTAATTTAAGGGAGGAAAATATACTACGAATATTTGAGAATAAAGTTCTTAGGAATATTTTTGGACTAAAGAGAGATGAACAGACAGTGAATGGAGAAGACTATATAACAGTGAACTACATGGAATTTATAGGAAGCCAGATATAATAAGAACAGTTAAGTCTCGTAGACTGCGATGGCCAGGACATGTGGCACGAATGGGGAATGAAAGCGTGCATGGAAGCTTCTTGTATGAAAACCAGAGGGAAAATGCCCAGCTGGTGAACCAAGAACGAGGTGGGAGAATAACATTAACTATGATTTGAGGGAAGTAGATTATTCAGGGAATGATTGGAAAACATTAACTCAGGAAAGGAATGTATAGAGAGCTTATGTCCGCGCGGCCATGAACCTACAGGTTCGATAGTGCCAGTGACTTAGTTAGTGGCATTAATTAAAAAAGTTAGTCCGCAGGTTGTGGATTTACGGTATAGACAGACTTCTCTTAGCCCGAGATTAAAAAGTGTACAATTAAAGTACTGCAACCCCACCGGATGTAATTTTAACATTAATAATTGTAAAAGTAATGATAAAATGGGGACATAATAGAATTTAATCCCAGTCTCGAGGAGGCAGGTGTAGGTTGGTTACTCTATAAAATTAAATGTGGGTGCCGTCGTTTACGTGTTCTGCATTCATTTAGAACTTATTTCCCTATAAGAGCTTAATGTCCCTTGTAAGAACTCCGTCCTGCAACTCAAAGCATCTCGCAGAAGTAAAACATCGCTGTACTAGATTAGATTTGTAGAGATGGATTTTTTTAAGACTCGACACGCAACCTTATTTTAGATTCCTTGTATTAGACTGGTCGACAAAAATTCTGTTTGGTGGAGCAAAAATATTACAGAAAATACATACATAATGACTTTATTAAACTAAAAGTAAGATACATACAATGTTATTTACAAATATGGATCGCACGGGCAGTAAGCCGTACGTGCTGTTGACAGTCCGTTACAATAAGTTGATATTTGGTAATAATCATAATCATCATCAACAACAACAATCACAGATTAAGTCCATGTGGCTTGTTCCGGTCTCATAGATTCTCATTCAAAAGTTGGATCCATCTCTTCTTCGGTCTACCAACATTCCTGCGTCCTTTTGGTTTGTATTTAAGTATAATTTTGGCAATGCGATCATCTTCCATTCTTTCAACATGTTCTTTCCATTTTTTTCTAGATTCTTTTATTCTATCTAAGAGTTTAAAGATATTTAGCTCATTTCTAATATCTTCACTTCTTCTCTTATCTAGAAGTTTGCAACCAGCCACACTTCTCAGAAATCTCATTTCAGCTGCTTCTATGATCTTCTCTTCTCTTTGAGTTAAAACCCAAAATTCACTACCATACAATAGTAAGGAGAATTCCACTACTTTATAAAATTTAATTTTTTTTTTCTTGTGCTTTTAAATATCCTTTTGATTGTTCCACATATATAATTAAATTTATTAAGTTTGTTAAATAGAACTTCATTTTTAAAATAGGAGATTTAGTTATAATATACTTAAAAAACACAATAATATTACAATTAGGTATCAATACATTTACATTACGAGTATATATTAACTTAGTTATGTAGAATTATTAAGAATTAATGGTATTGCAATTTGTTCTCTTCTCTTTTAGTTAAAACTCAAAATTCACTACCATACAATAGTAAGGGGACTGCCACTACTTTATAAAATTTTAGTTTTGTTTCTTTTCTTGTGCTTTTAAACATCCTTTTGATTGTTTCACATATATAATTAAATTTATTAAGTTTATTAAATAGATCTACATTTTTAAAATAGGAGATTTGGTAATAATATACTTAAAAAACACAATAATATTACAAATAGATATCAATACATTTACATTACGAGTATATATTAACTTAGTTATGTAGAATTATTAAGAATTAATGGTATTGCAATTTGTTAACAAATTTAATTATTCCTGAATAACTCTTGTTCTTATTTTCCGCGTTTTGTCCAGAAATGTACCCAAGTTTATCCAATTTTCTGGGTTTACCAATAACTCGTAGCATGCCAATCTTTCGCGATTTTAATTTAGAAATATTTCCGGTAATAACTGATGCCTCCAATATTCTAAATCGTTACATTTTCGTAATATATGTATCTCGTCTTCAAAGCTCCCGCACATTGGACATATTCGCATATCGTGATTGTCGCTAATTTTTAAAAATTTCCATGCCCCTAACCTGAACCAAGCAAGCCCTGATCTCTAGAAAATTACATATATATATCAAACCATAATTCAGAGCATTTTAACATATGATGCTGAAGTCTGGCAAATTCCTAACAGGGAAATGAAAAGAATTTTAAGTACAGAAATGGATGTTTTAAGAAGATCAGCTGGAAAATCTAGAATGGATGGAATACGAAATAAAGAAATAAGGGAAATGATGGGTGTATAAGAGGAGCCGGACATCACAGACATTATAGAAGAGAAAAGATTACAGTGGTAAGACGATATCAAATGAATGCCAGAACAAAGATTGCCTAAAATTGTGATGGAATTGATCGCAATGGAAAGGAAGAAGAGAGGAAGACCGAAGAAAACTTGGATAGAAGGAGTACAAGCAGCTATGAATATCAGAGGATTGAATGAAGATCAATGGATGGACAGAGAGGAATGGCGTTTGGTTTCCGGAAGACGGCGGCAGTCGCCATGACAAAAATGAACTTTTTTTCTTTCACAAGAATAAAAAATATGAGATTTTAGAAGTAATTTTCATCCTGAATTTAAATATCATTTCAGTTTTTTTCCTATCAGGCAAGAGTTTTCTGCGATATTCATTTACATTTTTTATAATTTTTAATAAAATCCATCTAACTCTAACTCATTGTGATTTACCTAGAAGGTGGTAGGTAGTGATGTTCGGACTATGATTTGAGAGAAGTAGATTATACAGGGAATGATTGGAAAGCATTAGCTCAGGGTAGGGATGTATGGGGAGCTTATGTCCACGCGGCCATGATCCTACGGGTTCGATAGTGCCAGTGAGTAGGTATACTTACTTACTTACTTACTTACTTACTTACTTACTTACTTACTTACTTACTTACTCACTGGCACTATCGAACCCGTAGGTTCATGGCCGCACGGACATAAGCTCTCCAATACATCCCTATCCTGAGCTAATGCTTTCCAATCATTCCCTGTATAATCTACTTCCCTCAAATCATAGTTAATTTTGTTCTCCCACCTCACTCCGGAAAATTTTACCCCAGTAGAACCCATGTCCGCATTTCTTGACGGTTGTATTTTTACGGTGAAAGATCGTCACTCTTTCGACCAAGGTACTTATTTCGTCTGGCTTATCACCTTCGACCAGTCCGGCATGGGTAACCCTATCGGCAGCAATGCTACCGCCGGCATAGCTCTCAGGATCATTTAAGCACACAAGCCACTCCACCACGACAAGGTAAAGATACCATGGAGGGGAGTGAGTAGGTATAGTTCCGAATATTTTACTACAGAATACAAGTCAAATTATTAATAAATTTGAAGTCCGTGTTCTCAACAGGTTATACATCACATTTTTCTGTGCTGGCTACTGGAGTTATGTGGTTTTCAATGACTGATGGAGTTACGAGGTTTTCATTGCTTACCGTCGATATGGAGATCTTATGTCCGCGCGACCATGAATCTTTGGGTTCGATATAACCAATGACTTATTTATTTACTTAATTATTGAGCGAAGTTTCGACGGATCAATTAGCAAAATGTATTTGTATATTTTAGTAGATCACTCTTGTTGGCTGGCCCGTTTCCATCGCAAGAGTTTGTTTTTATAGAATTCTTATTTGGCTCTTCAGAAGACTTTTTTTTCTTTTTGGATGTTTATTGTTTCAGTCAGTTTTATTGAGGCAACTTAAATTTTGTTAACTCTTAAGTATATGCATTAAAAATGACATACTTTTCTTTGTCATTGAACATGTTTTCAGCAATATTAGCGACTTTTATTTTGAGGTAACGAAAGGACTTTAGATTAGATAATATCGTAACCGCTTAGTGACCGTTAAGCTATCAGTTAATTAATGCTCTAAGTAGAGCTAAGGGACAGTTTCTAATAGAGTTAGGACTTTGTCGAGTTATGGTCACGCTCTAAATAGATTCTACCAATTATGAAGTCAATACTAAATCCCGAAACTATCACCGTTACGGATTCAGAAACATTTATTATAAATATTTAACAAGTAAGTCCACCGCTGTGGTCTCGTAGTAATGTCATTGGCTCAGAAGCAGCAGATCCGGGTTCGATCTCTCCGGGTCGGAATAGGAATTAGGGCACAAAGAAATTAAACATAGGCTCAATTCTAGAAATGCGAGCTATTATGCATTGCGAAGGCTCTTGACATCCTAACTCCTTTCAAAAAGCGTTAAACTGAAAATATGTAAAACTATTATTCTACCAGTTATATTATATGGGTGCGAAACATGGACTCTTACTTTAAGGGAGGAAAGAAGATTACGAGTATTTGAGAATAAAGTTCTTAGGAACATTTTTGACCAAAGAGAGGTGAACAGACAGGTGAATGGAGAAGACTACATAACAATGAACTACATGGTCTTTATAGGAAGCAAGATATCATAAGAACAATCAAGTCTCGTAGACTGCGATGGGCAGGACACGTAGCACGAATGGGGAATTAAAGACGGGCATGGAAGATTCTTGTAGGAAAACCAGAAGGAAAACGTCCAGTTGGTAGACCAAGAATGAGGTGGGAGAATAACATTAACTACAATTTGAGGGAAGTATATTATACAGGGGATGATTGGAAAATATTAGCTCAGGATAGGGATGTATGGAGAGTTTATGTCAGCGCGGCCATGAGCCTATGGGTTCGATAGTGCCAGTTAGTTAGTTATTATAAGAATTTGGAATGAAAACAAAAGGACTGGAGAACATGTAGTGGATGGATAGGGATGAGTGGGGAGGAAAATTAAAAATCTAGGATAGAAAGATGTGTGAACATTAAAAATCTGTATATAAATAAATCATATTATTATTATTATTATTATTATTATTATTATTATTATTATTATTATTATTATTATTATTATTATTATTATTCATATTTTACAGATAACGATTTACAATTATCTCTACACTGTTCAAATGAAATGAGTAAAGAAAACAAGTTTAAAATATCTGTAAAGAAGACACAAATAATGGCCTTTTTGGAAAGTCGCTCATAAGGTCGAAAATAATTCCACTGAGCAACAAAAAAACTTTTTATTTTGTCTCAGAAAGAAAAATATGTGATTCTAATAGTATTTTTTCTTAGTTATTCACCTTATATTGGGTGCACGCCAAAACATAATTGGTTGAGGCAATACACTACAAGCCGGAAGGTCGAGGGGTTCGAGTCCCGGAGGTCAGGATTTAAAAAAAACTGTCCCAAATCTTCTGGAGGCACCATGGCCCTGGGGGTCTACTCAGCCTCTAAGGGAAATGAGTGTCATACTCTTGTTCTGGGGGTAAAGACGGTCGTCATGCAGGGCTGACAACCCGCCTGACTTATGCCGATTGTCTAGGAAGGTGGGAACCTTAACCTCTTACTATCCGAAGGGCCTCTTGAGGCCTGTAGTGGGATCACTTTACCTTTTAGGCCTATTCACCTTATATTGTTTACTATGATTATAAAGTGAATGGTGTGTTTTGGCTTAAATATTCGTGTTGTCCCTGAAATTCACTTGATCATTCATCCGTGAAAGCTCTCCATGCCCGCGTGTGGTTAAAAATATGTAGCAAACTCGTCTAATTTTGTGATACTAAGCGATTAGACTAGCATGCCTTAAAATTCATTGTTTAAAACGTTGAGGTGGATAGTCATAAAATAATATAAAGTTAAAATGTATCTTCTAGGTCAGAGCCGTTGTCCTTAACTTATAAAATGTGTATGCTTATTTATCTGGAGGTCTTTCAGAATCTCTATTCCATCTTCAGCAGGTCTTAATTCGCTACATTGCTTGATGTTCTCGGTGCTGGTCCTAATGAATCACGGACAACACTACATTAGGACCAGCACCGAGAACATCAAGTAATGTAGCGAAGAAAGATCTGCTGAAGATGGAATGGAGATTCTGAAAGGCCTTCAGACAAAAAAGCGTACATATTTTATAAGTTAAGGACGATAGCTCTGACTTAGAAGGTACATTTAATTTAACATTATTTTAATATTAATATTTAATATTAATTTAATATTATTTTATTACCAATATGGCATAAATTATATATCTATTTTTTTCTGGAGGTTTGAAGAACTCGGTTAATTTTGGGATAGTATAGTTCAATTTTTTCCCTGTAGGGAGAGAGCGCCTAAATCTCTGTTAAGGGAAACATGGGCTTACAAGATACAAGAAGATTAGAGTAAATTCGTTACAAACTTTTTATGATTAGTAATATTTGTCAGCTGATCTATTTCCACCGCTGAAATCTCGAGGTAGGGTACTGCCTTGTCACGTAGCGGGCCCGGGTTCATCTTCGATCTGGATAAGTTTCCTGGGCCGGGGTTTTTTCAGGGTTTTTCCTCACCTGTAAGACAAATGTCAGGAAACTTTAAGGCCCAAACGGTCCCCGAACATCATATGACCACCATAATTATCATCATTCACATTTTCCTTAGATTAAGCTTAGGATTAAGGCCTCTCATCGGCCGCGGTGGACTAGTGGTTATGCTCCTTGCCTCTGGTCTCGAGGGTCGCGGGTTCAAACTCGGCCGGGGTCGATGGGTTTTTTTAGGATGGAAAAATCCAAGGAGCAAGTCCTCCGGGAGGGACTTTAAGCCATGGGTTCCAAGTCTGAAAGTTTTCAGTTTCATAAAAGAACCGCAAACCTGAATAAAAAATCTCTGTGCAAAATTTTCGAACCTTCTTCATCCTATAAATACCTTAGTTGTGTTGGTATGTTCACCGCATAACTTTTATGACATCTCTAGAAAAATAAACATAAATAAAGTTCAGCCGCTGAGTCACCGGCTTTGACGTTTAGGTTGTACGAGGGGTAAAGAGAGAAACTCGCCCTCTACTGGCAATAAGAAAATAGTTGACCTGGGAGTGGACATCTGCCACAACCAATCACTGCTCTTGACGCCGATACACTCAGATTCAACCCAGGAAGTTTGGAATAGGGAAGTGGGTTGTCATTGTAACAGTATTTTCTTGAGAGAAAACCTTATATAAAACTGAAGACTGCAACACAGCAGGTACATAGTTGTAAGTTGTAACCGTACGAGCCACCCCCTCTTAAAGAAAAAAAAAATAGTTACACCACTTGCCTTTGAGCTCTTGCGAATCTGTACTATCCTGTGTGAAAGTGTGGACTCTAATATTTACTGTAAAACTAGTTTGCATGCCGTAAAAGAAAAACAAATACCGTTATTTTTAAACCGAGTTTGGCAACATCTATCCTCTGTAGGTAGGGGGACACTGGCATAGCCCATAAGGTCTGTAGTAACTTCCTGGGTTGAATTAGAGTGTAGTGAGGTTTGAAATTGCTGCATGTTGTTGGCTGTATTTATAGTATTTCTACTAACCGTGTAGTACATAAAGCGGCCCCTCAACTGAATATCCATATCGGCAACACTGTCGTGAAAACGTCAGGTCCGGAGACTGAGCGGCTGGACTGTAAATTGACTTGGTCTAGTAACTCCTAACAATGGAGAAGCTAAGATCTAATATTGTACTGTTACTCGACAGTTTTAGGTAGAGTTTCTTTTTTGTTAAGTGCACTTTTACAGCTTTTTGCAATCTGAAATATAGCAGAACGATTTATGAAGCGGTGATATTTTAGCTGCTAACTAAATTTAGTGCACAGCGCTTATTTGTATGTGTTTTTAGAATCAATTTGAGGCAGGGTGCATTAGTCGATTTTTACTTACGCACTCAAACACAACTTAAATGCAACAAATATGCATATAATTGTATAATTATTGTTTTTAGTTACAAAAGGTTATTATATTCTTCTTATTTTAGTCGTAAATATGAAAAAAAGTGGGACTATTTCCTGTCCCGACCGCTCTAATAATACATCATGGATGTCATGATCATACTAATAACTGGGGTTACAATTGTTATTCTATGAGTTATTCTATGAACCAGCGATAAACTCTCTAATAACCAACGATAACCACATTAAATATTAATAAAAAATACGCACAAGTTGTGCATTAATAACCAGCGATATCAACATCACCGATAACTCACTGCTAATAAGTATGGTTACCTTTTATACAATTACATTACTTTAGGTCTGCTTTTAGATATTAAATTACTTTAGAGTAGGTTAGAGTAATTGAATTAGGTTCCTATACATGTTGGCTAGGATAGCTGTTAGTTTCTTATACATATATAACAGTTATCTTCTATAACAGTTGTTTTCTATAACAGTTCTTCTATTAAATTCCTAAATGGCCGACGGTTACAATGGAAATTACATATTTAAGCAAATTTATTTCATATAATGTTTAAATACCTTAATAGCACAGCTCTACAAGAAAAAAACGGTTGCCCAGGATATCTCAGCGAATTTCTATGTTTTCAAGCGCACAGTTTACGAATATATTCATGAAAGTACTGAATGTGCTCTAGTTTTTATGATTTTTGCGTATCTTATATCTTAAACAGTAAACGGCTTGTTACTAATAAAATTTATGTTTCCAGTCATGATTTGATTTCTGCGCATTTTTTTCGCATATACAAACATCACGTGTTCCCCACTCGCACACCCCTCACTCCGCACATCGGCTGTGATCTCAGTTATTTGACAAAATTAAAGTACTCACAACGTGCATTTGGATATGATAAAACAATTCGTCAAAGCGTCGGACAAGGAAGGAAAATGTTTCAAATACATTTGTTGAAAATTTCCTAAAGCTCATTATGTAAAAGTTAAAAGGCGGAATATTTGATGGTCCTCAAATTCGGCAATTGATGAAAGATGCAAATTTTATCAAAGTTATTACTGTTCCGGAAAGTGAAGCTTGGAAGGGTTTTATATTGGTAGCAGAAAATTTGCTAGGTTACTATAAAGCACCCAATTATAAAGCAGTTGTGCAAAACATGTTGATAAGCTTCAAGATTCTGGGAGCAAATATGAGTATAAAGTTACACTTTCTCTACAGCCACCTGGATAGATTTCCGGATAATTTAGGAAATTATAGCGACGAACAGGGAGTGCGCTTTCACTAGGATCTAAACGTAATGGAGGAAAGGTATCAGGGTAGATGGGACCGTCACATGATGGCAGATTACTGCTGGTATTTAAAAGAGATTGTCCCCTAAAAATTTTAGAAGAAAATCTTATAAAAGGCGTTTCACTGAAGTATAACAACATGGGTTTTCGATATTTTTCTTTCTATTTACGTCAGTGCATACTAATTTTTCAAACAACAATTGACATTATGAATATATCTGTTATATTTTTTCGTATTTTCCGATTTTTGTAGTGTAAAATGAAAATAAAGATTTAAAAAACCAGAGCAAATCTTCCAAAACCATTGATAGTTTCATGAATTGTGAGCATAAATATATCCGAAATTAATCTTATATCAAGGGCAACAAAACCACTGTTGACCAGTGTAGTATTTCCTTTCCGAAGATTCATTTCAATAATACCACTACGTAATACCAACATTTGCATTAAAATTCTCATCAATCGCGTAAGTAAAAATCGACTGTAATACACCCCAACCATCAATTTGTTGTAGGGTCTAGTTTGTTGGAGATCTCAGCATAATTTTTATATTAATTTTTTTTAGTTCTTTGAAAATAATTTTGCGGATGGTTGTGATAATTCGTTTCGTGCTTCTAGCAATAAGTTTTTGTTACTTTTAGAAGCTCATATAATATTCTGTGTGCTTGTGTTCTCTTTCCACATCTTGTTTGGTTTACCACGAGTCGGACTTTTTGATTTGTGAAGCATTCGATTGCTGTTATATACCACGATAAAGCACTATAAAGCCAAGTTCGTGTAACGCTCGCGTTCCCAATATTTTTTCTTTATAAATTTATTACACTTGAATTATATCTTCAGATATCTACCAGTTATGTTTCGTTATGATTTAAGCATAGAGTTCCTTAAGAAAAGAACAATCATTCAAGCAAGGAAGAAAAATACAGTTAGTTTATCTGTTGGCTTCTCGGAGAATAAATTTATTTCTGTTACAACAAAGCACTCAGATGCACAAAGATAGGCTCAATACTGGAAATGCGTGCTATTATGCATTACAGAGACTCTTGACGTCACAACTCCTCTCAAAAAAACTTTAAACTGAAATATATAAAACTATTATTCTACAAGTTATATTATATGGATGCAAAACATGGACTCTTACTTTAAGGGAGGACAGGAGATTACAAGTATTTGAGAATAAATAAAGTTCTTAGGAAAATTTTTGGACTAAAGAGAGATGAACAGTCAGGTGTATGGAGAAGACTACATAACAGTGAACTACATGGTCTTTATAGGAAGCCAGATATAATAAGAACAGTTAAGTCTCGTAGACTGCGATAGGCAGGACATGTACCCAGAATGGGGAATGAAAGAGGTGAATGGTAGCTTTTTGTAGGAAAACTAGAGGGAAAACGTCCAGTTGATAGACCAAGAATGAGGTGGGAGAATAGCATTAGCCATGATTTGAGGTAAGTACATTATACAGGGAATGGCAGGATAACATTAGCTCAGGATAGGGATGTAAAACGAGTTTATGTCCTTGTGGTCATGAACCTTCGGGGTCGATAGTGCCAGTGAATTTGTTATTTATAACAATATCAGAACTGCAGCAATGAATGTGCAGGGCATGTAACTGCCTAGTTGTAAAAACAAACGCTACAAGCCAAAATGTCTCGGATAACTATTCCCGATGGGGCGAGCATTTTTAAGCTGGCTTAAACCATTTGACACACCATGTATCTAGAGTCATAAGATAAAAAATAAAATATACCTGTTGGCAGGTGCCGTCGTCCTCAACTATGTTTAAAAATATTATATTTAAAATGTTATCTGGAGGCATTTCGGAAATTAACTTCCATCATCAGCAGGATGAGTGTCTGCTACTAGATGTTGATGTTTACAACGTTGTAGACTTGATGTGTCGTTAGTATCACCTGAGTTGTTTTTGACGATCTCCTATAATGACTTGTGTTACTGGGGTGTGTTCTCATTGAGTAGTAAGGTGTTGTTTATTTATTTAATAAATTCAAGGTCTTCAAATATATTTATCTTTGTTGAAAGTGTTTCTTTGTGAACTGTCGTTAGGGTATTTTCTATTATGTCCATTCGGTGACCAACATTAGGCCTAATGATATATTTTCCATAGCTTGATTTATTACCCGCGTACATAAAATATTTGAGGTGTTTCTTATATATTATGTTAAAGTTTCTGTTTGTCCTACCTATATAAAACTTATTACAATCTTTATATGTTATTTTATAAACTCCCTTATTAATACATTTGTTGTGTTCTTCTATGTCATTATATACAGGGCTATTCAAAATGAAGGAACCGACTTCAAACATTTATTTCTTCCAAACTGCTAAACATAGAATCACAATTCCAACATACCTGGAAAGAGAAAAGTTCAAATTTCACTATTTTATACATTCAATATGAGCACCATGTGCTATACCACAAATATCAAAACAGTGGCTCATTTCTTGTTTCTTCGAATTTTCGAGTGCATCAAAATATCCTTTATATTAAACTTAAAATAATTTATTTTTATAAACAAACTCCAGCAATAATTTTCTTTAAATCATATTCAAAATTTGCACCAAGATCGTCTATAAATATTGTTAACCCACACAAGATTCAGCTGGTCCCTAGTTACCAAATTCACAACTTCAAAAATTCGATGTCGCAGATTTTCAAAAGTGTCAGGCATAAGGGGGATAAAAACACGGTCTTTTACGTAAAACCCACATATGAAAATCATACGGGGTTACGTCTGGTGAGCTGGGAGGCCACCGGCGATGAAATTTATCTTCTGCTCCTCTTTCAATCCAACGTCCTGGAATGGTGTTACTCAGGTAACGTCGGATGTGGTTAGAGAAATGAGGCCGTGATCTGTATTCCACACGTTTCTCTTTCCAGGAACGTTGGAATTGGGTTTCTACTGTATGTAGCTTGGAAGAAATAAATGTTTGAAGTCTGTTCCTTCTTTCTGAATAGCCCCATATATTACTTACTTACTTACTTACTTACTTACTTACTTACTTACTCACTGGCACTATCGAACCCGTAGGTTCATGGCCGCGCGGACATAAGATCTCCATACATCCCTATCCTGAGCTAATGCTTTCCAATCATTCCCTGTATAATCTACTTCCCTCAAATCATAGTTAATGTTATTCTCCCATCTCATTCTTGGTCTACCAACTGGGCGTTTTCCCTCTGCCTGTCCTACAAGAAGCTTCCATGCAAGTCTTTCATTCCGCATACGTGCAACATGTCCTGCCCATCGCAGTCTACGAGACTTAACTGTTCTTATTATATCTGGCTTCCTATAAAGACCATGTAGTTGATTGTTATGTTGTGTAGTCTTCTCCATTCACCTGTCTGTTCATCTCTCTTTGGTCCAATAAATTTCCTAAGTACTTTATTCTCAAATACTCGTAATCTCCTTTCCTCCCTTAAAGTAAGAGTCCATGTTTCGCACCCATATAATATAACTGGTAGAATAATAGTTTTATATATTTTCAATTTAAGGTTTTTTTAAAGGAGTTGGGACATCAAGAGTCTCTGCAATGCATAATAACCCCATATATTATGTTGTTTAATTTGTTTTCGATGTTGTAAGTTATATTTATGTTTTTTTTTTTTCAAAGTTCTAGCTGGTTTCGTGGTTTCGTTGCCTGTGAATCGATTCAATCTCTAGCAGAAATGAGTAGCCTGATGTACGTTGTGAGGGTAATGACGAGTGTCACTCAGGGCTGGCAACCCGGCTATCACCTTGTGCTGATTGTGTGGAAAGGTGAAAGCCTAGCCTCCTATTATCCGTAGGGCTTCTAAAGGCCTATAGTGGAATCACTTTACATTTCTTGTAGTTTACTTATAGCTTGTCCACCGCTGTGGTCTCGAGGTAGCTGCTGCCTTGTCACGCAGCGGGCCCGGGTTCGATCCCCGGTCGGGGCAGTTTTTCTGGGTGAGGTTTTTATCGGGGTTTTTCCTCACCTGTAAGACAAATTTCAGGAAAACTTTAAGGCCCGAACGGTCCCCGAAATCATATGGCCATCATCATCCTTATCATTATCATCATCATTACCGTCATCCTTCACCGGTGTGGAAAGCAACGGGAAGCTACCACACCTACAATTCCCTAGTAAAGCTGCAAGCATAGCATGAAAATGCTATGATTGCAGTGAAGGACCTGCCTTCGGGCAGAATTACTATGGATGGACTTATAGCCTAAATATGCGGTTATATTATTAATTATGATTACTGACGAAATGGCGGTAAAAATAAATTGTAAACAAAAAAAGAGGGGAAAAATAGCATAAACAATATAAACGCAGAGATGTTAGTAAATGTATAGGGTTAATGTATCATCTTGTTTTAGGGGAAGATTAAAATATTAGGCTTTCGTGACCCAGTTGAAGCCATTGTTCAGCTTGACATGCATGTCATACCGACAAATGCTAAACCGCATCCCCCCGGAAATCATTAAATCTATAGAATGGATAGGAAAATGAGCAAATCTGCGTGAAATATAGGATACACGGTCTTGTACCAACTGCAAGTATTGATTGCAACATAACATGACAATGTTCCCAAGGCATTATTATTATTATTATTATTATTATTATTATTATTATTATTATTATTATTATAACATGGAAGGAAAACATGACAGTAATGCAAGCTAGAGGGCTAAGCATCGAAGATGCCCAAGACCTTAGGCTTTGGAGGTTTGGCATGGGAAGACGGCAGCAGCTGTAAAAACCCGAAGATAGATAGATAGATAGATTATTATTATTATTATTATTATTATTATTATTATTATTATTATTATTATTATTATTATTATCAGTATTATTATTATTGTTATGACTATTACTATTATTATTATATGGTTGCGAAACGTGTATTCTTGTTTTAAGGGAGGAAAGAAGATTACGAGTATTTGAGAATAAAGTTCTTAGATAAATGTTTGGGTCAAAAAAAGAGATGATCAGACAGGTGACTGGAGAAAACTACATAAAAGTGAGCTACGTGATATGTATAGGAATCCTGATATTATAAGAACAGTTAAGTCTCGTAAACTACGATGGGCAGGGCATGTGGTACGTATGGGGGATGAAAGAGGTGCATGGAAGCTCCTTGTAGGAAAACCAAGAGGGAAAACGCCCAGTTGGTAGACCAACAATGAGGTGGGAAAATAATTTTATCCATGATTTGAGAGAAGTAGATTATACAGGAGATGAACATTTGCTCAGGATAGGGATGTATGGAGAGTTTATGTCTGCGCGGACATGAACCTACGGGTTCTATAGAGCCAGTGATTTAGTTAGATATTATTCGCTTTGTTTTAGCTCCATGACCTGTTCCATCTAGAATATATTAAGAGTGTCTCCATACATTTTTTGTCTTCCAGAAATTAGATATATCATCTTCAGATATAGTCGCTTTACAGTGAGTTAGATGGCCAGTAAGGCAGTTAGGAATTAGGAAGATTTGCATTGTACTATGGGGTCTCAGCAAGACCCGAATTGGGAACTGGTTTTTATAGTCGGAAGGAGGATCCTCTCCGCTATACGAGATAGAAAGTCTGTCTGCGATAGGATATCATATACGTGGGCTGTAACAAAAATAGTGGCAACACTGCTGTAGAAGCGAAGTTAATTATTGTAACTTCTGCCACATGTTAATATATGTCTGACCTATCTTACAGTAAATGGACTCGTTCATACGTCTCAAAGCGCATGAGCTTTGGAGAGAGAAAGTTTGTCTCCTCGGAATTGCCGCTCTAAGGTGTTGTGTTCGCTATGTTTACAAAGCAGGAACAGCAGGAAAATGTAATGTGCCCAGCGTTTGCGAATGAAGCGCCCACATTTTTCGTAGAACCCTCCAATAATTTGGCAGGATAATGCACGGCACATGTAGGGGGTGGGAGGTGCTTTTCCATCCATCAAATTCACCGGACTTAAGTGATTACGATATGATCCCTAAGAAGAAGGAACCACTTCGTGACACTTGATTCCAGAGTGTTCCCGAAATTCTGATGGGAAACTATGACTTCCACATCGCTGGCAACGAGTTGTAGACAATTCTGGGTACTACATTGAAGGACCGTAGAAGTTTCACAGGCCTGTTAGTTGTATACTAGTAATAAATAAATAGTTGCCACTACTAAAGTTACAACCTAAGTATAATTCTAAAGGATAAACGATATGATTTTGTAATTATAATAAATATAAACTGTGACAAAATATCATTTGAGTTTAGTAGTACAGTAGATAAGGACTTTATTAAACTAAAAGTAAGATACATGCAATGTTATTTACAAATATGGATTGCACGGGCAGTAAGCCGTACGTGCTGTTGACAGTCCGTTACAATAAGTTGATGTTTGGTAATAATATACTTAAAACAAAAAAGAAAACAATAATATTACAATTAGATATCAATACAATTGCATTATACATTAACGTAGTTACGTAAAATTATTAAGAATTAATGGTATTGCAATTTGTTAACATATTTATTTATTCCTAAATAACTGTTGTTCTTATTTTCCGCGTTTTGTCCAGACATCTACCCAGGTTTATCCAATTTTCTGGGTTTACCAGTGACTCGTAGCATGCCAACCTTTCACGATTTGAATTTAGAAATCTTTCCGGTAATAACTGATGTCTCCAATATTCTAAATCGTTAGATTTTCCTAATATATGTATCTCGTCTTCAAAGCTCCCGTACGTTGGACATATTCTCATATCGTGATCGTCGCTAATTTAAAAAAAAAATTCCATGCCCATAACCAAACAATCCCTGATCTCTCTTTAAATCCTAGATTGAGTGTACAAGATTCTTTTTCCCAAACTTGTTTTAGGTCTCTTTGTAAAGATAGTGATCGTTTTCCCGCACATTCGGCTAAAATATTTTGTCGGTTTATATCTAAGTACCTCCTTCTTATTTGTCTGCACACATTCTTGCGATTTTCAGTCCCCTTTTCCCATACCCAACCCATCCCAATCTTTTGGAGTTCTCTCCTAACCTCGTGTGCCCAGAATTCCCCATTTCCGTTCCTAATTTGGTGGTCGTAACAAATTGCTCTGAGCATTGTTTGTTCACCTTAGATTAGCCGTAACCAGTACTCGAGTACATGAATTTTGCAGTTTATGTCGTCCTGAAATGACCCACATTCATATAAAATTCCAAGTTAGAAACGGCCTTACTAAATCCTGTAATATATTTTAGAAAATGCGTATATAGCTTATTTAGTATTTCCGTGAGTTTAGTATAATATGGGCCATGTGTGTAAAAGTAAGTAGTATCAGTGTGCATGGCAGCTGCTGTCACCTGAAACTTTGTTCCTGGAAAGCAAATAACGCTGCAAGTGTCCAATACAATGTAAACAACCATTAGTTGTCAGATTTATAGACACACGTGTCCACGTCACCTGTGACGTACAAATTAAACAATGTATCTTGACTTCAATATTCGCTCCAGTCTCAACGTTTCTTATATAATACAAGAGAGATTTTTTTCTCTTCATACACCTCAAGATCTCTGTGATTTATCGTTATTGGATAATTAATTTCTCTTGTTCAGACAATGAAATTTATTATATGTCAATAGTGGTGTCACGGATGGCGGTAGCTTAGTAAACAATCGAATTTCTTTAATTTAAATTCACAAATGTTTACAAAAAATTTCCAAATGTTCATTTCTTTTCCCCAAACTTAACTGTATGCACACAAATAATTCCCTGCTATAAGAGTTCCTTACAACACAATTTATTTTATAGTTCAGTTCTTCACACTAGTTTTTTCTTAGACTGACTTGTCGGACAACTCGCATCTCTTTATATATGCCTGGAATGGAATTATCTGGACGCTAGTCTTGAGAAATAAAATTGAATTGTCGCGTACCGCCAATAATTAACTTGATAAGATCTGCTCCATACAATATTTCAGTTAAAATATAATAATATATCGTTTCCCGACATCGGGAATTATTCAAATTTTCCAAATATAGAATTGCAAATATATTTGATATAATGTTATAAATGTCGGTCCTGAAGTGAGCAACATAATAGTAAACCTAATGTTTTATCCACACAACGTTATTAACCCTTAAAATTGGCAATGTATCCTATAAGATACATTGATTTAATTATTTAAAATTATTTATAAAACAACTAGCTAATACCCGGCGTGCGTTACTACGCCTAAATAAATTAAAATTAATGTGCTTTATGTTTAGTGGAACAAGTAAAATGAAAATAATTATACATTTATATTTTTAAATACCCCGTCCTGATTACCCGGCGTTGCTCGGAAATCTACTTATCCCGATCTTCTTGACATAAATAAGCTGAAATACGAAAATTAATGTGTTTTATGTTTAGTTAAATAAGTTGAAAGAAACAATTAATATCTTAATTATGTTTAGATACCCCGTGCAGTTTACCCGGCGTTCACCGGGAAACTACTCATCCCCATCTTCTTGGCATAAATGAGCTGAAAGACAAACATTCATGTACTTATGATTAGTTGAATAAGTAGAATGAAAAATAATTATAAATGTACTTCGTAATTATTTTAAGATTCCCCGTGCTGATTACCCGGAGTTGCCTGGAATCTACTTATCTCGATCTTCTTGGCATAAATGAGCTAACAGACAAAATTCGTTATAGTGAGTTATCCGTAAAAGAATAACCGCCATGTATTGCTATGCTTGCACAGGAATCTACGTACTTGTCTCGATCTTCTTGGCATCAATGAAAGACAAAAATGGTTATTGTGAGTTATCCGTAAGAGATAAACATATGTCGTTGCGGACTTTTTTGTAGAGCTTTTGAGATATTCATTTCTGTGTACATTAATGTTGTGTATTTGTTATGGTTTAGGCAGCGTAAGTCATTTAAACGTCCAAAGAGCTACTTTTTTCACGTTTTCCACTATAAAAGGCGATTTTTAAGGATGTAGGAGTTGAGTATTACAACTGTCCTATAGCCTATGTTCATCCCGGGAATCTCCTGAACATTTTGCAAAAAGCCCCATCACAATCGGATCAACGGTATGGCCGCGCATAAAGTACGAACAAACAAACATTTTTATATATTAGATAGAAACAAACTAGTGGAAATTACTTACATTTATGTCAAATTACACAAAAATGTATAATAATAACTTAAGATTTTCACATGATTTTGTTTTCATTGCGGTCCGAAACATTTAAATAATTGGCACTAGAAATTGTATCGCCAATTTGAGGGCTATTTTAATAAAAGATACAAATTTCAAAATAGTAGGCCTATATAATAAAATATAGTACAGTACAAGAATGGAAGGCTTTTACGTAGGGCTTGAAAAATTATGCCCTCATCTATCAACATTTAAATTGATAAATAATACACTACCTTCCATCCTTTTATCGGAATATACTACTACGGGTGCAAATAAATGAATTGGGAGATCTCAACTAGGCAACGCCACAGGACTGACAAGCTAAGCTATTGGTAAATGCTGTATCAACAATCCCGCCTTACCTGACATGACTTGCTCTAACTCACTGGGACCGATACACTGTATTGCATTTTACATTGTAACCCCAGTTATTATTTAAAGTGATATAGCACAGCTGTAGGTTGTAATTAGAGGTAGTGATTTTGTTCTACAATAAAGCTATGCAATCATTTAATAGTTAAATTCCCAGACATCCAATTTTCCAGTTCATTTCATTTAAAAAACGTCAAAATTGGTGTGAATGAATATGCACTCATTTAATTAAATTGTATATTTTAATAGTTTAATGCAGAAGTTTTCATCCATCGCTCTAGTCCCGGTCTGACGTCATTGGCTCGGACACAGCGTGACCGTATTCGATCCCCCGCCGGCTAAGTTTCCTGAATAAGATTAAATGTTGTATTATTATTATTACCACCCATCATCATTATCATAAGTAACGCCACGAGTGATTTCCAAATTATCGATAAATTCACGACTCACTAAGTGATGCTTTCTTTATCACAAAAGCAGGAGCTGTTAAATAGAAATTGATGAAGAATGAGGTGAAATACGACTGTCAATGGTTGTAAAACAAAATTATTTGAAACGTGATTGGTCACTGACTACCATTTGAGGCATGTGTTAAATAAAAATAGTCCAAGCAAACTCGTTTGTTAGGAAGTCCTAGTTAATAAAATTATCACAACATTTTAAATTAAAACAGAATAAAAATATATCACCCAAACGGCGATGTTTGAAAACAAATCAGAATTGCGAGGCTATGCATATTCTCTGCAACTTGTTCATATTATTTATTGCCGAACAGGATCGCAATATTGTAAGAATGCACCCTAGTGGAAAAATAATAAAACACATCAAACCGTAGGCCTACATTATAATCAACATTATAGGTTATTAATTTATTTTTTAGTAAACAACTCAGTAAAATCAAAGAAACGGTTCATTATTTGCTATATTCAATGTATTTGTTGGAGAAAATAATGCTCCGACCTGTTCAGGATATTAAAAAGGAGGAGCTTTCTTTATGACAAAAGCAGGAGCTGACAAAAAGAGAAATCGATAAAGAGTGAGGTGAAACACGACTGTCATTGTTTGTAAAAACAAAATTAATTGAAATGTGATTGGTCATTGACTACCATTTGAGGCATGTGTTAAATATAAATAGTCCAAGTAAACTCGTTTGTTAGGAAGTCCTAGTTAATAAAATTACCACAATATTTTAAATTAAAATAGAATAAAAAATATGACCCATTTCAGACAGTGGACATGACCATTTCTGCAACACATTAAGTATGTTTTCTACCAAAATCGCGTTAATTTAACTGTTAATGCAGTAAATTAGCATTGCTGAATGTGATAGCAAGTTTGTACTGTTGCCATATATTTTTATAGTCTTAACTCTGTCAGACGTACAGCCGTAATATTATAAAATGTTCCATCTCATTCCAGCAAGACAATTTAAAAACTTTCTGACTTCTTGCAAACGGTAATTTCCTGCATCCATTTAACGGGTAAAGTACAGTAGTGTACATAATTAAAGATTCGCAAAGGATAACTAAACAAAAAGTTTACGAAACTCAATTAACGAGAATTACTGTATAATTTATTTTTACAAAAGTTGCAAGGCAGGAAAGATATGCATTTTAAAATGTAATTTCATAGACATAAATTATCGAATTTTCTTGTAGTATGATGATGTAGATATTTGTTTGCTGCTAAACTTGCACCAAATGAACAAAATGAAGAATGGGAAGACATAGGACAAGAACTGCAGGAGATCAAAGTAAAAAAGTTTAAAATTATGTGGTCCTATTTAAAGGATTTCTTAGAAATAATAATAATTTACTTAAACTAGGAGAGTTGAAACTGTAAACTCTTCTCAACTCGACCAACAAAAATATGTACAAGTATATAATACGTATTTATAAAATTATTTTTCACTGAGAGTAATTAATAATCATAATTACAAAGATATAACGTTATCTCAGTCAAAACATAAATTTGTTAAGTCGACGTTTCAATCTCCTTATGTGAGATCATTTTCAAAACATGGTTGTTTATAAATGTATGGTACATCGTTACAACCATGTTTTGAAAAATGATCTCACATAAGGAGATTGAAACGGACTTAATAAATTCCGATTCCGATTGGGGGTCTTTCCACTTTTCAGCGGTTGCCCTTTTACCAGCCGGCTGCTGGCCCTTCACATCCACATGTGTCAATCACAGAGGTAGATGATCAACAGCCAGTGTAGGGGTGACATGTGGTTAGCATGTCGAGTCCCCCAGCCGTTATAGCTGGTTCCTCAACCTGGAGCCGCTACTTATTGGTAGCTACCCAATTGCCTCACGATGCTGGGTGGGCACCGGTCCCACACTGGCCGAAATACCATGAGAAAATTTCTTCCCCCATGGAGACTCGAACCAGCGCAAGTCCCGTAGCTCTGCGCCAAGGCTTCCTACCTTAACCGCTCGGCTACGGCGCGGGACTCTTAATAAATTTATTATATAAATAAGAAGATAGTACAGTGTACTGAAACAGCTGTCATTGAATTATATCTTAATAAATATGAAAATCAAATAAAACTAAGTTTTATTTTTATTTAATTAATAAGTATCGATTTTCATCAAGTACACCTAACTCAATTGATAATTTAATAAATTTATGTTTTGACTGAGGTAACGTTTATTTCTTTGTAATTATGATTAAAAATAAAAGTATAAAAATAATAGCATAAATATTTTTGTAAGCCCTTGTTTATTAGGCGTTCTCCCCCTACAAGGAAAACATTGAAACATACTAATTTAGTTACACTTATTTTTGTATAGATGTCATTGGAGTGGCACGTGGTCAGATTTCCGCCTCATACTGACATCTAGGAAACCAAGGTAGTACTAGGATGGGAAAATTCGGTAAATTTTGCTTAAAGGCCTTTTTGTTGAAGCTTAAGGGTCTTTTACGAACCTGAAAATCTTCAGACTCGGGACCCACTGCTTAAAGTCCTTCCCGGAGGACTTGTTTCGTGGATTTTTCCATCCTAAAAAATCCATCGACCCCGGCCGGGTTTGAACCCGTGACCCTCGGGACCAGAGGCAAGGAACATAATCACTGATCCACCGCGGCCGACGCATAAAATATATCTTTAAATAAATTTAAATATATTTATACAAATTAAACTAAAATTATAATTTAATACACAAGTGATCTTCTTGGTGATCAAATATTAAAATATATATATATTTTAAAATTATAATGAATCAAGAAAATATTATTAGAGAAACAAGAAGAACAGAAACCTTCAATTACTACTACTACTACTGCTACTATTACTACTACTACTATTACTCTTAGTATTACTACTACTACTACTACTACTACTACTACTACTAATAATAATAATAATAATAATAATAATAATAATAATAATAATAATAATAATAATAATAGCTTTATTTATCTAGCAGAGTGAAGACCTTAAGGCCTTGTCTATCACAGCCAGGTTAGAAAAAAGTACAAAAATGTAAGCTGCTTGTATGAAAACCGAAGGGAAAGAACCCAGAAGATAGGTCAAGGACAATAAGGGAGAATAAAATTAACCATGTTCTGAGGAAGATTAATTATACATGGAATGGTTGAAAAACAGTAACTCAGGTAGAGAGAACATATATCCACGCTGCCATGAACTTTCGGGTTCGATAGAGCCAGAGAGTTAGTTTATTTTTGTATCAGGCTATACATTCTCTATAAAATTCCAATAACAGCGACATTTGATTCGTAACCATTTAACTTTTTAGTAATCAATTGATTTGGTGTTTACTGATTAAATACAATAAAACTGTTAAAGTTTTATACAGTAACACTGGTGAACATGATTTTTGTCTCATGAGTACCAATAGTTGTACTTAATGCAGTTTTTATCGTGTTTTTTAATATGTATTCGGAATTTCTCCATCACTCACAGTTTTTTATTTCAATTTTAATTAATGGATTTAAATAATTATTTTTTAATAAACGTTTTTTCGTTAATTTGTCCATTGTAAAATAAAACGGGGGAATACTTTCATCGGGAGATTTCAGCTATGGAAAAGATATATCAAGGCAAATGGAATCCTAATATGCTGGCCGATTATTGTTGGACCATCAAGAGGGATGCTCCACAGGCGAAATAAAGCAGAAAATCATCATTTCTTACTTTCTAGGTGAGTCCGAATCTTCGAATATTGTGTAGAAAATATTGAAGTGTTTGAAATTATAAATTCCTGTCTCTCGGAAACCTTGCGTGGTGGAGAAAAACCGATATCATATTTAAATTCAGAAGAAAAAATACTATCAGAATCACATATTTTTCTTTCTAAGACAAAAAAAAAGTTTATTTTTGTTGCTTAGTGTTAGTAAACAAGAAGACGTGAAAGCATTTGAAAAGACAGGTTTCCTATGAAAGGGATTTTCATATTTATTTTCATACAAATTCGTTACAGCTATTTCAGTACTTTGTACCTTCTTCGGACGAATATCATGATTACAAATGAATTTTTATTATTATTATTATTATATATATATATATATATATATATATATATATATATATATGTATATATTTTGCACTCAAGCATGTAGCAAGTGTAACTAATCAACTGAATGTAAACAAAAACAGTGCAACAAACATTCTCTTATAAATAATAGTTTAAAAAGAAACAACACGCTTTATTAGAAAGTCGAACTAAAAAATGAAAAATAATTTTAATTTCCAACACGCTTGGGATAAAATTAAAGTGGTCAACAAAAAAATCATCTCCAACATATCTAGAATAAAACTAGAGTTACCTACAAAAAAAATAATTTTACCATCAAGACCGTGGGGTGCTTCTTAGAGGCTTTACTTTTACCAATATCTGTTTATTATCAAATATATATATTGATATAGAGCATCCCACGCTTTTGATGGTAAAATTATATTTTTGTAGATAACTCTAGTTTTATTCTAGATGTGTTGGAGATGATTTTTTGTTGACAACTTTAATTTTATCCCAATTGTGTTGGAAATTAAAATTATTTTTCATTTTTTAATCCCGTTTTCAAATAAAGCGTGTTGTTTTAGTTATTTAATTTTCTTTATTTTTTATTTTGGTTTTCTAAAAATGTAAATATCTTTAAATTCGATACTATTTTAGTATGAGCTAAAAGTAATACTCTTCTAAAAAATCCTCCGGGCCGGATTTGAACCAGCGATCTATGGATTAGTGAAATTATATACCACTACAGTCCACCACTCTACCAACTGAGCTACCACAACGATAGACTAAAAAGTCGATACGTCCGCAACATATTATACCGGTCTTTATTTTTTTGGTGTCCTGATGTCCTGAACAGGATTTTAGAAAAAAAATATGAAATTATTTTATTGTAATTGGTCCTTTACAAGTATACAAAGTTTCAAGTCGATCCAATGTTTTTAAGTGGGTGAAAATCGTGTTGAAACATTCCGTTACATAGATAGACTGATACAGGTCAAGCTAATACAAAGCGTGTAAAAAGAGATGATACATTTAAATCCAGTTGGGAATTTAAAAGCCTATTACTGTTCTTCAGTTTATTTATTTGTACAATTTCTAAAATATCTAGTTTTTACTTTGTTACAAACGTGTAAAACTTTAAAATTTGAATTAAAACAATGATCGTATTGAAGTAGGTAGTTAGCGTATTTTGAAGTATCCACATTTCTGTTACATGCTCTCATATGTTATTTTATACGAGAAAACTTTTTAATATTTCTGTAGAAAGACGACAAAAATGTTAGAAATATATAAAATCGAATAGAAAAAGAAGTTTGGAGTAAGTCGTGCAGGAGAAACAACTACTTTGAAATTAATGGAATATTGATAAAACAAGAGAAAGTTCTAGATGAAGAGCCACGATACTGTGGCAGGTACGAGGAGGAGGGACGCAAATGTCAAAGTATTAGATCAAGAGAGTGAAGCTTGGACAAACATCCAACTAAAACAAAGAGCACAAAAAAAAAACAAAGTTCTCGTCATTATTTTTGCATCATTTAACAAGTTTGGTAAACTTCCTAAAACCCTGTTTTTCTCTCTCTTAAAAAAAAACCCGACGATTCTTTCTCAGTTCAACTAACAAATCGAGGGTCAAAATACGAACCTTGAAATGCCATCGGTCCATGGATTTTAAGTAATAAAATAAATAAATATCTCCAACTCAGGGTCGGGTCGAGGGATGAGATGAGATGAACCCCTATTTATAAAGGCTGTCCGCTCTTAAAGTGATCCACATCAAAACAAAACCATGTCACCTGCTCGCTTTTCATCAGTTATGGACACCGACGTACTATGTAGAATAAATAAGTACGCGAAAAAGTAGTTCCGTTTATTCAATTAAAAAATATGTCCTCGGAATATACTTGTTATTCTTCGTGAATGAAAATAATAATACGTAAAACATAGAAAATATTCTAAAATATACCTAATCAATAATTACAGCTTAAAATAGTTTATTACATATGGGTGAATGCATTTGAGTCATGCTTCAGTCGATTCTCATGAAACAAAATGGATGAAAGTGTCGAGTCTTCTGTTGCTGTGTCGCCATCTCCCTGTCAATGTGACGCGAATTGCGGAAGGATACAATTGACGTTTGTTTATGTTAGGGTCACTCTAAGAGCGGGTAAGATATAGAGGTCTGTGAATGACAAGGATGCCGGCCGACCACGCCTGACGCACAATCACAGGGGCAGATGAACGGAATGAAATGAATGGATGAGATGAGTATGGAGAAAGTGGTGGAATGAAATTGTGGAGGGAAAACGGGAAAAACCCCGAGAAAAACCTGCCCAAGCTCCGTTTCATCCACAACGAAACCCACATGGAGTGACCGTGACTCGATCTCGGGACCCCAGCGATGAGAGGCGAGCGTCTAACCGCTTGCGCCACGGAGCCACCATAGATTTTAAGTAATAATTCGTTTAATCTCCAACGCGTGACAGGCCCAGAAGACCCTTGGCCTTCCTGCAGGCTGATGGCCTCACATCTAGATTTGTTAATCACACAGCCAGTGTAGAAGTAGCATGTGATCATCATGTCGGTCCCCCAGCCGTTGTAGCTGATTTTCTCAACCTGGAGTCGCTACTTAATGTAGCTACCCAAATTCCTCACTATGCTGGGTGGGCACCGGTCCAATACTGGCCGAAATTCCATTAGAAATGTTCTTCCCCCATGGAGACACGAACCAGCGCAAGTTCCGTAGATCTGCGCTAAGGTATCTTGCCTTAACCACTCGGCTATGGCGCGGGACAATAACTCGTTTAAGGTCACCAACATTTTGAATGTCTTCTCTGTTGGTGTCACTGTGCGTTAGAAGTATTTTTGTTCTTTAGACTACTGATGTCTACAACCAACTGAAGTTTATAAGTGGTCTCACAACATCGCGCTCTAACTTGGATTGACGGCGCTAATGATGGGGGAAGTACTGATAAATTATATTACAACGTATATAAGAGAAAAAATTGCGTGTAGATCGCAACTCACCTCGGTAGCTCAGTTGGTAGAGCATTTGGCCCGGAAAGCCAAAGGTCCTGGGTTCGAGTCTCGGTCTAGGCGAAAATTTTTCTCTTCAAATATAATTTATCCTTCAATGAGAAGTGTTAAATTAATAATAAAAACATCAAGCACTGATAAGTTCATCATAATCTAATATATAACAATCAATGTTTGTTTGTTTGTTTGTTCGTTTTCTACGCGCGGCCATACCGTTGATCCGATTTTGATGTTTTTTTTGCGAGATGTTCAGGAGATTCCCGGGATGAACAAAGGCTATAAGAGAGTTGTGATATTCAACCCCTTCAGCCCTAAAAATTACCCTTTGTAGTTAAAAACGTGAAATAAAGTCCCTATTTTGACGCTTAAATGGCTTACGCTGCTTAAACCATAACAAATACGTACACAGAATTGAATATCTCTACAAAAAGTCCGCGACAGCATATGTTTATCTTTTATGGATAACTCACAATAACCATATTTGTCTTTCATTGATGCCAAGAAGATCGGGATAAGTAGATACCCGGACATGCGTGCTCTCCCGTACCGTTGATCCGATTTTGATAGGGTTTTTTGCAAAATGTTTAGGAGATTCCCGGGATGAACATAGGCTGTAAGAGAGTTGTGATATTCAACCCCTTCACCCCTAAAAATCACCCTTTGTAGTGAAAAACGTGAAATAAAGTCCCTATTTTATCTCTTAAATGGCTTATGCTGCCTAAACCATAACAAATACACCAAATTAATGTACACAGAATTGAACATCTCAAAAAACTCTACAAAAAGTCCGCGACAGCATATGTTTATCTTCTTCGGAAAATTCACAGTAACCATTTTTGTCTTTCATTGATGCCAAGAATATCAGGATAAGCAGATTCCCGAGCATGCATAAACAGCGCACGGCTGTTTGTAAAAACACATTAACATTTATTTAGGAGTAGCAGCGCACGCCGGGTATTAGCTAGTTTGTAATAAAACGTTGTAATATCACGGTCAGAAAATCTGAATCTTCACAAACTCAATATAATTTATGTCCAGTACCGTAGTTTTATTGTACATTTACAAACGAGTTCTCGATATTTTCAATGCATACTTATATGCTAAAGAAAATCGATACCAAACTATACTTCCAGCTTTAGGCACGGAATTTAAGACTTTTTTTCTACTCACTAAATCTGTATGATTTACAAATGCTATTGCACAAATTTAGAATCATTGCAGCAAAATATAACATGAAAATCTCAACAAATAAAACCAAATCAAGGACCCATGACGTGTTAAATTAGAAATAGAAGGGAAAAGTATAGAACAGGTCATGAAATTCAAATATTTAGGAATAGAAATTAATAGCAGCAAGAGAATAACAGATGAAATCCTCCATCAAGCAAATAATGCAAACAAAATATCGGGATGTTTAGACAATACTGTTGTTTAGAAAAATAAAAATTTAAGAATAGATACAAAAGTAAAAATTTACGAATCTGTCATAAGACCAGTTCTAACATATGGTTGTGAATGCCGAACAGAAACTCAAAAAAACAAAACAAATCAATGAAACAACAGAAATGAAAGTTTGAAGGAAAATCGCTGAGAGAGAAAATTTTCAGCTCTGTTATTAGAGAAGAATGTGAAATTGAACCTATAAAACCACCGGATAAATGATAGAAGACTAAACTGGAACGATCACATAAATAGAATGGAGAACAGTAGATTAGTGAAGAAAGTACGTGATGGACACCTCAGCAGAAAAGGCCTTTAGGACGACCACAACTACGATGGAAGGACGTCACCATACCCCGGACCTACAGTGAATGAACACGCAACAAGCTGCCAGCTTTCATGCGTAGAGGAAGAAGAAGAAAAGAACTAAATCTGTAATATCATTTTAGACACTGTAACTTTTTAATGGTAACAATCTGGCCTATATCTTGTGATGTAAGTATTATTATGTGTTAGCAAGAAAATACTATAAGCTAACACGCACATTAAAAAAAACTCGGGCTGGAAGCAAATATCAATAAAAGTAAATTTATGGTCACACGTAGAAACAAATTCTAATGGAAATGGACAGTAGATAGCTAATGAGGGAAATTTGAAAGTAGTTGCTGAATTCAAACACATAGGCCTATGAAGAATAATTGTATTGTAAGCCTATGTTTTCCCTTAACAGATTCGGGACCCATGGCTTAAAGTCCCTCCCGGAGGACTTGCTCCTTGGATTTTTCCGTCCTAAAAAATCCATCTACCCTCGGAACCAGAGGCAAGGAGCATAACCACTAGTCCACCGCGGCCGATAAGAACAATAATTACAATCCGAAATGAGGTACAGCTGGTAAGAGTTAAAATGCAGAAGATGAAATATTGTTTTTGAAAGACCTCCGTATTGGAACTACTTAATGAAGTTTAATAATTTAATTGAGGACGACTGACTTACCAGGTGCCAATTTTATATTTAGGCCTAATATCTTGTAGTAGAGAAGATAGTTCACCTCCTTGCTTTAACCCATTATGGATTTTTAAAAAATTTCCGAAAGTGTCTGTATATTAATTAGTTAGTAAGCTATATTTTGTTACTAGTTTTTATGTTTACAAACAATATATATGTATTAAGGTAATTTCAAATGTAACTTACGCTATAGATCAGTCAGCCCGATCTTATAACACTGGTCGACAAGATTTTCTTCACAAGAAATCTGATTAGTTAATCCCGTGCATTTTTTCATACTGAATTAAGATATGTAGTCAGAATTTTTCCATCAGGCACAGTTTTTTGAGACAGCTACTTTTTTTAAATTGATTTTAGCATTCTCTTTGACCTGTCATAAGAACATTTACCTTATATGTAGCACGGTGAGCGTTTTCATCTGCAAATTTACGCAGTGGAAAAGAGGTACCAAGGCAAATGGAGTTTTAATATGCTGGCTGACTGCTGTCGGACCAAAAAAGAGAGATGTTCCAGATGCAAAATATGCCCGAAAATCACTATCTACCACTTTCTAGGTAAGTCAGAATGAGTTAGAGTTAGATGGATTTTATTAAAAATTATAAAAAATGTAAATGAATTTCACAGAAAACTCTTGCTGATAGGAAAAAACTGAAATGATATTTAAATTCAGGATGAAAAATAATTCTAAAATCTCATATTTTTATTCTTGTGAAAGAAAAAAAATGTTCTTTTTGTCGACCAGTGTAATTAAACTTTTTATATTACTTAGCTTTTTTTTTTCTTTCTTTCAGGTAAGTTGGCTGATCTGTTTATTCGGTGTTTGTTGACCTTCAAATGTAAGTTGATTTTTTCTACGTGTTGATATTAAGTTTATTTATTTAGGGCCTATATTGGAGCTGATATTGATTGCGTTGTTTTCAGGTGGAATTAATGTAGATTAATTTCACAGAAGTTTATACAGAATTTCCAAATGCACTTTATTCGTTTCACGCTAATTCACCGATTAGTAATAACCAATTTGCTTCTAATAAAGTCTCGATGACACTAACGAACCCGTAGGTCTTAGGGCCGTGCGAACAAAAGCTCTCTATTTATCTCTATCCTGAGATAATTGTATCATTAATTTAATTTTAATTGTATTAGTTTCATTCTATTATTAGACATTAATTTCATTATTATTCAATATGACAGATAATTAATTGTTCAATGACTATTATTGTAACTTTTTTTTGTATTCATATGTAACATATGTTTGTCCTGTTTAATATGACTATTATTGTATTTTTTTTTGTATTCATGTGTAACATATGTTTGTCCTGTTTAATATGACTATTATTGTATTTTTTTTTGTATTCATATGTAACATATGCTTGTTCTGGTGAGTGGAAGAGAAGGCCACATGGCCTTAACTCCACCAGGCTAAATAAATCTATTCTATTCTAAAATGTTTTCCAATCACCCCCCGTATAATTATTTTCTTCCCACAAATCTTGATTATATGAGTTTGCATGCCCCTCTTTCATACCCCATTGCAGCCTATGAGATTTAACTTCTTATTAAATCTGCTTCGCCATGAAGATCATATGGTCACTATTATTAATTTAGCCTTCTCCATTCACCTCTCTGTTCTTCTCTCTTTGGTCCAAAAATTTTCTTTTTATTCTCAAATACTCATATTTTTTTCTACCATAAAGTAAGATTCTATGTTTCGTATCAATGTAACTGGAAAACATTTCAATTATTTACATGTATTATAAAATAAATATTTTATATATAAGAATTTATTTTCTTATAGCTGTTTAACATCTGGTTAAATGTGTTGGTCGTTTGAAAATGTCGGACTACTAAATCTATTGTTAGTTGTAGTGGAGATTGGTTTACTAATTCTTTTCAAATTCCGATCTCAAATTCCATTGTCAATAGATCGACTTTTAATATATTACTGGCTTTCTCCGCTGGCATTGACGAAATTGTAATACATTTCTTAGGTTGGGGCACCTGGAAGGCGGAGTTACTTTGCCCCGATGATATGATGGGTGATAAATTATAATGAAGCGCCAGGAGAGTCCTTAACCAAAACTTGACCTAAATTCCAGACCATGGGCAACCACAGAAATAATTCCCATTAAAGAAAAATTCCTTTGGTCTGACTGGGAATCGAACCCGGGACCTCATGAACTGTAGTAGAAATGTTGACCACTAACCCATGAGATTGGTCATATATCAATTATTGAAATGCTATTTTTACCCAAAAAACAAATTTATAAGAATTTATGCAAAGTTAAAGCTTTGTATTCAGGCGATAACACAGTGGAAATTAAAAATAGATTCGCACAAACAAAACAAGCAATAATGCTTTAAACTCTGTTTGGTGGAGCAAAAAATTAAAAAAAATAGAAAACTACAAATATATCAAACCATAATTCAGAGCATTGTTACATATGGTGTTGAAGTCTTCCTACCAGTGAAATGAAAAGAATTTTAAGTACAGAAATGGATGTTTTAAGAAGATCAGCTGGAAAATCTAGAATGGATAGAATACGAAATAAAGAAATAAGGGAAATTATGGGTGTACAAGAGGAGCCATACATCACAGACATAATAGAAAAGAAAATATTACAGTGGTGTGGCCATGTCAAAAGAATGCCAGAGCAAAGAGTGCCTAAAATTGTTATGGAATGGATCCCAATAGAAAGGAGGAAGACCGAAGAAAACTTGGATAGAAGGGGTATAAGCAGCTATGAATATCAGAGGAAGATAAATGGATGGACAGAGAGGAATGGCGTTTGGTTTCCGGAAGACGGCGGCAGCTGCCATGATACCGGATGATGATGATGATTAAATATCTTTATAGAATCGTAGACTGCAATGATCAGGACATGTGGCACGATTGGAGGATGAAAGAGGTGCATGGAAGCTTCTTGTAGGAAAACCTGAGGGAAAACGCCCAGTTGGTAGACCAAGAATGAGGTGGGAGAATAACATTATCCATGATTTGAGAGAAGTAGATTATACAGGGTATGGTTGGTAAACATTAGTTCAGGGTAGGGATGTATGGAGAATTTATGTCCGTGCGGCCATGAACCTACGGGTTCGATAGAGCCAGTGAGTTAGAGTAAATACATTATTTCATTTTAATTTAAGATTGCACCTAAATCCCCTGCTTTAAGGTTTAAAAATGTACTTTGTAGCAGCAGTTTAACTTCTGGTTAAATGTGATGATGGTTTGAAAATGACAGTTTTATAAACGTTTCCCTGCTTTTAAAAGTCTGTACGGTTACACACCTAGTAGAGAAAGTGTTTAAAACGGAGACAAAAGAAAAATGTCCTCCAGAAACGGATTATTCATTGTCATGAACAGCACAACTCCATATTTTTTCTACTCTTATTTTTTAACACCATATGTACACTGAAATCTTTTTCTCTCAAAGTTTTACGTACCTACCAAGCTAGCATTTATTTCTCCCGGAAGAAACATTCTCTGAAATGCTATGTCTAATCTTGTATATTTTTTTATTTATGTACAGAATTTTAATGTTTACACATCTTTCTGTGCCTAAAGTGTTATTTTTCTTTTCGACTCGTCTCTATCCATCCACTTCTCATTTCAGTTCTTATTTCTTGCATCCACGAGTTTCGAGGTCTTCCTTTCCTTCTTCTTCCAGGTGGACACCATTCCAACGTTTTTCTGGGTTTTCTGTACGGTTACACCCTAGTAGAGAAAGTGTATAAAACGGAGACAAAAGAAAAATGTCCTCCAGAAACGGACTATTCATTGTCATGAACAGCACAACTCCATATTTTTTTTCTACTCATATTTTTTAACGCCATATGTACACTGAAATCTTTTTCTCTCAAAGTTTTACGTACCTACCAAGCTAGCATTTATTTCTCCCGGAAGAAACATTCTCTGAAATGCTATGTCTAATCTTTATGCTTTAGCATCATTACGACACAGAATATGTGTAATATGAACAAAGTAATATGTAATAAAAGTAGATACACATGAAACAGGGTTTGTCACTGTATTAACACAAGTATTTCACGTGACAACAAAACGTAGCACCATCTCTAAGAAACCTGCTTAAATAGCATGCTTTTACAGTAAAAAATGTATAAAAATGGCTGGGCGGTCATATAATGTTATGCATTATAACATGTCGAAAAGGTACTTAAACCTGGAAGTATACGTAGGTGTGGTAAAGCATCTTTAATTTCGTGGCAAAACAACTTCCTCGTTTGTCTTGAGAAAAGATCGGCCATAACTCGAAAAACATGTTATATACAATATTTTTTAGCTTCATTTGTTGTCGTGAAGTTATCCTCAGCTAAAGTTTGGTTCCAAGATTTTAAATATGGCAGCAATGTCTCATATAAAATACAAATATGTAATTTATATTTATTTAACAAAAATTATGGCATTTGAAGGTGTAGATACAGTCAGAAGTAAAATTTTACTAACTAACTAACCCACTGGCACTATCGAGCCATAACTCGAAAAACATATATGCAATATTTTTTAGCTTCATTTGTTGTCGTGAAGTTATCCTCAGCTAAAGTTTGGCTCCAAGATTTTTAAATATGGCAGCAATGTCTTCTATAAAATACAAATATGTAATTTATATTTATTTAATAAAAATTATGGCATTTGAAGGTGTAGATCCAGTCAGAAGTAAAATTGTTCTACCTAAACCAACCCACTGGCACTATCGAACCCGTAGGTTCATGACCGCGCGGACATAAGCTCTCGATATATCCCTATCCTGAGCCAATGTTTTCCAATCATCCCCGGTATAATCTACTTTCCTCAAATCATAGTTAATATTATTCTCCCACCTCATTCTTGGTCTAAGAACTGGGCGTTTCCCCTCTGGTTTTCTTACAAGAAGCTTCCATGCACGTCTTTCATTCCCCATTCGTGCCACATGTCCTGCCCATCGCAGTCTACGAGACTTAACTGTTCTTATTATATCTAGCTTCCTATAAAGACCATGTAGTTCATTGTTATTTAGTCTTCTCCAGTCACCTGTCTGCTCATCTCTCTTTGGTCCAAAAATTTTCCTAAGTAGTTTATTCTCAAATACTTGTAATCTCCTTTCCTCCCTTAAAGTAACAGTCCATGTTTTGCACCCATATAATATAACTGGTAGAATAATAGTTTTATATATTTTCAGTTTAACGTTTTTTGAAAGGAGTTGGGACATCAAGAGTCTCTGCAATGCATAATAGCACGCATTTCCAGAATTGAGCCTATGTTTAATTTCTTTGTGCATCTCATTCCTATTTGTGATTATTGTTCCTAGGTATTTGAATTCAGCCACTTCCTCAAAATTTCCCTCATTTGTCATTTTCTCCACATTACAGTAGTTATCTTTGAGCCCAAATGTATTTTTATTTTTATAATTATTATTGATTTATTTAGCAGATTTCACAATGCTTATCATCTTCCTGTGCCCAATTAATCTACTGTAATTTTCTTCTGATCCCATAAAATACTATTTAATTTTGATATTGCAGATTCGTCCTTACTTATCCTCATTAATTTCAACATTATGACCTCCATCTGCACTAATTTTTGTCTCCAAATATACAAATGTATTATTATAAATAATAAATATTATATTATATTTATTATATTAGTAATAAATATTATATTATATTTATTATATTATCATCATCATCATAGTACATTCACGAATTTAGGCCATTTGGTGACCTGTTTCGGCCTCAAGAGAAACACCATCCAAAAGTCTTTTGAGTGGACGTCCTGGTCTTCTTCTTCCTGCAGGTTGATATCTTAACATTTGTTTGGGTATTCTGTGATCTTCCATTCGATGAACATGTTGTATCCATCTTGACTTATAATCAGAAATTTTGTTTTCTAAAGAATCTATGTGTAATTCTTCTAAGATGTCTTCATTTTTTTTGTGATCTAGTAGTGCGTATCCTGCAGTCCTCCGAAAGTATCTCATTTCTGCAGATCTAAGTCTCTGTATATCCTTCTGTTTCAACGTCCATACTTTGCTACCATACAAAAGAGTTGGAAGAGCCAGTGTTTTATACACTTTTAATCTTGAATGCTTTTGGACTAACTGTGGCTTGAAGATAGAATTTATTAACCCTAAAATTCTTAAACATTTAGATATTTTTGCATTTACATCCTTTTCTTCTTCATATGAGATATTGCATCCTAGATATGTAAAATTATTCACCTGCTCCAAAATTTTATTGTCCAGTACAATTTTACTTCAGACACGATCTACACCTTGAAATGCCATACTTTTTGTTTTCTCTGTAGATATCTTAAATCCATATTCTTCTGTAATTTTGTTAAGTTCATACAGACCTTTCTGTAGATTATCTTCTGAATTTGCTATTATTATTTGGTCATCTGCAAACAATGTGGTGTTTAATTTTATATTTTCTCATATTCTTATTCCAAATTTATATTTCTTGTTCCAGCAACATATTACTTCATTGATATAAATTGCAAAGAGTGTTGGGGATAGGGGGCAGCCTTGTCTCACACCACGATTTATAATTCCTTCTTCAGAAAATCTCTTATTTCATTTAATCTTTATGGTGTTGTATTTGTAAATATTTTGTATGTTCTGCAGAAGTAAATTTGGTATATTTCTGTCTTCCATTATATTTAAGAGTTTTAATCTCTTTATTATATTGTATTATATTTATTATTGTTATTATTATTATTGTTGTTGTTGTTGAACAGATTGTTACAACTGACTTTTTCTGTTCGCAATTTTCATTTCTTTGAACGTAACCAGTACTTTCCTTCCAACTCTTTCCTCACATTGCTTTCTGGATATACCATTCTTCCCATTGCGTTCAGGATGAACCATTTCATTTGTTTGTTTATTTATTTAACCGCATTTATTATTTTTTTTGGTTACCGAATATGGATTCATATTGATTCAAAAATACTATATTTATTTAGTGGGGAGGACAGTTTTGTTTTTAGTTTTTCTTCTAGAAATTTGCAAGAAAAAAGTAATTTAAAGATGAAAACTCTTGGAATATTACGATTCGAATATTTATTTTGTACTCTATTTGCTTTCTTTCTTTATTAATTTCCAACTTAATCTCGATTTACTTGGCAATTTAGATGTTATTGACTTGTTCAATGCCAAAGTTTTATAGTCTTTCTAAAAGTTTTGAAGCGCTTTCGGAATTCAGTATTGACTTTCCGTTCTAGCTTCATTCAACTGGGTATGCTGGTATTATCCATAAAATTACCATATGCGAAGCTTGACTTGCAAGTCAAAAGAATTTGTAATAAATATTCAAGAAGGAATGGAAACCAGATTTCTCAATATTCTAACTTCTGTTCAAGTTATAGGTAATTAAAAATGACACCGTATTAATTAAGGTACTATAGCTTAATTAAATTTCTCTTAAAAACTTTGCTGAATTAGTTTAAATTATTTCTTGAAAACGTAGTGAATATTTTTTTTAACTTCAATTTTATTTTGTGACAATAGAACATACTAATTTGGTTACTTTCTTTCTTCATACGTTTCTAAAACTTACATATAAATTCGCACCTCAGACATAAATAAGTTATGGCATGTCTCCTAGTATAGGATCTAGTAAATGATTAAGCAGGTACAACTAATATATCATCATCAAGGATTAGCCCTTAAGATCTGATCTAATCTCGTGCTAGAATTGGTCTGTCCATCTTTTACTGGTCTTCCTACATTTCTTCGTCCTAGTGGTTTGCAATGAAGAATTTGTTTCGGAATTCTATTGTTATTTCAATGCTTCTTCTCTTCTTCTTCTTCACGGTTTAGGCTTATTTACTAGCCTGTTCCGACTCCAAATTGCTGCTCTTTCCATCTTTTCTTTGGTCTTCCCAAACTTCTTCTTCCTCGTGGTGAATAGCTGTATGCTGCTTTTATCTCAATGCATGAATGCATTACAGAGACTCTTGACATTCCAACTCCCTTCGAAGAACGTTAAACTGAAAATATATAAAACTATTATTCTACCAGTTATATTATCCATCCATCCATAGTAATTCTGCAGGTCTTTCACTGCAATCATGGCATTTTCATGCTATACTCTGCAGCTTTACTAGGGAATTGTAGATGTGGTAGCTTCCCGTTGCTTTCCACACCGGTGAAGGATGATGATGGTGATGAAGATGGCCATATGATTTCGGGGACCGTTTGAGCCTTAAAGTTTTCCTGACATTTGTCTCACAGGTGAGGAAAACCCCGATAAAATCCTCACCCAGAAAAACTGTCCCGATCGGGGATGAAACCCGGGCCCTCTGCGTGACAAGGCAGCACGCTATCTCGAGACCACAGCGGTGGACAGTTATATTATGTGGATGCGAAACATGGACTATTGATTTAAGGGAGGAAAGTAGATTACGAATATTTGAGAATAAAGTTCTTAAGAAAAATTTTGGGCCAAAGGTAGATGAACAGACAGGTGATTGGAGAAGACAATAACAGTGAATTACATGGTCTTTATAGGAAGCCAGATATAATGAGAACAGTTAAGTCTCGTAGATTGCGATGGGCAGGACATATGGCACTAATGGGGAATGAAAGACGTGCATGGAAGCTTCTTGTAGGAAAACCAGAGGAAATACGTCCAGTTGGCAGACCAAGAATGAGATGGGAGAATAACATTAACCATGATTTGAGGGAAGTAGATTATACAGGGGATGATTGGAAAACATTGGCTCAGGATAGGGATATATGGAGAGCTTATGTCCGCGCGGCCATGAACCTACGGGTTCGATAGTGCCAGTGAGTGAGTTAGTTAGCCTATTTTCTGTGCGCGCTGCCTTCCTTATATTTGTGCGTAATATGTTTAAAAGTTCTGATACTTTTTCTTCTGACTCTGAATATCTTCTCTTTGTTGTGTTCGTGTTTGATCTTTCATTGAAAGTTGTTCACAAGCTGGAGCTTTAATACGATCACAAGATGAACAGCGATAAGTAACGTCTCTCGTAAATAGTTTTATAATACAACTGTGTGAACTCTATGTGACGCAAATGTTTGAGATATTTCATATGTTGCATAGTTTATATATATATATATATATATACACATTCTGAAACAAGAAAACAAATAAGGAAGGTGAATTATTAAATTCATTAAGGCATATGACTCTGTACCCATCAACAAGCTCTGGGTGGCAATGGAGAACTTTGGAATACCTAAATCTCTTGTACATTTTATAAAAAGAATATATGATTGTAAAGCAAGTATTAAGATTCGAAATAAAGTATCCACAGAATTTGATATAACAAAAGGATTAAGACAAGGATGCGGGATGTCACCAACATTATTCAAGATATATTTATAAGATGTATTAATGAAATGGAATAAGTCATGTAGGGGAATGGGAATCAACATTAATGGCCATTTACTGCACAATTTATTATTCGCTGATGACCAGATTATAATAGGACAAGATAAAGAAGATATAGAATATATGATTAGAAAGTTGGTAGATGCATTTGAGGTAGGTGGACTGAAGATAAATTATATTAAAACAGAATATATGGTAATCGGAGGAAATTCAGAAGACCTACAAATAAATAATATGATAATCAAGTGTGTTGAAGAATTTAAATATCTTGGATCTATAATAGAAAAATCTGGTACTTGTGAAAAAGATATTATTAACAGAGTAAATTGTGCAAGGAAGGCGATTGGATCCCTGAATCGTCTTTTATGGAATAGAAATTTGACCAGAAAAACAAAAAAAAAAAGAGATTATACAGACAATAATAGAAAGTATACTTACATATGGATCAGAAAGCTGGACAATAAATGAAAGGAAGCAGAAAAGATTCTTGGCGACAGAAATGGATGGATTACGGAGAAGTATGAGAATATCCAGACTACAGCATAATCGAAATACATAAATCAGACAGGAAATGGATGCACAAGAAACTGTTATCGATAGGATAACAAAGAGAGCTCTACAGTGGTATGGACATGTACAACGGATGTCGGAAGATCAGTGGCCTAAACAGGTGTTGGATTGGATGGTACCAGGCAGAAGGAAGAGGGGGAGAAGTAGAAGAGCATGGTATGAGGGAATATATGATGCCATGATGAAGAGGGGTATGGAAGATGATCAGTGGGAAGATATGAGTCTCTGGAAAGCAGGAATCAAGGGCAAACTGCTGTAAAGTGGAAAGCCGGGACATACTCCTGGGTGAGCTTTTTTTCGGGTTCTTCCTCACCTATAAGACAAATGTCAGGAAGATTTGGACCCAACGGTCCCCGAAAATCATCCGGCCATCATGTTCATCCTTCACCGGCGTGGAAAGCAACGGGAAGCTACCACACCTATAATTCCCTAGTAAAGTTGCAAAGCATAGAATGAAAATGCTATGATTGCAGTGAAAGACCAGCCCTCGGGAAGAATTGCTATGGATGGAAGTATTAGCCTATACAGAATATATCACATTTCGGCTGCGAAACTTGAGGAACGAATTCATCACATTAGAGAGAAGAAAAAGTGTATTAATTCATCAGTCCGGAAAAATACATTATAAATATATAAGAGTTGTGCGTTTGTCGCTAATTTATATTTCTGAAGCAGTGTGTTTTGGTAGTAGTCTCTAAGTTGTTAATGAACTGTTGTTTCAAGTTTATGGTTGTTTGACGCTGTAAAAAGACAGAAGTTTTCCCTTGTGATCCAAATTGTCGATCGTCTGGTAATGGACTTTGTTTTACACGTTCATCGTTTCTACATCTTTGACCCAGTTTGGATTACTGTGTGTGTGTTTGTAGAAAAATATTTGACAGTCCACAAATTCAACACTTTTGAAAATTCAACACGTGTTAAAGCACCGTTGAGGTTATGTAATAAGATGTTAATTATATAATTTTTTACCTGGTAAGTCAGTCGTCCTCAACTAAGCTATTAAACTTCAAGTTATTCTAATATGGAGGCCTTTCGAAAACAATGTTTCATCTTCTGCGTTTTAACTGGAACTGATGGCTGATGGTGATGTATAATGGATTTATATCTGCTGTTATGCTCTCGTTGAGCAGGTCTTCATTCCTTGCTTCTTTTAGAATCTCTATGTCTTCAAGGATGCTGATCCTGTTGTTGTTATACTCTTTGTGTAATATTGATATAGACTTATGCCAAGAAGATCGAGATCAGTAGATTCCCGGGCAACACCGGGTAATCAGCATGAGGTATCTAAAAAATATAAATTTATAATTAATTTTCCTTTTACTTATTCAACTAAACACAAAAGCACATTAATTTTCATTTATTTAGGCGTAGCAGCCCACGCCTGGTATTAGCTAGTATATATAATGAAAGTGAGGTTAAGTTAGTTAACCATCAAAATCGGACTATTAGGAGTAGGAGTTCATTCGGAAACGAAAATTAAAAATCGCTTAAGCGGTCGCAATTTTTTATTTTTATAATGAAATTCAATATTTAGTATTAAAATAAACCGAGAAAGATATTCTCCAAAACTCATCTAAATCGGACCAATACAAGTGAGGATTTAACTGGAACCGTAAATTAAAATTTGACTCTAGCAACCGCCATTTTGCCTCTTCGCAATGTATATCATATAAGATACATTAGTTTAACCCATTCGCCTCAAAAGAGGAGGTACACTCGCTTAACTCTGCCTGTTATATATTTTGCAATATTTTGTACATCCCTTGGCAGGGTAATATTTTGTTAATATTTATGAATAGTATAGGTATGTGTTTTGGCCTTCACCCTTATTGTGATCTTAAGTACCGTTATCTTTTGTTCGTTTTCAATATCTGAAATTAGACAATGTAATTTACGGAAACTTAAATTCGGTTTCTGGGGAAATGCGTTGAGTATTTAAACCTGAAGCGAATGGGTTAATTTATTTTAGGCCTATATTTTAATAAAGTAATGGAAAAATGAATCTGTATATGCATTTAAATTGGTGTTAAGTTATACAACAATATACAAAATGGGTAATAAATTACGATTATTCCTGATTTGTTTTCACTGCTGTCCGACATTTTACATAAACATCTTGAGAAATTGAGTATCTCCAATTTAATAAAATAAGTGCATATTCGAATTTAATAAAATAAGCATATATATTCCATAAACCCGAAAATGAGTCGATAAATTCGAGTTGCTGAGGAATTAACTATGTTTATGCAGTTCCTGCGTGACGGACTTTTCGGCTGTTTTATTAAAAATATTAAATAATTGAAACCTATGTATCTTATAGGATGCATTGCCGATTTAAGGGTTCATGAACTGAAATTAAGTCAGTTGGTTGTTGGCTTCATGATCTAATAATCTCCCGATTGAATTTTATTTCGCACATTAAAAACTATAAAATATATAATAATTAATGTCTTATACGAGGGTTGGGGCATAAGTCATGGCAACTATTTTTTGTTAGAATTTGAGCATGGGTGAAAAATCTAAAATATACATATGAAAGAACAAGGGTTAAACGAAATTTTAGGAATTTATACAACACGACAACATTTTTCTCCTCATGTTTATGGTAATTGTCATATCAATACAGATTTCATGTTCCAGAATCATTACATCACACCTTTTTATTTATTTTTTTCACTCTCTCTTCTTCACCCTCTTCCTCACTCACTAACTCACTCTTTCTCATTGTACAGACCGTCAAAGTAGTCTCCTGCAGCGTTCACAACCCGCTGCCAACGATGTGGGAGGCACCGAATACCATCTGCTTCACCATTTTCTTCACCATGTGTGAATATGGTCATCTATTGTTGAACAGCATTTGTAATGTCCATTTGTGTCCCAAACCGTAAAAAAAAGAGAGTGAAAAAAATAAAAAGGTGTGATGTAATGATTCTGGATCATGAAAACTGTATTGATATGACGATTACCTTAATAAACATGAGCAGCAAAATGTTGGCGTGTTGTTAATTTCCTCAAATTTCGTTTATCCCTTATTCTTTCATATGTATATTTTAGATTTTTTAACCCATGCTCAAATCCTCACACAAAAAATAGTTGCCGTGACTTATGCCCCAATCCTCGTATATAAGTGATAGATTTTTCTTTCCTTTATATATATATATATATATATATATATATATATATATATATATACACACAGTAGATTCGATCTGTTATTCCTTCGAGGGTTCAAGTCCCGTTGGGGTCAGGATTTTTAAACTGACCCAAACCTTCTGGCGGCACTATGGCCCTGGGGTCGACTCAGCCTCTAACGGAAATGAGTACCAGACGCTTGTTCTGGGGGTAAAGGCGGCCGTCACGTAGGGCTGACAACCCGACTGACATAAAGTGCCGATTGTCTAGAAAAAGTGGGAGCCTTAACCTCCTACTACCCCCAAGGGCCTCCGGGCCTGTTGTGGGATCACTTTACTTTACTTTTATTCCTTTGAGTGTACATTCTTCCATTAGTTTCATTTTAATTGTATTTAATTTGATTGTATTATTAGACATTATTTTCATTGTTCTTCAGTTTGACAGATAATTCATTGTAATATTTTGTATTTAAATGTAACATTTGTTTGTCCTGGTGAGTGGAAGAGAAGGCCACATGACCTTAACTCCACCAGCTAAATAAATATATTCTATTCTAACATAATACTCTGTATTTTATATTATACTAACAGCGATAGACTATTGATTGTCCCTTTGCTCTGGTAACGAGGTAGCCGGTTCAAATCCGGCCGGGGTCTACAGATTTTTAGGACTGAAAAACGTAAAGAACAAATGTCCCGTGAGGGATTCTAAGTCGTGGGTCCCGACTCTGTAAATGTTCTGGTTCGTAAAAGAACCTTAAGACTGAATAACGAGGCCTCTAAGCACATTTACCGACATTGTTCGTCTTAGTGATAACAAAGTTGTCCACTAGATGTCTCATTAGGTCGGTAAGTTACCGCATGCCATTTATGTATTTTTAGGAAATAAGCGTAACTAAATTAACTTATTCTAGTAACCCCTAAAAGAAGGGAGAGCGTAATGTCCAAAATTGGGCTCTTACGACGTTATAGACAGATAAAACAGATTTATAATCGGTTACTAAGAGACGTGCAAGGAAATGCTGGTATAACATGATATTCGAGTGTTTGTTCAGAAAGATGTGAAATGAAAATCTTGACAACTATTCAGGGGAAAACATTATTTGATAAAATAAACAACACACAAGTTAGGGACAAATGTCATATTCAAGATATAACCAAATTTATTATAGATAGACGAAAATATTGGAAGGAAGAAAACCAACTTGCAAAAATAGCTAAGGAAGATAGACCAATGAACGGGAGAAGAACAAGAGGACGACCAGCCAAGAGATGGATAGACAGTGAATGCACATCCAATACGTCTTCCTCCGAGGAGTGATTTTGGAAATAAACAGGATGAAAATCCTTCTTCTTCTTGTAAGCCCATGTTTTTCTTAATATAGATTTAGGCACTCTTCCCCTACAGGGGAAGAATTTGAACCATACTAATTTAGTTACACTTGTTTTTGGTATAGGTGTCATTTGAGTGGTTCGTGGTTAGCGTTCCGCCTCATACTGACATCTAGGAAACCAAGGTAGTACTAGGACGGGAAAATTCGGTAAATTTTGCTTAGAAGCCTTTTCATTCAGGCTTAAGGATCTTTTATGAGCCTGAAAATCTTCAGACCCACGGCTTAAAGTCCCTCCCGGAGGACTTGCTCCTTGGATTTTTCCATCCTATAAAATCCATCGACCCCGGCCGGATTTGAACCCGCGACCCTCGGGACCAGAGGCAAGGAGCATAACCACTAGTCCACCGCGGCCGAAATCCTACAAATTATGATTAACCCTTAAATTGGCAAAAGAATAATTGCTCGTGCCAGTTATTCAAATGTTACGGACCGCAAAGAAAACAAAATCATGTAAAACTAAGTTATTATTGTACATTATTACGTAATTTGACAGAAACTTAAGTAATTTATAATCAATTCTTTTTTTTACAAACAATAATAAATAAATGAAGTCAATGTATCTTATAAGATACATTGTGAAGTTAAGGGTTAAGAAGAAGAAGAAGTTCAGTGTTTAATTTTCTACCTCCACTGATTCCGTATGCAATTAGAGTTCAGTTGGATAAGTCTTGGGGTCAATGGTACATACGAACCCCACCAACTTAACAAGGCACAGGTTCTGAATAAGTAGCTCGGTGAAGTAGAAAGAACAGAAATTGGCAGGATGAATGAGTGTCTGATACCTTGCCAAATAATTGGGGTGAAAGGAAGCGGAAGTCTGAGGGAACGTTGGTTTGCAAGATGTTGAGGAAGACCTTAATGTATTTAAAGTCAAGAAAGGTTACAAGAGATTTATGTAGAAACATTGTGTGGTATCTTACATAAGACCTGTATTCCACGTAAATAAATTTCAAGAGATGTACCGTGGTCAGACCCTTCATTCTTCATTCTTAACCCCTTAAGACAAATAACGTCACTTTTCAGCGACCCTCTTTTCGTAAACACATCTTATATTTTTTTCAAAATTTCCTCCATCTCTATTACATCATCATCAGCATCATCATCCGGTAGCATGACAGCTGCCGCCGTCTTCCGGAAACCAAACGCCATTCCTCTCTCTACGAATTTCATACTCATCCTTCATTATAACCCTAGCAATGACATCGTAGACTGCGATGGGCAGGACATGTGGCAAGAATGGGAATGAAAGACGTGCATGGAGGCTTCTTGTAGGAAAACCAGATGGAAAACGCTCTGTTGGTAGACCAAGAATGAGGTGGGAGAATAATATTAACTATGATTTGAGGGTTTGAGGGATATATTTTATACGGGGAATGATTGGAAAACATTAGCTCAGGATAGGGATGTATGGAGAGCTTATGTCCGCGCGGCCATGAACCTACTGGTTCGATAGTGCCAGTGAGTTAGGACATCTTTATCTGTGGAGGAATTCTATACACACACACACACACACACACACACACACACACACACTGTATTTGATTTATATCACACTCTTAATGTTTTAAATAATCAGTAAATGTCACTTTAATTTAAACAATGTATAGTCTTCCCCGCGCCGTAGCCATGTGATTAAGGCAAGATGTCTTGGCGCAGAGCTACAGGACTTGCGCTGGCTCGAGTATCCACGGGGGAAGAATGTTCTCAAGGAATTTCTGCCAGTATGGGACCGATGCCCACCCAGCATCGTGAGGCATTTGGGTAGCTACAATAAGTAGCGGCTCCAGGTTGATAAGACCAGCTGTAATGGCTGGGGGACCCGATATTCACATTGCACTATAATTTTAAGACTTCAGGCAGCAAGTGTTCAAAATATTATAATTAAAGTCTACGGTTTAAAATCTAAAATCATCACATCCGCGTGTCACTATAGTTCTCTATGGACTGTACATGTTTTTGTAGAGCAACTGTTTTGTTTGTACACGTGGCAGACAGGGAATTCACAGGTCAGCAGTCTTGATAGGCTCTCCCATTGGATTTACGGCCAAGGACATTCTTCAAAATCCCTTGCGCGACCTGTATTTAAAGAAGAGATTCAAGTTGAGTTCTAACTACAAACAAAAAGGAATTAGACTCTGTTGTTATCTTAATTTCCGCCTTCTCAACTCTAGGATTAATTTTGAGAACACTGGTTATTAGTATTTATTAAAAGCTTAATTTAACTTTCACTGGAAAGATTTTAAGTTAAATTAAACTAATAATCATTGGTCTTCCTCCAGTCCTCTGTTAATCATAGTCGCTTGCACCCCTTCTATCCAGGTTTTCTTTGGTCTTCCTTTCTTCCTCCTTTTCATTGGGATCCATTCCATTTTAAATTTAGGCATTCTTTTGACAAGGCCATACCACTGTGATCATCTCACTCAGACTACAACACAACAGACAACAAGTGGCCACCCATATAAAATTATAATGCAATAGTTTAACAAAATCCAAAAAGAAATCACCTACACATTTAAAGGGAAAAAAATAAACGAAAAAGCACTTATAATATTTAAGTTTTCTTGAGCCAGTGCAACAGATGTCATCAAAATATATTTTTATAAAAAATGGCGCTTAGCCGGTTGATGCATAACACCGTCAATTGTTTTTAATATTTAGATTTTTAGAGTCCCCGCGCCGTAGCCGAGCGGTTAAGGAAGGAAGCCTTGGCGCAGAGCTACGGGACTTGCGCTGGTTCGAGTCTCCATGGGGGAAGAAATTTTCTCATGGTATTTCGGCCAGTATGGGACCGGTGCCCACCCAGCATCGTGATGCAATTGGGTAGCTACAATAGGTAGCGGCTCCAGATTGAGGAACCAGCAATAACGGCTGGGGGACTCGACATGCTAACCACATGTCACCCCTACACTGGCTGTTGATCATCTACCTCTGTGATTGACACATGTGGATGTGAAGGGCCAGCAGCCGGCTGGTAAAAGGGCAACCGCTGAAAAGTGGAAAGACCCTCAATCGGAATCGGATTCTTAGAAGTCGACAACCTTAGTTAGAGTAAATTAGATGTTCATATCTTTGGCACTGAAAAGTTAAAAGGAAGTTGGCGTAAGGTAACTAATGCAGCTCCCAACTTTAGACTTTGGACAATTAACGAAGTCTCTTGATAGAATAAAGTTACAATTAATGTGTGAAACCTGCTCTGTTAGTTAGTTCGGTGAATATTAATTAACATGTATTTTTAATTACTTCAAGGATGTGTGAATATAGCCTTTTAATAGCTAGATTTGCACGAGCATGACCTCCTGTAATCACTTCATTAAAATAACTTAGCAAACTTGTTGCATGACGGAAATTAATTGTTAATTTCCGTGTATGCTATCTCGTTATCCATCTACAACATTTTACTGGTCCGCGGACCAAGTGAGGATCTAATTACAATTCCAATTAAAGTTACAAAACCTGTTTCAATAGTGCAATTCATCATCATGATAATCATTTAATTTTAGGTTAACAAGGGAACTGTCAACTATTGCATTCCGAAACTATCTTAGGTTTTTTTTACAGCAGCTGCCGTCTTCTCGTGCCCTACTTCCAAAGCCTAGGGTCTTGGGCATCTTCAATGCTTAGCCCTCTTGTTTGCATCTTAGCATCATGATTTCCTTCCATGTTAACTTTGGTCTCCCTTTTTTCTTCTTTCTGGTCGGGTGTCATTGATATAGTTCTTTCGGCCATCGCTCATCTTCCATTCTTAAAATAAGTCCTAACCATTTTAATTCCTTCTCAATTCTTTCAATTATGCTTTCTTCTGCTTCCATTATGTTTCTAATTTCCTTATTTATGACATGTTCTAATTTTGGCTTTCTGGCACTTCTGCGTAAATAATCCATTTGTAGAGCAATTAGTTTATTCTTGTAATACTTATTTATTGTCCATACCTCACTTCCATATATTGCAACTGATTCCACCATAAGAAAAGTAACGATATTATTTTGCTACTCAATTCGATTCTATGCTTTATGTTCTCTTTTCATGTATCTTCCGAACCTACCTTTAAATTTCTCCCAGAGTTGCAGTAGGCCGTGGTAGACTAATGGTTATATTTCTTGCCTTAAGTTCCAAGGGACATGGGTTCAAACCTGGTCGTGGTCGATGGATTTTTAGGATGGAAAAGTCCAAGAAACAAGTTCTCCGGGAGTGACTTTAAGCCGTAGGCCCCAAGAATGAAGATTATCAATCTCGTAAAAGAACCATAAGCTTGAATAAAATGGTAAAAGTGATCCCACAACAGACCCGGAGGCCCTTGGGGTAGTAGGAGGTTAAGGCTCCCACTTTTTCTAGACAATCGGCACTTTATGTCAGCCGGGTTGTCAGCCCTGCGTGACGGCCGCCTTTACCCCCAGAACAAGCGTCTGGTACTCATTTCCGTTAGAGGCTGAGTCGACCCCAGGGCCATAGTACCGCCAGAGGGTCTGGGCCGTTTAAAAATCCTGACCCCAACGGGACTTGAACCCTCGACCCTCCGACTTGTAGCTCAGTGCCTTAACCACTACGCTACGGCGTGCCCCCTGAATAAAATGGTATCCGTGCAAAATTTACAAAACCTTTTCCATCCACTAATACCTTAGTTACCGACTAGATGTCTCATCGAAGCGCTAGGCCGTTCCCCTTTCAGTTGTTGACATCTTCCAGTTAATAAGCCTAATTAAATTATCTTGGTCAGTAAGTTCCCATTAGGGAGCGCCCTATTTCTGGCTAGGGAAGGAAATGGCTTAAGAAGAAAAAGCGTTGTGATGTACCAAAGCCATGTCCAAAAAAATATATCTGTTTTTTTAACTGCAAGGGACATAAATCCAACAATGACATTGCGCTGTGTATTGCAGATGGACTCCCTGCTTGACTTATAGCGGAGCGGAGTGGGGCGGGTGCAGCGCGGACGACAGGTAGTGAGGGTTATTCAATCCATCAAATGACGATTTTTATTACTTCCCTAGAGTATAATTGGAAGATTTGGCGCTGGATTTTAGTGCCTTGCAGTTAAAAACGACATATATTTTTGGACACGTTCCTTGGTCCATCACAATGTTTCTCTAGGAGAAATTTCAAGGTAGAATTCGGTATGCAATGGTTAACATTTCCCTTGTAATTTGAGCCTGATCTTGTATGTCAAGATGGTCTTGATTTCTCCACCGTTGATTAGGAATGTCTCCGTCTTTTTAGATTGATACTTTAATACCTGATTTGGTAAACGATTTGAATCAAATCTATTGAGGCGATTTAATCATTTTTTGTATATGTTTCAATACCCATTATTATGTCTTCAACTTTTAATCAAAGGAACAGAGATATTAGAGAAAAATAAAATACAGAATCCATTATATCTTCTTCTTCTTCTTCTTCCTTCCAAGTTTTAGGCCAAGGCCTGTTACGATCCTATAGAAAATTTTCCCTCCAGCTTCTTCCGGAAAATTCTCGTATAAGACTTGAAAGCATAATATTTCGATTGGTTGCTGGCCAAAGGAAGGCAAGACCAGTGATGGGCCTGCCATCTTATAGCCTCTGGTCAGGCTTTTCTGGAGAAGAAAAGAAAATAATGGAAAGAAGAAATGGAAGAAAGGAAAGACTCCTTAGCCCTCGGATGCCCTAATAGCGTCGGGGTCGAAAAAACAAGAGTTAACCAAGAGAGGTTAGATAGTAAAGTTAAAAGAGTGCAAAACACAAGTAAGTGGAAGAAATGTTTTGCTCGGCTTGGGCACCTTGTGGTCTCCATCCACATATCCCCTAGATGAGGACCTCTGAGGGGATCCATTATATCTATAGTACAAAAATACAGAACAAACTTGAGAGATCACATCCAACAAATGCCAGACTCGAGTTTATAGAAAGGTACTGTACTGTACACCATAACCCCAAAAAAAAATCCGTCTCGCAGGAACTGGGTAAAATAAGGACCATATTAGAATATAATATTATAATAGGTTGATCTTTATTGTAGGGATGGAATTAAAATGTCGTCTGATTTCAAATCACACCCTCTCTTCTTTTCCTTTTGGTTCAATTAGATAGTATATAAACTGGCATTACTATAAATTAACTTTAACCCGTGCCGCACTGGACCAAAATTAATAAATTATAAAAAAATTGCTTACAACAAGAGTATTTTTCTATTTCTTAAACAAGATAAATCAATCAATAAATATCTTCAAACACAGCTGTTTGAATTAAATTGATTAACATAATAAATCATTACTGTTCTTATCGACTTCTCTTTCCAATGCCTCTTTTTTATACGCGCCTGTTCTAGGCTCGATGCAGTACGTGTTCATCTTAAATTTCAACAAAACGGACTTTAAAAAATAACGAAAAAATAGAGAGTATGTGGAATTAAATGCGAAAAGTCGAAAATAAGTACCATCTAACACTCACTCACACACACACACACACACACACACACACACACACACACACACACACACAGACGTGAGGTAGAGCGCTGACTTGTCACGCAGCGGTTCCAGGTTCGATTGCCGGTCGGCACGGGCTTCCCGGGTGAGGTTTTTCCCGGGGTTTTTCCTCACTCTAAGACAAATGTCAGGTAGCTCTGAGGCTCATGAGGTCCCCGAACATAATTTGGTCATCATCATCATCCTAATCATCCCCATCATCATCATCATCATTATCATCCCCGATGTGGAAAGCAAAGGGAATTTACCACACCTATAATTTCCTAGTAAAACTGCAAAGCATAACATCAAAATGCTATGATTGCAGTGAAGGACCTGCCCTAGGGCAGAACACTATAGAATATATATATATATATATATATATATATATATACCGAGTTCCCGCTACATCTCGTAATAATAAGAGAGTATCCATCCATCCATAGTAATTCTGCCCGAAGGCAGGTCCTTCACTGCAATCATAGCATTTTCACGCTATACTTGCAGCTTTACTAGTGAATTGTAGGTGAGGTATCTTCCCGTTGTTTTCCACACCGGTGAAGGATGATGATGATCATAATGGTAAGAATGATGATGGCCATACGATTTCGGGGACCGTTTGGGCCTTAATGCTTTCCTGGCATTTGTGTTACAAGTGAGGAAAAACCCCGATAAAAACCTCACATACAAAAACTGCCCCGACCGGGTATCGAACCCGGGCCCAATGTGTGACAAGGCAGTACGCTACCTCGAGACCACAGCAGTGGAATAGAGACTATATATATATATATATATATATATATATATATATATATATATATAAGAAAAATGAATGTTTGTACTAGACTTGCTCTGTAGCGTAATCGGAAGCCCACTGGGATATCAATCCAGAGGTCCGCGTTCAAGTCCCGTCCGAGAATTTATTTTTCTTATCATGTCATATAGGCCTATATATATATATATATATATATATATATATATATATATGTGTGTGTGTGTGTGTGTGTGTGTGTGTGTGTGTGTGTGTGTGTGTGTGGTGAATTAGAGATCATAGGTAAAAGTGAAAAAGTAACACTAAGAAATTAGGACTGGAAGTAAATATCAATAAAACTAAATATATGGTCACACGTAGAAATTCAATATATAATGGAAATGGACAGCTAATGACAAATGAGGGAAATTTTGAGGAATTGGCTGAATTCAAATACCTAGGAACAATAATCACAAATAGGAATGAGATGCACAAAGAAATTAAACATAGGCTCAATTTTGGAAATGCGTGCTATTATGCATTGCAGAGACTCTTGATGTCCCGACTCCTTTCAAAAAACGTTAACTGAAAATATATAAAACTATTATTCTACCAGTTATATTATATGGGTGTGAAACATGGACTCTTACTTTAAAGGAGGAAATAAGATTACGAGTATTTGAGAATAAAGTTCTTAGGAACATTTTTGGACCAAAGAGAGATGAAGAGACAGGTGAATGGAGAAGACTACATAACAATGAACTACATGGTCTTTATAGGAAGCCAGATATAATAAGAACTGTTAAGTCTCGTAGACTGCGATGGGCTGGACATGTTGCGCGTATGGGGAATGAAAGACGGCATGGAAACTTCTTGTAGGAAAGCCAGAAGGAAAACGCCCAGTTGGTAGACCAAGAATGAGGTGGGAGAAGAACATTAACTATGATTTGAGGGAAGTAGATTGTACAGGGAATGATTGGAAAGCATTAGCTCAGGATAGGGATGTATGGAGAGCTTGTGTCCGCGCGGCCATGAACCTACGGTTCGATAGTGCCAGTGAGTAAGTAAGTAGTAAGTAAGTAAGTAAGTAAAGGTAAAAGTGAAAATATAATAAATAATATAGACATATAATTAAATACAAAACTTAGAAAATAAATTTTAATACGAGTATTAGCGGAACGGGCCAACAAGCCCATACCTTGAAGATGATGATGATGAAGATGATAAATAATAGCCCAGAGGTATAAATATGTAAATGGTATTTTAAATAGATGAACACAGAGGCGAAAGGCAAATGTGATAGTTCTAGGATACACAATACACAAAATATTGCTATGTTATGGAGCATGCTGTATGAGTCAATACTAATAAAATTCATTTAATTATGAAACAAATCATATTAAATAATAATGAAGCACATTCTTATGTAGTCCATTCATCCACATATCTGTTCATTTATCATAAGTAATGCCACGAGTGATTTCCAATTTATCTAGAGAATTTGGAAATCAAGAGTGGCATTTGTTAGGACTATTTAACGAATAAAATTAAGCTGTTTACTTACAAAACATTATTTAACTGTAGTTATTTTAAAATATTTATATATTTAATGTAAACTGCGATGTTTGAAAACAAATGAGAAGCGATAGGTACGCTTCATCTGCTTCTTTTGTTTATCACTGCAACCAGATCATACTATTTATTGCCAAAGGAACGCAATATTGTAAGAATGCTCTCTAGCGGAGAAAAAAAAGAAACACATCAAACTGTATATTAATTCATTTCTGATGTATGATATAAATATGACAATTATATTTTTCTGGATTGTTATCTGGGAAGGGAAAAAATACATTTAAGAAAGTGCAAACAGTGGTTTCTTTTTTTGGTGGTATAATCAATTGTTACAAATGTTTTTATATTAACTCCCGCATGCGGCATGTGTTGACATTCATGCACTATATATACAATCTGGTAGCCGTATTTTGTCGGACGCTCAGTCACTGCAAAATAATGTTCAGACCTGTTCAGAATATTAAAAAGGAGGAGCCTTCTTTAATATGGTAATTATAACACTGATAAATATTTCGTGAAACACGAGTGTGATTGGTTGTAAAACAGAAATCATTGAAACGTGATTGGCCATGGAGTCCCATTTGGGGCATGAGTTAAATAGTCTCTTTGATTCAAACATTTGTCTAAGCATTTATGAATGTAATTACTGAGCTAAATATGGTTGTTTACATGTAAAGGCATACTTTTATTTTAAAATAGTAAAATTCCTAATTCGAATATACTTATGCAGAACACATTGTCTTGTGCTAATGATAATCCAGTAAGTATTGCATGATAACCTGTAAAATTATAATGTAGTATAAGCTATAAGAGATTTTGTTAAAACTGCAATTTGCAAAGGTAAGCTTAGAAAGCGAGCTCGGAGCTAATGCCCAATGTGTCCTCTATTGTGGAGTAGGGAGGCAAAATCGACAGTTTTTTACTTGGCCATTGCGCTTGCGCCGGAAACGTTTCTGCATCCAAAATTCTACTCCCCTGTCAGAAAGATAATGCAGCCCAGTACAACTTTGTTTCTGCGCAGGCAATTAGTGATGGTAATTTGTCACTTATAGCCAGGGTACGCGTTGGTTTAATGGATTAAAGAGGATGGATTTTAAAAAAATTATTTTCAAATTTTGTATGCACCTTAAGTAACCACTTGGTATAATTAAAAAATGAGCAACAGTAATCAAGTATTTTATAATGATTAGGTAGCTGAACTCTGGCCATTTTGTGAAAACTGCGCTCTATTATGATTTATATATATATTTATCATAAGTAATGCCACGAGTGATTTCCAAATTATCTAGAGGATTTGGAAATCAAGGGTGGCGGTTGTAAGGACTATTTAACGAATAAAATTAAGCTATTTACTTATAAATGATTATTTAAATATAGTTATTTTAAAATATTTACATATTTAACGTACTAGAGCATGCCATCAAATACTCGTAATCTCCTTTCCGCCCTTAAAGTAAGAGTCTATGTTTCACATCCAAATAATATAACTGGGAGAATAATAGTTTTATATATTTTCAGTTCAACGTTTTTTTTAAAGAAGTTGAGACGTCAAGAGTCTCTGTAATATATAATATAATATAATATAATATAATATAATATAATATAATATAATATAATATAATATAATATAATATAATATAATATAATATAATATAATATAATATAATATAATATAATATCCATCCATAGTAATTCTGCCGGAAGTCAGGTCCTTCACTATAATCATAGCATTTTCATGCTATGCTTGCAACTTTACTAGGGAATTGTAGGTGTGGTAGCTTCCCGTTGCTTTCCACACCGGTGAAGGATGATGATGACGATGATGATAATGATAAGGATGATAATGATGGCCATATGATTTCGGGGACCGTTTGGGCATTTAAGTTTTCCTGACTTTGTCTTAGAGGTGAGGAAAACCCCCGATAAAAACCTCACCCAGAAAAACTGCCCCGACCGGGAATCGAACCCGGGCCCGCTGCGTGGCAAGGCAGGACGCTACCTCGAGACCACAGCGGTGGACAATATAATATAATATAATATAATATAATATATAATAGCATTTCCAGAATTGAGCCTGTGTTTAATTTCTTTGTGCATCTCATTCTTATTTGTAATTATTGTTTCTAAATTTTATATAATATGTTTATATTCTCTGTCTAACATCCTAATGAAAATTTACCATGAACTTTATTAGTCTTGCCCTTATATTTACTTGGAATTTTTTCATTTGTATCTTATCTCTATGAATTTTCAGAACATTCTGTATTGAAATGAGCGCGATATGAAGGATACTTTATTCGCCTTGGTAGTAGTTAGACTGCATACAAAATTGAGAAGGTTGCCGTATCTGCGTGAATTAAATGTCAGTTCCCCCATACCTTAATCTACACGCGTCCCAGTATCCTATGTGATCCTCATGCTAAACTGGCTTCTGCGGAAATAAACTAAATAGCTTCGCTTTTACTGCTCTCCATTTCGCTATACTCAACGTAGGTAAAAGTGTCCGCTAAAAAATGTAAATTGAACGTTTTACACCAGAATACCAATGAAGAGGTCAGTCGCTAGCTCTTCACAAAGTAAGACTCTTGCCCTCCTGTTAATGCACAGCAGAGCTCCGATTTTATGGGGGCTCAGCGGGAAGAGAGAATTTATGTAAATGCTTGGGTAAAATAAGAAATTTGAGAGATGGAAAAATTAGAAGTCAATGAATGATTATTTTTTGACAGTGTTAATGTCCCAACTCCTTTAAAAAAACGTTAAACTGAAAATATATAAAACTATTATTCTACCAGTTATATGGATGCGAAACATGGACTCTTAGTTTAAGGGAGGAAAGGAGATTACTAGTATTTGAGAATAAAGTACTTAGGACAATTTTTGGACCAAAGAGAGATGAACAGACAGGTGAATGGAGAAGACTACTTAACAATGAACTACATGGTCTTTATAGAAAGCCATATATAATAAGAACAGTTAAGTCTCGTAGACTGCGATGGGCAGAACATGTTGCACGTATGGGGAATGAAAGACTTGCATGGAAGCTTCCTGCAGGAAAGCCAGAGGGAAAACGCCCAGTTGGTAGACCGAGAATGAGGTGGGAGAATAACATTAACTATGATTTGAGGGAAGTAGATTATACAGGGAATAATTGGAAAGCACTAACTCAGGATAGGGATGTATGGAGGGCTTATGTCCGCGCGGCCATGAAGCTACGGGTTCGATAGTGCCAGTGAGCAAGTAAGTAAGATTGTATATATATATAGTGCATGAATGTCAACACATACAGCATGTGGGAGTTAATATAAAAACATTTGTAGCAATTGATTATGCCACCAAAAAAAAGGAATCACTGCTTTCACTTTCTTAAATGTATTTTTTCCCAGGTAATAACATTCCAGAAAAAATATAATTGTCATATTTACATCATAGGACCAGAAATGAATTAATATACATTTTGATGTGTTTCATTTTTTCTCCACTAGAGTGCATTCTTACAATATTGCGTTCCTTTGGCAATAAATAATATGATCTGGTTGCAGTGATTAACAAAATAAGCAAATGAAGCGTACCAATCGTTTCTCATTTGTTTTCAATCATCGCTGTTTCCATTAAATATATAAATATTTTAAAATAACTATAGTTAAATAATGATTTGTGAGTATACAGCTTAATTGTATTCGTTAAATAGTCCTAACAAATACCACTCATGATTTTCAAATTCTCTAGATAAATTGGAAAATCACTCGTGGCATTACTTATGAAAACGTTTCCCATTGTTTTAGCATTGTAAAGAATGTATATAAAAAAGCATTATAAATGTTAATAAAAACAAAAAACGTAACCCAGTAATTTGGTGATGGTATATAACAATGCTAGGTTGAGAAGTGGTTTTTACAGAAGCGAGGATATGATTAAAAACCGAGCAATATCTCGGTTTTTAATTTCCGAGATTCTGTAAAACACTTCACAATGCGTTGTACATTATTTTTTGCACGATGGTGTTTTCAAAATAATAAATAATAGTAAACTAATAACATCTTTGTTAGAAATATTGCGTTCACTATAAACATTTGACTAACGATTACAGCGTGAGCAATGTTTATTAGTTGAAACAACAGGAGGCCATGAGACCAATTAGTGATAAATAACAGGAGACCTTGAGACCATTATTATTGCTAAAATTGCGGAAAGTACGTATTTATTGTTTTATATTCTTTCAAATAAAGTTCAGTTCATTTAAAATGAAATGATTTGTTTCGTATAATGTATATTAACACTACCTTTTGGATATATGTTTGTAGGCCTATATATGCCTACATTGTATATAGTACACATAGAGCGGAGTGGTTTTTACTTCCCACACGCGTGTTTGTAACATGTAATATTACAGTATAGTTATTTAATTATAATATAGTTATTTAGGTTGGCAACCCCGAAAAGTAGGAAGTTGAATTTTCAATCATGGTCGCCATTGCTGTAAGTACGACAAAACACATTATCGCGCAAAAAATGTTCTGTCATACTTACAGCAAAGCGACTATGATTGAAAATTCAATCTCGTAAATTTCGGGGTTGCCAACCTATAAATAACTAAATAAATATACTGTAATATTACAAATTACCTAACTAGTGCGGGAAGTAAAACCAGTGTCCTTTAGGCCTATGTATAGGCTACTACGTAAAATGTATATACAAAAATATATCCAAAAGGTAGTTTTAATATACATTATAGGAAGCAACTCACTGCATTTTAAATGAACAGAACTTTTTTGAAACATTATAAAACAAATTCGTGCTTGTCGCCATTTTTCTCTGATTGGTGTCACGGTCTGCTGCAGTCTCAACTAAATTATTTACGGCATTTACCGTATAAATATTGGCCACACTCTTAACGTCAGTTGGTTGTTTAAAATGAACGCAAATATTTGTAACAAATAAGATATCATTAATTAAATAAAAATAAAACTTAGTTTTATTCGATTTTCATACTTATTAAGATATAATTCAGTGACAGCTCTTTCGGTACACTGTACCTTCTTCAGACATGTTAACAAATTATAAATTGTGTTATTATAGTACATATCAACTGATCTAAGCAACAATACAACAATATTTATTTTTTTTTTAATTAAACAAAGGGAATTCATTCAAATCAAGTTGAGAATTTAACAGTTTATTTCTACATTTAAATTTATTAATTTCTACAGCCTCCAAAAGCCCAACTTCTTACCCTTATCACAAATATGTTATTATTTTACTATTATTTATTATTTTGAAAACGCCATCGTGCAAAAAATAATGTACAACGGACGTTTGTGAAGTGTTTTACAGAATCTCGGGAATTAAAAACCTCGCTATCGCTCGGTATTTAATCATTTCCTCACGTCTGTAAAAAACACTTCCCAGCTTCGCATTGTAATATACTATTGTATTTATAAAAATCCAGTGACCTAATGGGAACTTCAGCCGAAACCTCCTTCAGCCTAGTAGGCACTTCGTTTTGAACCCCGGTCCTTCAGAATACGAGTCTCAAACCAACTCGCTCTGTTATATGAAAATATAAAGAAGTTAACACTAATAATGGAGAGCTAGAAAAAAGTTTTGTGGAGTAATTATGACATTGAGGATTTGTTGTTAATACTCGTATTTCACTGCTTCGTTACGTTCAGCAGCATTCTATAATCCTCTTACAAAGTTACAACCATTCTGAGAAACTCCAAGTAGCCTACTCGTAATTCATGTATGTCTATAATGCTCGGAACTTCAAGTCAGAACAATACTACCTTATTTAACATTTTCCAATACTGCTATTTTAACACAGTTCCAATAATGGATCATATTATAATATTATAATGACATTGTCAAAAGAAAAATTAATGTCTGAACCAGGAATCGAACTGTGGACCTCTAGTTCTCCAGACCAGTGTGCAGCCCACTACACCATTCTAGATTTGACACAAACATTAACCCTTAAATTCGTAATGTATCCTTTTAGATACATCAGTTGGTTCAGTTAATTTAATATATTAAATAAATCAGAAGAGAACGAACTAAAATAAACCACTTAAATGTGTGACTAATTATACAATATACCTAATAATAACAGTTAATACAAGATTCCGTTTTCACTGCGGTCCGCCACATTCAAATATCTAACAGAATAAATTTGTGTTTTGCCAATTTAAGGATTAACAATTCTTTTGACATAAATATACGACCCCATATTTATCGTTTCGTCCGCTGCCAGGTAGGTGACACTACCATCGCCAACGGCCGGCTTCGTTTAGAAGTATCTATATTTCAGAATTTTACACCACCACGTTTATAAGCAGTAAACGATGTTATTTAACATTTTCTGATACTGTTATTTTAACACAGTTCCAATAATGCATCATGGTGGTGTAAAATTCTCAAATATATATACCTCTAAACGAAGCTGGCCGTTGGCGATGATAGTGTCACCTACCTGGCAGTGGACGAAACGAGAATTATGGAGTTGTATATGTGGAAAGAATTGTTAATGTTTGTGCCAAATCTAGAATGGTGTAGTGGGCTGCACACTAGTCTGGAGAACTAGAGGTCCACGGTTCGATTCCCGGTTCAGACATCAATTTTTCTTTTCACAATAGCATTATAATATTATAATACTACCTTGCTGCTCATCAAACTTTTATTGCAAAACTGTCCCTTAAATTGTTTATGTCATTTCATTTTTGGGTTTTCGATTTTCGGTGAAAGCGCGAGAACTTTGAAAAAAAGATACTAAAATAATATTAGTATCTGATGTATATTCGGCCGCGGTGGACTAGTGGTTATGTTCCTTGCCTCTGGTCTCGAGGATCGCGAATTCAAACCCGGCCAGCGTCGATGGATTTTTTTTTAATTTGGGAAAATCCATGGAGAAAGTCCTCCGGGAGAGACTTTGACCTCTGTATCCCGAGTCTGAAGATTTTCAGGCTCATAAAAGATCCTTAAGCCTGAATAAAGAGGTCTCTAAGCAACATTTACCGATCTTATTCATCTCAGTGATTGTTATATCTGATTATATCTGGCTTCCTATACATACCATGTAGTTCACTGTTATGTGGTCTTCTCCATTCGCCTGGTATCAACCACCATATCAAAGTAAATTTAAATTCCAACACTTGCTTCTCAGTCGGAGGTGGATACATCTAGAATAGCGAAATGGCCACCGCTAATGTCCGAAATGTATATTATATATTAAAAAGGTATATGATTTAATTTTAATAAAGCGGACTGTATAAAATATTTACTTTATTTTAAACTTTGGATCATATACATACTTTTTTTTACCACACTAGGGCAAGGAGGGCCTCTCCGAATGTATTATCTGCTCAATCCACGGCCTCCTCCGAGACAACACAATATTAGCACGAAACGCATCTTTCGCTCACATATTTATACTAAATGTGTCAGATTTCTCTTACTTAGGAAGTGTATTTGCAGAGTATAAGAGTGACATTGATTCAAAATTACAAAAATATAATAAAATGAATGGGGTAATACGAAGACATTTTGGTAAACAGATGAGGACAGAGACAAAACTAAGATTACATAACGTCACATCAAAAGCTGCTCTAAAATACGGAAGTGAAATTTGGATTTTAAATAAAAGAAACTCTCATAAACTTCAAGTAAGCCAAATGCGCTTCTTACGATCATTGTTAGGAGTTAATAGACTGGATCACCAAAGGAACACTACTATCAGAGGAAAACTTGGAGTAGCAAGTTTAAATGAAGATATCCAAAGATACCAACAAGAATGGAAAAATCATCTGAGAAGAATGGCAAGAAATAGACTTCCAAAATTGGCATTCCAATATACCCCAACTGGACATAGGGACCAAGGAAGACCAAAACATCGGTGGAAAGATCAAGACCATCTTCGCTAGGTTTACCGTACAGGCCACATGGCCTAAAACGAATTTGTTCATGATGATGATGATGATTTATACTAAACATGGCGAATGTGATAATCATCACCATCATAATTGGCTCGACAGCCCCGTGTGGGCCTTGGCCGCCTTCAGAAGCTTATGCCAGACTTCCCTATTCTGAGCTTCATTCTTCCAATTTTTTATTTTTAAAATCTTAATGTCTTGAATTATACCATCCTCCCATCTTAATTTGGGTCTTCCAACTTTTCTGGCCAATAGTGGTTGTTCATTGTAAATTCTTTTTGTAATCCTTTTGTTGTCCATGCGTATAATGTCTCCAGCCCATGCCAATCTATTAACTTTAACAAAATTCAGAATATCTGGCTGATTGTACAGTTTATAAATTCATTATTAGAATGTGATAATGATTATTATAATAGCCAGATGATAATCGGGGACAATTTGGGACTTAAAATTTCCTGACATTTGTCATACAGGTGAAAAAAAAACCATACAATGCATCATCCAGCAAACTTGTCCAGACCGGAGATTGAACCGGGCCCGCTGCGCATGAACCTACCCCTAAATCACAGCTGTGGATTATTATATATATATGTCCACCGCTGTGGTCACGAGGTAGCGTGCTGCCTTGTCACGCAGCGGGCCCGAGGTCGGGACAGGTTCCTAGGTGAGGTTTTTTTTTCGGGGTTTTTCCTCACCTATAAGACAAATGTCAGAAATCTGATGACCCAATGGTCCCCGAAAATTATTCGGCCATCATCGTCATCATCATCATCCCTCACCGGTGTGGAAAGCAACGGGAAGCTACCACACCTGTAATTCCCTAGTAAAGCTGCAAAGCATAACATGAAAATGCTATGATTGCAGTGAAAACCTGCCCTCGGGCAGATTTACTATAGATGGATGTATATATATATATATATATATATATATAATCAAATAAATAAATAGCAAAAGGGATCAGTCATGGAAGAAAAACCATGGGAATGGTAAACTCTATATTATGGAGTAAAAACATCATTAACAGAACAAAACTAATTTATAAGTACATCCTAGAAAGTATAATATTAAATGGGATCGGAAGTTTGGATAATGACACAACAACATGCCAACAGAATAACTGCAGTTGAAATGGATTTTTGAAGAAGAGCTGCAGAAAATCTCGACTGGAAACAGTAAGAAATACATAAATTAAAAAATGAATGAATGCATAAAGAAGTATTATGGATGAGAATGAACACAGAAGTCTAATAAGGTATGGGCACCTAAGGAGAATCAGGATGAAAGACCACCAAAGGCCGTCCATACATGGAAAATTGGAATAAGGACCAGAAAAGGAAGACGAACCACCTGGAAGAATAGCATTCAACATTCAATGAGAACATTTGGTGCAGCGGGTAAAGACATAGAGGGCAGAGCACGATGGAGAACTTTAATTAAAGGGAATCTATGGATGTGTATTACAAACTGATAATCTATATGTCTGTAGTGTAGTCATTTTTTAAAATCTCATTGTAATTATTAAATTGGTTAGCAGCATGTATCCATAGGGAAACATGGGAAAGCCTGGTGGAATTAATCTAGAGTTATTAAAATATGGAGGACGAAAAGTGATAAAATTGCTTATGAAATTCTATACAAATATTCTTACAGGAGAAACAATTGGGGTTTATAAGCTCGATATATAAGAAGGGAGAGAGAAGAAACTATAGTAATTATAGAGGGATATGTGTGAATAACTCAATTATGAAAATATTTAGTCGCATTATAAAACATAGATTAGACAGAGAATACAAAGATATGGAAGAGCAAACTGGGTTCACTGCAGGCAAATCATGCACTGATAATATATTCATACTGAGACAGGTGTTAGAGAAATGCCGAGAGAAATCGCAACCAGTAGATCTGATCGTTATTGATTTGTTAAAGGCGTATGATAGTGTACCTAGAATCTTGCTCTGGAAAGCCCTAGAAGAGAAATGATAAAACAATTAGTATTATAAGATCATTATACTCGGAGAACAAATGTCTAATTAAGATGGGAAACAGACTTTCAGAAAAATTCCAAACATCAAAAGGTCTACTTCAAGGATGTTGTTTATCAATTATCACCAACGTTGTTCAAAATATATATTGATAATTGTACAAAGAATCGGTCAACACACTAAAAATATATGGGAATTCAACTGAAAGATAATTATTACCTCCACCATTTACTATTTGCAGATGATCAGGTGGTGATTTCTCAGGATCCAGATGATACATCTTTCATGATAAGGAGATTAGAGATAGAATACAAAAAAATGGGGATTACAGATAAATTATAATAAAACAGAATATATTTCACAGGATTCAACAGATGAGCTAAAATGTAATTCAGGAAGAATACCTACCGTAATGTTAAAATTTTTAAATATTTAGGATTTAGATAAAAGTGAGAATTCAATTGAAAGAAGAATAGCTGATGGAAGAAGAATCATTGGTATGTTGAAATCAGTGCTTTGGAATATAAATATAATATACTGAACGAAGAAAACTATATTTCAAGTTCTGTTACAAAGCATTCTATTATATGGAGCCGAAACCTGGGCAGTAAGTAGAAAACAAGCCAACAAGCTGTTATCAGTAGAAATTGATTTTTGGAGCCGATCGACAAGAATTTCAAGAAGGAATAAGGTCAGAGACAGCACAATAAGGGAAATTATATAAGTTGAGAAAAAAATAGGAAAAATAGAAGAAAAACTTTTGAAATGGTATGGATTGGAAGAAGAGAGAATACCAAAGAAGATCCTTAATTGGAAAGGTAATGGAGGAAGTGGAAGAGGCAGGCCTAGAGAACGATGGTTGGATGGAGTGAAGAGAAGTATGGAAGCTAGAGATTTGAGGGATGAAGATGCTTTAGACAGGAGCTTCTGGCGACAAATCACTTTGGGTTGAAGGACAAAAACTGTATTGTGGAATATTCCAAAATAAAAAGAAAATATTATTTCACGTTTGGCATGAGAGAGACTTTCAAATTATGACATTGATGTATATGTCCCGAGAGCTATATGTTTGAAAACCCCTGAATTAGTAATATTTTCACTGCATTGCAGGACAACGGTTTAATGTTTGGAATCGAATAACTTTTTCCCTGTAATGGAAGTCTTTAAAATGAAATTACTCGGTGAGTAGCTTACTGTTTTCTCTGCGGTTTAAGCCACATAAACTACACCACTCAACTCCTGATTTACTTGGCCATAAAGTCGTTTTATTTACTTTACTAGCTTAACTTATCTAGTCGAATATAAGACATTTCTTTCCCTAAGTATATATTACTAGCTAATACCCGGCGTGCGCTGCTACGCCTAAATAAATGCAAATTAATGTACTTTTAAGTTTAGATCAATAAGTAAAAGAAAAAAAATAATTATAAATTTATATTTTTAGATACCACGTGCTGATTACCCGGCGTTGCCCGGGAATCTATTTATCCCGATCTTCTTCACATAAATGAGCTGAAATACGAAAATTAATGTGTTTTATGTTTAGTTAAATAAGTAAGGGGAAAAATTTATATCGTAATTATTTTTAGATACCCCGTGCTGTTTACCCGGCGTTGTCCGGGAATCTACTCATCCCGATATTCTTGGCATAAATGAGCTGAAAGACAAAAATTAATGTACTTCTTATGATTAGTTGAATAAGTAAAATGAAAAATAGTTATAAATGTATATCGTAATTATTTTAAGATTCCCCGTGCTGATTACCAGGTGTTGCCCGGGAATCTATTTATCTCCATCTTCTTGGCACAAATGAACTAAAAGACAAAATGCGTTATTGTGAGTTATCCGTAAAAGAATACCTGCCATTTGCTGCTATGCTTGCACAGGAATCTACGTACTTGTCTCGATCTTCTTGGCATCAATGAAAGACAAAAATGGTTATTGTGAGTTATCCGTAAGAGCAAAACATATGCTGTCGAGGACTTTTTTTGTAGAGCTTTTTGAGATATTCAATTCTGTGTACATTAATTTTGTGTATTTATTATGGTTTAGGCAGCGTAAGCCATTTAAGCGTCCAAAGAGCTACTTTTTTCAGGTTTTCCACTACAAAGAGCAATTTTTAAGGATGTAAGATTTGAGTATCACAATTCTCTTATAGCCTATGTTCATCCCGGAAATCTCCTGAACATTTTGCAAAAAGCCCCTTCACAATCGGAACAACGGTTTGGTCGCGCATAAAGTACGTACAAACAAACAAACAAACAAACATTCATTTTTATATATTAGATTGTAAAGCAAAACCGTTGATTAAATGGACCACTTGTAACAAACTATTTTGATATTCTCTGATTTACTTTTAGATCACCTTCATGGACTTGTGGTCTGAGCTTTAGACTACAGTTCATGAGATCCCAGGTTCTATTCCCGGTCAGAACATAGGAATTACTCCCTAAAGGGAATTATTCCTGTGATTTCTCATAGTCTGGAATTTAGCATTAATTTATGATTAATTGATCCAATTATTTTGATTAAAAGACTAAATTATCTTTATGTTTAGATTAAGGGAAGATTAAAAGGTGATTTTAGTAACAAATTCTCAAATTTGTTTTTTTTTGTACTTTTAAGTAGTTTGAAATATTCTGCACAAATTGATATAAATATAATTGATATATGCACATTTTAAGTATTTTAATAATATTTTTAAAAGTAAGGCTGCATCACAAATAGAACACAACGAACGTTTTACTGGGTTTTTTTCGACAAAGTAATTTTTTTCATTAAAATACCAGTTTTCTCAGAAACTATAAGAGTTACATGTATGAACATTTTTGATCATGCATAGTACTTACATTTATTGATATGAAACCACTTTGGTGATCTTATAATTATTGGTTATTTTTGTTCATCATCATAGTACATTCACGAATTTAGGCCATTTGTTGACTTGTTTCGGCCTCAAGAGAAATACCATCCAGAAGTCTTTTGAGTGGACGTCCTGGTCTTCTTCTTCCTGCAGGTTGATATCTTAACATTTGTTTGGGTATTCTGTGATGTTCCATTCGATGAATATGTTGCATCCATCTTGACATATAATCAGAAATGTTGTTTTCTAAAGGTTCCATGTGTAATTCTTCTAAGATGTTTCCATTTTTTGTGATCTAGTAGTGTGTATCCTGCAGTCCTCCGAAGGTATCTCATTTCAGTAGATCTAAGTCTTTGTATATCCTTCTGTTTCAACGGCCATACTTCGCTACCATACAAAAGAGTTGGAAGATCCAGTGTTTTATACACTTTTAGTCTTGAATGTTTTTTGGACTAACTGTGGCTTGAAGATAGAATTTATTAACCCTACAATTCTTAAAAATTTAGACATTTTTGCATTTACATCCTTTTCTTCTTCATATGAGATATTGCATCCTAGATACGTATCCTATATATTGGTTGTTTTTAAAAATTGTAAACATGCAACATTTAAAAAAAATAGTAAGTTTAGCCCTTAAATTGGCAAAACACAAATTTCTTCTGTTAGTTATTTGAATGTGGTGGACCGCAGTGAAAACGGAATATTTTGTAACTGTTATTATGTATATTGTATAATTAGACACATATTTAAGTGGTTTCTTTTTGTTCGTTTTCTTCTGATTTATTTAAAATGTTAAATTAATTAAACCAACTGATCTATCCAAAAGATACATTACGACTTTAAGGGTTAAAAAAATCGTATTTCCAAAAGTAAGAAGAAATGTAACTCAAAAATGCTTCAGTAAACTTATTAAACACGTATCTGAACAGTGTAAAATAAATTCACATTTATATCTTAAATAGTTTCTGAGAAAACTGGTCTCAAAGTATTACATTTTAACATTGTCGGGATAAGGCTTTTAATCTCCCCTTAAGAACTCTCCTGACATTTCATTAACATTTAACAACCATCAGTTAAATATATTTCCAGTGGTCTCACAAATGTTTTATAAAGTTTCAATTTAGTTTCTCTGAAGAGACGGGATGATTTAAACAATTTTATATTTCTATAATACGCCTATTATCTATTTCATTTTTAATTTTGTAATTTTTATTTAAATCTGTCAACATATCATCAATACTGTGTAAGAAGTCACCGATGACCATAGATTCCATATATCAAAACACTCATCCAACTTCTCTGAACAACCTGTGAAAATGTGTCTGTTAAATTTCAGTTCTACTCTATATATTTTGGTATTTTGGGCCACGAAAGTTATTATCATGTCTATTTAATCACAATATGAGACATTTATGCGATTGAGTGAAGCAGGAATGGACGTAGAAATATTTTAAGTTCAGCAGACTGAGCATTGGCATGTGTCTATTTTCGAACAGGAATTCACATAAGAGAAAGTCAATAGCAGTAAAAACAGGTGGGTGAGATAAGAAGAAGGAAGTAGGGGAGAAAACAAGATTAATGAAGAGTAAGGTTAGGAGGGAGGGGGAGAGAATGAAAACACCGAGTGAAAAATCAAGATTGATGACGTAAAGAGATGGATAATAGAGAAAAGCGCATGCGGTCTACAGAGGGCGCTATTGTTCGTCTCAAGTTCAAGACTTTCCTTCTTTCTGTGACATTACTTATTCCTACCTTAATTTTACGTTAGACACAAGAACTTAAACTCGCATTTCAACGATTTTAGAATAGTGTGCAACCAGGCTGAACACTGTGTTTCAAAAGTGTTCATCCAAATTGGTTGGAATGAGAATTAATAAATAATAGTTTTAAAAATAAAATAACATGCTTTATTAGAAAACCAAACTAAAAAATGAAAAATAATTTTAATTTCCAACACGCTTGGGATAATATTAAGGTGGTCAACAAAAAAATCATCTCCAACACATCTAGAATAAAACTAGAGTTATCTGCAAAAAAATAAGTATACCATCAAAAGCGTGGGGTGCTCTATATAAATTAATATATTTGATAATAAACAGATATTGGTAAAAGTAAAGCCTCTAAGAAGAAAACGTAAAACCATAAAAAGCACCCCACGCTTTTGATGGTATTTTTTTTTTTGTAGATAACTCTAGTTTTATTCTAGATGTGTTGGAGATGATTTTTTTGTTGGCCACTTTAATTTTATCCCAAGCGTGTTGGAAATTAAAATTATTTTTCATTTTTTAGTTTGGTTTTCTAATAAAGCGTGTTGATTTAGTTTTTTAAACTATTATTCAATTTCTTAATTTTTAGTTTGTCATAAACCGAAATCCCATGAAAATTTAATTGTTTAATACTCTTTAAAAAATCTTCCGGGCCGGATTTGAACCATGGATTACTGAAATTATATACCACTACAGTCCACCGCTCTACCAATTGAGATCATACAACGATTTACTAAAACGTTTATAAGTCCGCAACCTATTATATCGGCTTTTATTTTTTTTATGTCCCCCGCCGTAGCCGAGCGGTTAAGGTAGGAAGCCTTGGCGCAGAGCTACGGGACTTGCGCTGGTTCGAGTCTCCATGGGGAAGAAATTTTCTCATGGTATTTCGGCCAGTATGTGACCGATGCCCACCCAGCATCGTGAGGCAATTGGGTAGCTACAATAAGTAGCGGCTCCAGGTTGAGGAACCAGCTATAACGGCTGGGGGACTCGACATGCTAACCACATGTCACCCCTACACTGGCTGTTGATCATCTACCTCTGTGATTGACGCATGTGGATGTGAAGGGCCAGCAGCCGGCTGGTAAAAGGGCAACCGCTGAAAAGTGGAAAGACCCTCAATCGGAATCGGATGTCCTGATGAATTTGACCAGGATTGTAGAAAAAAGTTATGAAATTATTGTATTGTCATTGGTCCTTTACAAGTATACAAAGTTTCAAGCGATCCAATGTTTTTAAGTGAGTGAAAATCGTGTTCAAATATTCCGTTACATAGATGCAGGTCAAGCTAATATAAAGCGTGTAAAAAATCCATAACGCTGTAATTCCGTAAACTGAGCGAAATCCTTAACAAGTGGAATTTATGGTGTTTTTTTTTGTTCGCGGAATATATATTTCTTCTGTTTATTAAACACATGATCACAACATAGTCTCTTGCTTAATATACCGCAACATAGGACATCACATCACTCCATATCATATACCATCTCCACTTCTCGCAACTGGAATTCCCTACCACAAGAAATAAGGGGCTGCCGGACATTGGCATATTTTAAATGAAATCTAAATTTATATTTGCTCTAACCTCGACTTCATCATTACCCAGTGTAAGGTATATACATTAATTGGCGTTTTTCGTATAATTTATCATATTTATACTATTATTATCATCATCATTATTATCATAAGTATTATTATTGTTATTGTTATCGTATAAAATGTTGTTTTTACATGACATTTCCATTGCAACATATAATATATGTTTAATTATTTATAATTAGTATAGTGTACATATAATCTCCGATTCCGATTGAGGGTCTTTCAACTTTTTCAGCGGTTGCCCTTTTACCAGCCGGCTGCTGACCCTTCACATCCACATGTGTCAATGACAGAGGTAGATGATCAACAGCCAGTGTAGGGGTGACATGTGGTTAGCATGTCGAGTCCCCCAGCCGTTATAGCTGGTTCCTCAACCTGGAGCCGCTACTTATTGTAGCTACCCAATTGCCTCACGATGCTGGGTGGGCACCGGTCCCATACTGGCCGAAATACCATGAGAAAATTTCTTCCCCCATGGAGACTCGAACCAGCGCAAGTCCCGTAGCTCTGCGCCAAGGCTTCCTACCTTAACCGCTCGGCTACGGCGCGGGACTTATAATCTACATTGTCAAATATGTACTTATAATTTGTGCTGGTTGAGTGGAAGAGAAGGCCTTATTGTCCTTAACTCTGTTAGGATAAATAATAATAATAATAATAATAATAATCATATGTTTTATTATTAAATTATATGGAGGCCTATTTGTACGTCTGTAAAATTGTATTGTTCTTATGCTGATGCTGTTGTCACTTGACGCCGCAAGCTGTGTGACACAGCTGGAAATATATATCTCTCTTCTCCTCCAAACATAAGTACAACATCAGTATAATTTCATGGCGCAATTATTGCCACTATCACTTCTGATTCTAATCCGTGATCATTCTAACGTGATTACTAAAGAACAATTAATATTTCGAATTTTATATATTGTGATTATAGAAACGCCAGTTGCTTCAGAACATTCCAAACCACATGTGATATATTAGTTGCATCTCTTTTTTTTTACCACGACTGTATAATACAACTTTCTTTGAAAAGGGATGTTTCAGTGGCATCTCCTCTAGCCGCTGTTCCAATAATTAAGTTCACCCCCTAACTTTATTACATAACTATGTGGTACTTACTTAATTGTATTGGTAATTATAATGGTATTTTAGGCATAAATCGGGCACCCACTTTCTTGGCAACTAATTTAATTGTTTATATCAAATTATTTAACTAATAAATCAGTCTCACATAAAAGTATAAGTTTACTAGAAAGAATTGCTCCATTATAACAATGTTATTTTCTAGACATGAAACCCCCTATAGTTAGAATGGGAATCAAGGAATGTGATGGAATAATTTTGTAGGAAAATCTGAGGACAAAACTCCGAAAAGGTAGACCAATATCGAGGTGGTACAAGTTTGTCCGTAGAATCTGTAGAAAAGCTGTTCAAAATAAGTACGTAGGAGGCGGGTCAATGAGGCCGAGGAAGGAAGTGCAGGAGGGAGAACAGACCACGTGATATTACTCATTTCGCTCTTGAACTTCAAGCAAGAAATATATCTAATCAGAAAGCTGGCAAATTTGTCTATAGGTTCCACGGACAGACTATAGAATAACGTTAACCACGATTTGAGGATGATGAATTATACAGGAAATTATTAGAAAATATTAGCTCAGGAGAGGAACATATGGAGAGCTATGTGGTACGAGCTTCGAATTCGATAGTGGGAGTGAGTTTAGTTATTATTAAAGTATTACAAGCAGTTAATATCTTTATAAAAACATATGCAAGACACAATAATATAAACAACCCTCAGGGGTCCTCATCTAAGGGATATGTGGATGGCGACCACAAGGTGCCCAAGCTGAGCAAAACATTTCTTCCACTTACTTGTGTTTTGCACTCTTTTAACTTTACTATCTAACCTCTCTCGGTTAACACTTGTTTTTTCGACCCCGACGCTATTAGGGCATCCGAGTCTAGGGAGTCTTTCCTTTCTTGTATTTCTTCTTTCCTTTATTTTCTTTTCTTCTCCAGAAAAGCCTGACCAGAGGCTATAAGATGGCAGCCCCATCACTGGTCTTGCCTTCCTTTGGCCAGCAACCAATCGAAGGGACTATTATTATGCTTTCAAGTCTTATACGAGAATTTTCCAGAAGGATCAATTTTCTATAAGATCGTAACAGGCCTTGGCCTAACACTTGGAAGGAAGGAAGAAGAAGAAGAATAATATAAACACGCAGCCTCCCGGTTGTACGTAAAAACCTAGAGGTGATATGACCCTAGATGTTAAAGCATCTATAAATGACTACATATATTTAAACATGGATGATAACTGAGATTAATATACTTTGACACCGTTTAACACATCACCATGAAAGTTGGCACATATATGTATTTTTTCATGAAGAGGGGTTTTATGCTTTATATTATGTTCTACTTACATATTTCCAGTATTGTTATACGGGCTCTTGGGCCCTTACAGACGGAAAACGGAAAACCATTGCAATATGCCAAAGAAAAATGGAGAGGAAAATACTGGCATATCACTGAGAGACAAAATCTCAAATCAGAGACTATAAAACCTCATTCCATCAGAAAATGTCGCACAAAGCGCTGCGGTGACAAAATGGAAATGGGCTGGCTACGTAGCGAGACAGCAACACGGTAGATGGGCACATGAAACCACCGTGTGGGATCCCTACACAGGCAGAAGATCAGAAGGTAGACCCAGATGCAGATGGGCAGACAATTTCAAGCAAGAACAAGGAGTCCAAGGTTCACCACCGCCCCAATAGAAATGTGTGGAAGGAGGCAGTGCGCAACATAAAAAAAGTGTGAATACTCAGTACCTAAACTTTTTTTTCAATGCCCCAGGTTGTCATTTCGACATTTCTGATGTTCTCTCCTGGCATGGCGTACCTGTAATCCACCCCTGAGATTGGGCGCCTGGAAGGCGGGGTTATGCTGACCCGATGATATGAGAGTTGATGATGATGGTAATGATACGCCAGGAGAGGCCTTAAATTAAACTTCATCTAATTAAGCGAATATGATACTGATGATAATGATGGACAGATGGTGTTCGGGAACCGTTTGGGCCTTAAAGTTTCCTGACATTTATCTTAACAGACAAAAAACATAACACAGAAATAAGACAACTAAAAGTACAGGAATTAAACACAACAATAGTGAAATACAGAACAAAATGGAAAGAACACTGGCAAGGATGACTGAGAATAGAATACCAAATGCAGCATACAGCTATTTACCACGAGGAAGAAGAAGTTTGGGAAGACCAAGGAAAAGATAGAAATAGCTGCAATTTGGAGTCGGAACAGGCTAATAAATATGCCTAAACCAAGAAGAAGAAGAAGAAGATGACATTTATCTTACAAGTGAGGAAAACCCCCCAAAAAAAATGACCAAGGAAACTTATCCCGACCTGGGATGAAACCCGGACCCGCTGCGTGACAAGGCAGCTCGCTACCTCAAGACCAGTACCTAAACATAAGTAGGGCCTGCAACCAATTTCCTACCATAATAGTAGAATCTATGCATAAGTTGCGTGAAAGAAGACAAAAGTGCACCATCAAAAAGTCAAAAACATTGACTCCAGTCATAAACTGAACAACATTTACAACCTAAAATGTACTTTAAATTACACTGGTCTACATGATTTTTGTCTCATGACTACCAATAGTTGTACTTAATGCAGATTTTTATCGTGTTTTCAAGTATGTATTCGGAATTTATCCACCACCCACAGTTTTTTATTTAAATTTCAATTAATGGATTTATATTATTATTATTTTAATAAACGTTTTTTCGTCCATTTGGCCATTGTAAAATAAAACCAAATGAGCTAACTCAATTGATTTCAGCTATGGAAAAGAGATATCAAGGCAAATGGAATCCTAATATGCTGACCGATTATTGTCGAACCATCAAGAGGGATGCTCCACAGGCGAAATATAGCAGAAAATCGTCATTTCTTACTTTCTAGGTGTGTCCGAATGTTCGAATATTTTGTGGTTACGAATGTAGAAAACATTAAAGTGTTTTGAAATTATAAATGCCTGTCTCTAGGAATCCTTGCGTGATGGAGAAAACCCGATATTATATTTGAATTCAGGACAAAAAATACTATCAGAATCACATATTTTTCTTTATGAGACAAAAAAAAAAAGTTTATTTTTTGTTGCTCAGTGTAACAAGAGTAGTCTTAGAACAGTTGTCCGTTCATGTGGAGTTGCTCCCCACATGAACCATAAAACATTTTAGCTCATCCCTCTCATAGGAGACCCTAGCCCTGGGGCACAGCGGCTAATCCATTCATTCATTATGTTCTAAAATAATTAGGTGTAGAAGTTCACCTGAAACTAAAATTTAAAAATCGCACTAGCGGTCGCAATTTACGTTGTTTCACAACAAAACTTAGTATACTCTATTGAAATAAATATATAGGCCCTATTGAAGTAAACCGAGATAGATATTATGAAAAAATCAGCGAAATCCGACTGTTAGAAATTGGGGTTTACTTGAAATTCGAAATTAAAAATTGACTCTAGCAATCACCATGTTTGGTTCGTCTCGCAGTATATACCACATAATTCAATTAACCCTTAATATTTCATGCAATTAGTCATAGCAGAGCACGCCGGGTATTAGCTAGTAATATATATGCAATTCAGGATTCAAATTAAGGGCAAAATAAATAAATAAATAGGCTAGTTTGTGTACTGCACTCTATAGTCCAATGAAGCTATCAGCTGGCTTCAGTTCTCACGTTCATATGTTTATATTTTTTATTTGGCCTATTACTCTGAGCAACAAAAAATTAACTTTTTTTTTGTCTCAGAAAGAAAAATATGTGATTATGATAATATTTTTTCTCCTGAATTCAAATATGATATCGGGTTTTCTCCATCACGCAAGGTTTCCGAGAGACAGGAATTTATAATTTCAAACACTTTATAATTTTCTACATTCGTAACTACACAATATTCGAACATTCGGACTCAACTAGAAAGTAAGAAATGACGATTTTCTGCTATATTTCACCTGTGGAGCATCCCTCTTGATGGTCCAACGATAATCGGGCAGCATATTAGGATTCCATTTGCCTTGATATCTCTTTTCCATAGCTGAAATCTCCTGAGTTAGCTCATTTGGTTTTATTTTACAATGGACAAATGGACGAAAAAAGTTTATTAAAAATAATTATTTAAATCCATTAATTGAAATTGAAATAAAAAAAGCTGTGGGCGATGGAGAAATTCCGAATACATATTTGAAAACATGATAAAAAACTGCATTAAGTACAACTATTGGTACTCATGAGACAAAAATCATGTTGACCAGTGTTATCTAGTGAACATATTTAAATAGTTTTAGATAAGGGAAAGTTAAAAGAGGAATTGAACCTCTAATTGGTGCTTTTGAAACACAGTAATTTCTAAGATTTAACTTATTTAATTGAGAGTCATCCAGCCACAATAGGGATGACATGTGGTTAGCATATCGAGTCCTTCAGCAATTATAGCTGGTTTGTCCCATCCTGGAGCCGCTGTTTATTACCCTTCCATCCACCAAGCGCATGCCCATTTAAAAAAAGTTCCTTGCACTGCAATTTTTGCCTTATTCAACTGAAATTTTCCGCACTTACCTGTAAGAATACAAAGAACCAAAATTGCATTGGACTTTAATCATACCCAAAATGCTATTGAGTTATGTTTTTTTATATTGAAAATTGTACTGCAAGGAACTTTTATAATTAATTAAAATAAAAAAGAGAACAAATAATGTAACTTGCGAACTAATATAACAAATCACTTGAAATTTATCATAAATGCCATTCATACAGGTAGACATCTGTGGTAAAAATTTGAAACAAATATCTCTATTAGTTTCGGAGTTTCAAAATTCACTCATGGCTACCCTTAAATTCTGCCTCCAATCGTTTCTATTTTGCGCTGCTAGTCTCCAACAATTGCGACACTCAAATATGTTTGCAGCATCTTCCATGATATCCTCCCATCGTTTCTTCGGTCTTCTAACTCGCCTATTTCCCATAAAACTTTCTGTAAGCATTTTTTTCGGTCTTTTGAGAGCCTTTGTGCATGATCAGCCCAATCTTTAGTTTAATAAAAGAGACAAGGTCAGGTTCGTTATAATTGTCACATAATTATGTGTTGTATCGTAATAAAAATAGTTTCCTGAGTAGTTTTTTAATTATTTAGGGCTACTTCTGATCTTTCAGTGAGGCTCTATATCTCATTACCATAGTTACCCAAATTCCTCACGATATTGGGTGGGCATCGAAATAACATTGGAAAAAATTATTATTTCATGGGGACTCGAACCAGTTCATATTGCGAAGCTCTGCGCCAAGATATGATGACCCCTTAGATCATTCGGCTATGACGTGGGGTTGTCTACTTATAATAAATAAATAAAGCCTGATATGTCCCTTTAGGGCAAAGGCCTCCCTGTACAGGGGTTAAGCTCTATTGTGAATGTCACCCAGTGAGCTACTCCGTGGTGAGAAGTTCACTTGTATGTAGTACTTGGTTTGTATACACTGTCTGTTCTATGATTAGTTAATGCACAATTGGCTCTCCATCGTTCTCCAGCTTTTCCTGCATCTGGCGTCTCTGGAACATTGCGCCCCTGCTCGTTCTTTGAAGATGTCAGCCCATCGTCGTCTTGGTCTTCCGCGCTGTCTCTTGCCTGTGTACGGGTCCCACATGGGTGTTTTTATTGTCCACCTGTAGTCCTGTATTCTTACGATGTGGCCTCCCCACTTCCATTTTTTCCTGATGGCTTGTTGTGCAGGGTCAGTTGTTGAGGACATCACTTGAAGTGTTGTATTCGAGATTCTGTCCTTCAGAGATATGCCTAAGATTTTCCTCTCCATTTTCCATTGGCATACTTGGAGTATGTACTTCAGTTTGGCAGTAATTATCTTAAATTAATATATTGACTTAAGCTTTCACGGCCGGAGTTATTATGTCTCAAGACAACCCTTGAGGATGCCGGACGCAGTCTCTGGCGAAACGTCGGGGAACTAAAAGCCTCAAGACTACTTCTCCAAGATCATCATATTATCTTAAATTACTTTGATGGTTCCTTTGTAAGAAAATTATTAAATTAATTATGTGAGATTGAAAAATTACATCAATTAATTGAAGGAAAATAGTAAGAATTAATGTAGAGCCAAGAAGATAACGTCACAAGTGATAGTTAAGTGCAATAAAGTATCTGAGACAAAGGATTTTTGTTGGAACAATAAATTTGAGAAGGTGGCCTGTTTTTTGTAACACTGTCTTTGACGTGTCTGAGTTGAAGATGATCGATGAGACATCGACGTCAGTCGAGGAGCATAATCTATCCTCCTGGAATAATAACATTTCGCCTAGATGACTACCCATTCCACGGTATACCAACTAATACAAAAACTGTGGTCTTATAGCAGACAGGCTATTGATGGACCATTCTAGCTGTTCATGAGTTGTCGACTTTAAATCCTCAACCCCGTGCATTTCTCACTGCACATCATATTATACAGGGTGACTTTATCCTTCTTGGTCATAACACTGGTCAATAGTGGTTTTGTTGCCCTTGATATAAGATTAATTTAGGATATATTTATGCTCACAATTCATGAAGCAATCAATGATTTTCGAAGATTTACTGTTTTTTTTTATCTTTATTTTCATTTTACACTACAAAACTCGGGGGGAAAAATTAAAAATAACAGATATATTTATAATGTTAATTGTGTTTTTGAAAAAAAATTAGTGTTCACCGACGTAAATAGAAAGACAAATGTCGAAAACCCATATTATACTCCAGTGAAACGGCTTTTATAAGATTTTCTTCTATAATATTTTAGAGCACATTCAGTACTTTCATGAGTATATTCGTAAACTGTGAAGAAGTAATTCTTTTCCCACGTTGTGGTGACGTTTTGAAGCAGCTAACTCTCTTCATGCCCGATGTTGTAGCAACATTTTGAAGGATTAGTGTCCCAAAAAGAATTAATGGTTCAGGTTGGGTTTGATTTTCGGTAGAGCTGGAATCTCTTCTCAAGGTCTGAAGTTGGTACACAAGATAGGAAAACACTTTAAAAATCACTAATAACTGATTCTTGTAGAAATAGTTGTAAATTTATTTACTATTTAATTTCCCAGCAGATCAAGTAAATATAGGTGGTATTATACTTCACCGTCAATTAAAATTAAATTATTTTCTTTTCTTGAATCAACTATTCTTCTTGTATTAAATATCACATTTTATCAGGATAACTCTTATTGCTTCTATCCTTGACGAAAGTTGTATGCTGAATGACTAGAGTAATGCTGTTATAATTTTAAAGAACATTATTACATCACATGATTTTATACTTAAATTCTATTGGTTAATATAATGTTTAAATTTGATTTGTTAAATCAAAAAGTTAATTGTTTTAACATCCAATCAGAATTTAGTATACTTTTATTTAAAAATATTAAGTTAAGCAGGTGTTCTTATTACAGTTATAACAGAAAGTTTTATATTTCTGACAACAATGACTTAAAACAATTTTAAAAGCATTATTTAGAAAGACTGTTACGTAATCCAATTTCTTTAATTGTTGTTGAGACATTTTTTATTCAACAATGAACAACAATGAATTATTTAGATGTTTTTCTTTATTTAAGTTATATTTAAATATTAAAAGAATTTTAAAATACAAAATTATTAATTTAAACTTTCATATTTATTATGATATTAAAATCCTGCTATAACTGTACACTTAAAAACAGAAATTCGCAGAGATATCCAGGGCAACAAAAAAAAAATTGTAGAGCGGTGTAATTGTACAGATCATAGAGGAACATCTATTATATTCCTGCATTGAGAGCAACTGCATTTACAAAATAATTCCTTATTCTTTGTTTTTGTTATACGTTATAAATACTGCTACTGCTGATGTTACCACAGCTGCGACAGATATTATCGCCTTATTGTATTAATTTTTGTTTTCAATGTCCCAGGTTATCTCGACATTTCTGGTGTTCTCTCCTGGCATGGCGTACTTGTAACCCATTTCTGAGGTTGGGGCGCCTGGAAGGCGGGGTTACGCTGTCCCGATGATATGAGAGTTGATGACGATGGTGATGGTGCGACAGGAGAGGCCTTAAACTAAACTTAATCTAATTAGGCGAATATGATATTGATGATAATGATAGCCTATATATATATATATATATATATATATATATATATGAATAGAGAAAAATGAATCCCCGAGTCGGGATTTGAACCCGAGTCTCTAAACTCTGTACGTTTAGCGCTCTAACGACCTGAGCTACCCAAGAATTCCAACACAAACATACATTTTTCTTATACATGTAACTCCACCAGGCTAAATAAATCTATTCTATTCTATTCTAAATCTATTCTATTCTCACTGACATCTAGTGGCTAATATAACAGTTAAGCAATTTTTTTAAAGAGAATACTTTATAGCAGAAACGCTTGTATATATAGATGTTATACTATTACTATGTTATGATAATAACAAGAAAAATGTATGTTTGTGTTGGAATTCTTGGGTAGCTCAGGTCGTTAGAGCGCTAAACGTACAGAGTTTAGAGACTCGGGTTTAAATTCCGACTCAAGCATTCATTTTTCTTTTCATATCATATATATATATATATATATATATTGTCATGATAATTTTCTGTGTCTATTAAGTGGATCGATGGAGATTTGTAAAAAGTGCTTGAAAAATATAGGTACATTCATTCGGAATTCGCTAAAACGGAATTAAAAATAAAAATTCTCTCTGTAGATAAATGTGGAGAAGTTTAAACAGTTTTCTTATTAATTTAGTGGTCAGTTGAATAACTCACAAGGCACTAAGTATGCAAATAACGAAAACAAGCTGCTGCTACATAAAAATTCAAATATTCTTACTCCCCCGTTCATCATACCTGTTGCACATCACTGCGAGATTTGAAAAATTGTGCAATTAATACGAGGAGAGGAATTCCGTCGGAATTATTCCAATAAATAAAACAAACAACCCAAGCTAAATTTAAAACCTCAGATATTTTTAATTGAGAAATTAAAATCTGTATTTTTCTCTATTAAACCTTCGTTACGAATGAATTCACATGGCTCCCACAATTCCAAATTATCATCAACAGATTAGGAATAAGATACTCCAAATAGACAGGCTCATGGAATAATGCTCAAAAAATTCTTCTTAATACTGGCAATATTTATTTATCCATTGATTTCCTTAAAATCTTTCATCAAATCCTTTACAAATATCCATGACTTGAGAGAGACTATTTAACTCATGCCCCAAATGGGAGTCAATGACCAATCAAATTTCAATGATTTTTTATTTACAACCAATCACAGTCGTGTTTCACCTAGAATTTACCAACTAAAGTTTATCATAATAAAGAAAGCACCTCCTTTTTAACATTCTCAATAGGTCATAGCATTATTTTGCAGTGACTGACTCTCCAAGAAATACAGCTACCAGATTGTATATATAGCGCATGAATGTCAACACATACCGCATGCGGGAGTTAATATAAAAACATTTTTAGCAATTGATTACACCACCAAAAAAACAAACCACTGTTTGCCCTTTCTTAAATGTATTTTTCCCCAGGTAATACCATTCCAGAAAAATATAATTGTCATAGGACATCAGAAATGAATTAATATACAGTTTGATGTGTTTAATTTTTTCTCCACTAGAGTACATTCTTACAATGATGCGTTCATTTGGCAATAAATAATGATCTGGTTGCAGTTATGAACAAAAGAAGCAAATGAAGCGTACCAATCGTTTCTCATTTGTTTTCAAACATCGCCGTTTACATTAAATATATAAATATTTTAAGATAACTATACTTAAATAATTATTAGTGAGTAAACAGCTTAATTTTATTCGTTAAATAGTCCTAACAAATGCCACTCTTGATTTCCAAATTCTCTAGATAAATTCACTCCTCACTTCGTGAGTCGTGAATTTCTCGATAATTTGGAAATCACTCGTGGCATTACTTATGATGAATAAAAGAGATCTGGAAGATAATATGCATAATTTTACATGCACCATTCCGTGATACTCTCCGGATAAATCACTAATCCATTGAAAAATCAATTTTCGAATGTTTGTATATTTTATCTCTTTTCGGGGCAACTATTCAATTATTAACCTGCTCTCCATACATACCTATCCTGAGCTAATGTTTTCCAATCATTCTATGTATAATCTACTTCCCTTATATCATAGTTAATGTTATTCTCCCACCTCATTCTTGGTCTACCAACTGGGCGTTTTCCCTCCGATTTTCTACAAGAAGCTTCCATGCACATCTTTCACTCCATTTATACCATATGTCTTGCCCATCGCAGTCTACGAGACTTAACTGTTCTTATTATATATCTGGCTTCCTATAAATATAATGTAAGTTAATTCACTGTTATGTAGTCTTCTCCATTCGCCTGTCTGTTCATCTCTCTTTGGTCCAAAATTTTCCTAATAACTTTATTCTCAAATATTCGTAATCTCCTTTCCTCCCTTAGTATTTTATTGTTATACGAAAATGGAAAAAATCAAGTCCAATAGGAATACAAATTAATAAGGAAATATATATATGAATATTTTAAAGTATGCAGGCGATCTGGTAATTATACAGAAGTCAGAGGATGATTTACAAAAAGCCATTTACATGTTGAATCAATTAGGACTCCATTATAATCTCAAAGTCTCAACTTCACCAAAAACTAAAATTATGGCTTTTCAGGGCAAAGTGCCAGTCAGAGAAAACATAGTGATCAATAATGAAATAATAGAACAGATAGCGCACTTTAACTATCTTAGTTCAGATATAACATATAGCAATGATTGGGATATACATAATAAATTAAACCGATATCAAATGATGTGTGGCACCATAAGAAGAAACCTCCGAAAGACTCGAAGAGAAACTCAGCTCAGGTCTTATAAAAGTATGGCTGTTTCTGTTCTTTTATATGGATCTGAATCTTGGGTACTTACAAAAAATATATCTCACACATTCAAGCCACTGAAATGAATGTTTTAAGATACATTAAAAGATGTACACGCATGGATAGCTTACACAATGAATCAATAAGAAATGAACTGGAGATATTTTCAATAGTTGATAAACTACAAGAGCACAAATACCAATGAAAGAACATTTAGACAGAATGGACAATACAAGATTACCCAAAAAGATCAACACCTACAAACCACATGGGAAAGTATCTTTGGGACGACCAAAGGAAACGATGGACTTGAGAACGGAACAGGTCACATTGACCTAATCCTGGAAAGGAAGAAGAAGAAGAAGTATTTTATTGACAAGTAAATCTCAACCAAGAAATCAAATCTGGAATCGATCCCGAGCTCCAACAGCGGTGACCCGAGATGGTTTGTGTACTTGAAAGTAACAACATGGCGCGGTGTTGATGTAACACTTGTACTAGCGTTGATTACAATAAGCACTCTCAAGCCTGACAGTGAGAGAGTGTTGATTCTCATCAGCCATGTCCCAGCGCGGACATTTGTAATCCCAATTATTAAATCTGCTGGGGCATTGTGTAGAACAAATGTTTACATAACACCCACTTCCCCTAACACAATCCAAGACAATCCTCTGTTCATGCTTGAGGGATCAAACCACTCAAATCTGGCAAGTTTTGGATTTTTTAAGACCAAAAATTATAGACTTAACTGTAAAAACTAGCAACTGAGATAATAAAAAAAATCTGAAGCTTTAAATAATTGTATTAATGTATCATAAACACCCAGAACAATAATTAGAAGTGCTAAAAAGAGTGTAAAAAATATATATCTTCTTCTTCGTCACGGTTTAGGCTGATTTCTAAATTCAAATCGGGAGAGATTGGCATGCTACGAGTTATTAGTAAATACAGAAAATTGGATAAACTTGGATAAATTTCTGGACAAAACGCGGAAAATAAGAACAACACTCATTCATGAATAAATATATGTTATCAAAATGTAATACCATTAATTCTTAATAATTGTACATAACTTAATTAGTGTATAATGCTATTGTATTATTATGTAATTGTAATATTATTGTTTTCTTTATGTAATTGTAATGTTATTGTTTTTTTCTTTATACTATTACCAATTATTGCTTTATTGTAACGGACTGTCAACAGCACGTACGGCTTACTGCCCGTGCGACCCATATTTGTAAATATCTTACTTTTTGTCTAATAAAGTCCTACTACTACTACTACTACTACTACTACTACTACTATTTACTAGCCTGTTCCGGCTCTAAATTGCTGCTGTTTCCATCTTTTCTTTGGTCTTCCTAAACTTCTTGTTCCTCGTGGTGAATAGTTGTATGCTGCTTTTGGTATTATATTCTCTGTCATGCTTGTTAAGTGATTTTTTTCCATATTGTTCTGTATTTCACTATTGCTGTGTTTCATTCCTCTACTTTTAGTTGTTGTCTTATTTCTGTGTTATTTTTCTTTTGTCTATTCTTTGATATCCTGCTATTGGTCTGAGAAATTTAAATTCAGCATCTTAAATAAAGATAATAAAATAATAACAAAGTTGCACTCGAATGAGCATTTAGAATTTTTTTATTAGGAATATTCCACAATGCAGTGTTTCTGCTTCAACTCAAAGTGATTTGTCGCCAGAGGTTCCTATGTAAAGTATCTTCTTCCCTCAAATCTCTAGCTTGCATACTTCTCCTCACTCCATCTATCCAACGTTCTCTATGTCTGCTACTTCCACTTTTATTAGCTTTCCAATCTCCTTCCATTCTTATGAGATTTCCATACCATTTCAAATATCTTTCTTCTATTTTTTCTAATACTTCTTTTCAACTTGCATAATTTCCCTTATTGTGCTGTTTCTGACATTATCCCTTCTTGAAATTCTTGTCGATCGCCTCCAAAAATCCATTTCTACTGTTAACAGCTTGTTGGCTTGCTTCCTACTTACTGTCCAGGTTCGAACCCATATAATAAAATTCTTTGTAACAGAACCTTGAAATATAGTTTTCTTTATCCTGTTTTATTATATTTCTGTTGCAAAGCACAGCGTCAACATACCAATGATTATTCTTCTATTATTTATTATTCTTTCAATTTCTGTAGTTGAATTCTCATTTTTATCTAAAATAGATTCTAAATATTAAAAATTTTTAAGATTAAAGATTACGTATTCTTCCAGAATTACATTTTAGCCCATCTAGAATTTTAGATTTTTTCTTTTTACTCTTTTATAAGTCCGTTCACTGAATGTGTCTTTTTCTTACATTGGCTGAAGTGGTACTTCTCACACTTTTGATCACATGTTTTGCACACATATTGCTCATTTACTTGATGGTATTTCTCATTTTACACATTTTATGGTGGTATCAACGAATCGCGATTCCTATGATAGCTTGTCTCTGTATTTGGTTGTTTCTTGCCCACTGCCTATTTACCATGGTGTTCGTACCGAAGAAGTCGTTTTTATTTCATGTTATTTCTGTTTCCTTCTTGTTACTAATTTTTTTTGCACGATTGTGAGTTCTTTCGTACTTACAGCAATGGCGACTATCTTAAAAGAATTGAAGACTACGCCAATTTTGGAATATATTAAACAGTACCAACTAAATTGGAAACACCATCTTGAAAGAATGAGTTCAAATCGGATCCCCAAAGCTGTTTATAATTATATACCAAGAGGATGAAGATCACTGGGCCGTCCTATGAAACGCTGGAGGTAAAATTTTCTATAGGATCTTAACAGTCCTTGGCCTAATACTTGGAAGAAAGAAGAAGAAGAAGAAGCAGCAATAGCGACCACTATTGAAAGTTCAATTTCCCAAATTTCGGGATTTCAGACCTCTAAATAACTACTGTAATATTACAAATTATCTACCTAGTGCGGGAAGTAAAACCATTGCTCTTTATGCATACTACGTACAATGTAGGCCCTATATACAAAAATATGTCCAAAAGGTAGGGTTAATATACATTATACGAAACAAATCAGTGCATTTTAAATGAAGCGAACTTTATTTGAAACAATAAAACAATAAATTCGTACTTGCCGCAATTTTATCCCTGGTTGGTGTCACGGCCTGCTGTAGTCTCAACTAAATTATTGTCGGAATTTACCGTATTAACATTGGCCAGACTGTTAACGTTGGTCAGTTGTTTATAATGAACGCAAATATTTCCAACAAATATGTTATTTTACCGTTATTTTGAAACACCATCTCGAAAACAGAATCTCGAAAATTAAAAATCTCGCTATCACTCGGATCTGTAGAAACCACTTCCCAACCTCGTATTCTAATATGCTATTGTATGATTCCGTGCTTGGTAGAGGCGTCTTTATCCTTATATCATCCAAAAAGAAGATTTCTCTCGCAAGTAAGCCTATATGCACTAATCAATAAAGCTGATTGATATTGTAACACAATTGGTTAGTGCGCGGCACTTGAAGCTCGAGATTTTTCGGTTGAAATCCAGTTCATTTTCAATGTCACTACTTACAATAAGAAAAAATGGGCAAATATCCACACTTGATTATAATTTCTTTCAAATATGGAACATTTCTGTGTTTTTTTATTGTTGATGGAATATTTAAATGTGTGCATTAAATCCTGGAAATTAGAATTGAAATTAACGTGAGCAAAACTGATTATATTTTAAATACACGTTGTTGATTGTGCAGTTGTGAATTTTAAATGAGGAATGGCGGTGTTTGTGATTCGAAATCAGAGTCACGTTCTAAACTCGCCATTTTGGACAACACGCTGTTGCGCGTTCGATATTAATCCATATAATATAAGCTTAGTTACAAATAAATATTTTCCTTTTGGCCCCTGCTTTATGAATGACTACTTTAATATACAAGTGTTCCCACAAATGCTTTTTCGGGTTTCGAACAAGTGTAACTGGCGTCTAAATAAACTTACAAACACGAAACTAGTACTAATGGAAAGAGAAACTAGAAACGTTTTGGTTAGAATATCACAGTTGGCAACAATGAAGTATAATTACAATCAACATTGCGTATTGTTGAAAGCGGCTGGTATAGAGGACAGGCGAGCGTTCTGTATTCTCGAATTTTCATGTTCATCAATCTGTAATTGTCGTTCAACGACATTTTCGAACAAGATTTGGTGAAGATCCACCCAGTGGTCCTTCAGTTCATACGAGGGCGGATCGGAAAGTAACGCACAATAATTTTTTTCTGCCTTGGTATTGCAGCTAGAATGTTGAAATTTCACAGAGATATAGTTTGAAGTTTTCACTACAGATGGTATTTTTTTCTCAGGTGCACCTCTTGCGAGAGAAGCTTGAACTATGCAACAAAGATGGCGCGCATGCTACAGTCGTCCACCTGTGAGGAACAGAGAAGTGTTGTTCGATTTTTGTGGGCCAAAGGGCATAAACCCAGTGAAATTCACAGGGACATGCGTGGCGTGTATGGGGATGATTGTATGGACCGTAGCAATGTCTCCAGGTGGTGCACATTCTTCCAAGAGGGACGCGTGAACCTTAGTGATTCGCCACGCTCCGGCCGGCAGTGCGCAGATGGCTACACTCCAACCAAACGGACTTCTACGAACAGGGCATATTGAAACTGGTAACATGATGGGAAAAATGTGTTGAGAAAGTTGGTGACTATGTCGAAAAGTAGGTAAAAGATGTAAGTTCATTTGTGATTTTTTTCCTTTTTTTACTATTAAACTTTTTTAAAAAAAATATTGTGCGTTACTTTCCGATCCGCCAACCAAACGGACTTCTACGAACAGGGCATATTGAAACTGGTAACACGATGGGAAAAATGTGTTGACAAAGTTGGTGACTATGTCGAAAAGTAGGTAAAAGATGTAAGTTCATTTGTGATTTTTTTTCCTTTTTTTTACTATTAAACTTTTAAAAAAAATTATTGTGCGTTACTTTCCGATCCGCCCTCGTAAATGGTACTCTGATTTTACAAGAGGGCGCATCACAGCAGCCATCACGTCGCGGATAAATGTATACATAGGGCAGGTAGTCGACAAAATTGGCAGTCTCAAGACAACCCTTGAAGATGCCGGACGCAGTCTCCGGCGAAACGTTAGGGAACTACAAGCCTCAAGACCACGGCCAACAGCCCGGAAATCTTCTACAAGATCATCATAATAGAGACCGTTTATTAAAAAATGTTTGTTTACATTCAGTTGCATAGTTACAGTTGTTATGTACTGGAGTTTATATGTAATAACAAAATTCATTCATTTGTAATCATGTCTTAAGAAGGTACAAAGTACCGAAATAGCTATTACGAATTTATATTGTAATAAATATGAAAATCATATACAACTTTGTTTTATTTTTATTTAATAAATATATACGAATTTTGATCAAGTAAACGCCAGATAAATTGATTATGTAATGAAATAGATAATGGTAATGAAATTCCAATACAGCCTTCATGAATAAGGAAAACCAGCAAAAAATCTCAGATTGGTCGGTACTGGGGTTTGAACTCGGGAACTCCAGAATTCGAATCCGAAACGCTACATCTCGACCAAACTTGCTCAGTTTCCATATAATTAGCATATGGTCGACCAAAAAATAAAATTACAGTTAGCCATGACATTGGTAATTCAACTGTTTTTCTGAACGTTAAATTGCAAACCTTGAACTTTGACTGGAAACCTTAATGTCTCGCTAAACTAAAATATACAGTACATAACAAAGTAAAGCAACATTTGTATCCATTATAATGTCTGAAGTTGCTAATGGCCGTGTGCTATTCTTGTACAAAACTTCCTTTATCTGCAGCAATGTTGGATTAAAAAAAAAGTACAAACTGATCTGTTCTCCTCTTTTATTTTCTTGGAAACAATTAAAACGAAATCTAGGAGATGCCGTGGACGCACAACTTTTCTGGACTTCTTTCCACTATTTATCTTCTAGCGAGATCAGACGGTGTCACTTTTTATCCTGTCTTACTGGAAACAAAATTGTAAAAACTCAATGAATTCCATCCAGTTTCAAATGCATTACAATTACTAAGTCATTTATTACATGTAGTTTGGCAGTTTTGAAATAAAGGTATACTACATGTGTTTCAAAGTTAAATAAAATTTATTGTGAAATCCGTTTGTAGGTGGAAAAGGTGTAGGTGTGTAGACATTTGTTTTACTGTTTGGACAAGTAATGTAATCACTACTTTGTAAGAGTTGCACTGTTATAGCTGTTAAGAAAATATTAGTGAATTCCTAGAGAATTAAGTTATTAAAGTTGTTGTCCATCCAGCTGACATATGACCTTTATTGATTTAGAGATGGCATATGATAGTGTACCTCGACAATTGTTATGGACGGCAATGAGAAATATGAATATCTGTGACTATTTAACTCATGCCCCAAATGGGAGTCAATGACCAATCACGTTTCAATGATTTCTGTTTTACAACCAATCAGAGTCGTGTTTCACGAAATATTTATCAGTGTTATATTTACCATATTAAAGAAAGCTCCTCCTTTTTAATATTCTGAACAGGTTTGACCATTATTTTGCAGTGACTGAGCCTACAAGAAATACGGCTACCATATTGTATATATAGTGCATATATGTCAACACATGGCGCTTGCAGGAGTTAATATAAAAACAAGCAATTGATAATACCACCAAAAAAAGAAACCACTGTTTGCACTTTCTTAAATGTATTTTTTTCCCAGGTAATAATCCAGAAAAATATAATTGTCATATTTACATCATACGACATCAGAAATGAATTAATACACAGTTTGATTTGTTTCATTTTTCCTCCACTAGAGAGCATTCTTACAATATTGCGATCCTTTGGCAATAAATAGTATGATCTGGTTGTAGTGATAAACAAAAGAAGCAGATGAAGCGTACCTATCGTTTCTCATTTGTTTTCAAACATCGCCGTTTACATTAAATATATAAATATTTTAAAATCACTATAGTTAAATAATGATTTGTGAGTAAACAGCTTAATTTTATTCGTTAAATAGTCCTAACAAATACCACTCTTGATTTCCAAATTCTCTAGATAAATTCACTTCGTGAGTCGTGAATTTATCGATAATTTGGAAATCACTCGTGGCATTACTTATGATAAATGGATTAATATTTTTAGGAGGATCTATAGTAATACAAAAGCTAAAGTAAAAATACAGAATTATTTAACAGGAGGAATTCACAGTAAATAAAGGCCTTAAGAAGGGATGCAGTTTGTCACCAATTCTTTTTTAACATTTATTTAGACCAGGCTCTTAACTTGTGGTATAAAAATGTTCTGAAATGGATATTCCTATAGGAGGCAAAGTACTGCATTTATTGTTGTTTGCAGATGATCAAATAACTTTTGCAGGGAATGAAGATGATATGAAATATATGATAAATAAACTAATGGAAGAATATAAAAAATGGGGACTGAATATAAATTTACAGAAAACAAAATATATGTGTTTGGAAAAGGGTGTGGATGACCTCATACTCGAAACAAGGAAAATAAAAAAAATGTGATTTTTTTTAATATCTTGGGTCAATAATTACAAGTTTAGGTACCTGTGAGAGAGATGTACAGACTAAAATTGCAATGGCGAAAATGCAACTAAGACAGTACATGGAATAATTTGGAATAAAAATATTACAAAGGAAACTAAAATGAAAATTTATTCAGTTTTTTATAAATTTACTGTGAGACCCCATGATTCATATGTGTTTTTCAACCTTTTTATCATGAATTTCATATCAAATTTGCCTTGCGCTAAAACCAGTTGATCATCGGGAAATTGTAATGTCAGCAAAAATATGTTGCCTAGTGGGATCTCCATACCTTTGCAGCTTTGTTTCCATTTCATTAATATAAATTCTACATAAATATAGTAAAATTGGTGATAGACTGCACCCTTGTTTCAATCCCTTTGTGGTTTTTATAGGATTAGACATTATATTTTCAATTTTAACATAAACGGAGTTATCTTTATAGATTTGTTTAATAATTTCTATTAGGTTTCTATCAATATTGTATTTCTCCAATACTTCCCATAATTTGTTCCTCGGAATTGAGTCATAAGCTTTCTCTAAATCTATCATTGTCAAATGGGTTTCTTCTCCAACTGCAGTCCGTTTTTCAATTAACTGTTGTATTGCAAATATATTATCAACACATGGCCTTCCTGGTCTGAATCCATTTTGATCTTCTCTAATTTATCTTTAATATCTTTTTGTTACTTTGTTTTTAATAACTTCGTAAATATTCTATATAATGTGTTATTTATACTTAGTCCTCTGTAGTTTTTTGCGTCTCTTCTATCGCCCTTCTTGTATATTGGTACAATGTAGCTTATTTTCCATTCATCAGGAATCTTCTGTATTGCAATGCACTTATTAAACAAGTCCCTCAATCTACTTATTAAATTTTTTGGGCAATGTTTAATTGACTCATTGGGTATGTTTCCCGGCCTGGTGCCTTTTTATTCTCTAGGGTTTGAATTTCTAATTCTATATCTATTGTATCAAATTCCAGAGCCTTCATTTCTATAGTTGGATTTTCTATTGTTTCCATAAACTCATTTCTACTTTCTGACAGTAAAGCTTTGTAATGTTTTTCTGCGTCAGATTTTTCTAAAAGTTTATCTTGCTGGATCCTTGGTTGGTTTTCAGTGTTCCTAAAATGGCTATATTTATAATCGAAAACGTGCATTAGGCACCGTTCAAACATAATTGCTAACGTATCCCAATGGGACGCCAGATTACCCAGTAGAATGTAAACTAATATGATGTGTACACTAATTTGCCTATTTTCTCACCTACTGAAATAAAATGAGTATTATTATATTTGAAGAGAAAAAGTATACGCTCAGACTGAGATTTGATCCCAGGACCTTTGGCTTTCTAGGCCAATACTCTACTGTCGGAGCTACCTGAGCAAGTTGTAGTCTAAACTCAAATGTTTCTCTTACATACCCTGTTAATTCCCGTGCACCAAATGCTATGAAACATTTGCTTCTATATTGCAAAAGGTGACTTATTTATTAAGAAGACATTTATTTGCGAATTGTACATTACATTGTAAAGCCAGTGCGACTTCTTTCGATGTTTTTATTGTTCATTTCATACAGCTAAATGATGGATAAATTTGAAGAGAAAAATTATACGCTCAGACTGGGGCTTAATAGAAGATAGAAGCAAATGTTCCCTAACATTTGTTGCGCGGGAATTACAGCGTATATAAGAGAAAGATTTGCGTTCAGATTGGAACTTGCTCATGTAGCTCAGTCGGTAGAGTATCGGCCTAAAATGCCAAAGGTCCGGTTCAAGCCCAGGCTGAGCGTATAATTGTTACCTTCAAATATGATATATCCATCATTGAGATGTATGAAATGAATAATAAAAACATCGATAGAATATTATGTTTGTACAAAGACGTAGTAACAAGTGAATAAATATGAAGAAACAGAAGTCCGATAGCGGAAATTGTTATTATTATGTTAGCTAACAAGACGCTAGCAGTCTCTTGTTCTCTGCTCGAACATTCTCAGGTGAACTCCTGACATAAGATAACCAATGATTTTAATTAATCACATTTTAGCTTTAAAGAAAATAAAGACACTTCCTAAGATTAAATATAAGCCATATTTCATATTGATTCTAAAAACATCACATTTCTATGATTCTAACCTTTTATTTCCTATAATTACTTACATTTACTATTGCACAAATTTAGAATCATTGCAGCAAAATATAACATTAAAATCTCAATAAATAAAACCAAAAAAAGGCAATATCCAAGGACCCACGACGTGTTAAATTAGAAATAGAAGGGAAAATATTTAGGAATAGAAATTAATAGCAGCAACAGAATAACAGATGAAATGATCCATCAAACAAATAATGCAAACAAAATATTGGGATGTTTAAACAATACTGTTTGGAAAAATAAAAATTTAAGAATAGGTACAAAAGTAAGAATTTACAAATCTATCATAAGACCAGTTCTAACATATGGTTGTGAATGCCGAACAGAAACACACACAAAAAAAAAAAAAATTAATGAAACAACCGAAATGAAAGTTTTAAGGAAAATCGTAAGAAAATCGCTGAGAGGTAAATTCGCAGCTCTGTCATTAGATAAGAATGTGAAATTGAACCTATAAACCTCTGGATAAATGATAGAAGACTAAATTGGAACGATCACATAGACAGAATGAAGAACAGTAGATTAGTGAAGAAAGTACGTGACTGGACACCTCAGCAGAGAAGGTCTTTAGGAAGACCACAACTACGATGGAAGGACGTTACCATACCCCGGACCTAAAGTGAATGAACATGCAACAAGCTGCCTGCTTTCATGCGTAGAGGAAGAAGAAGAAGAAGAAGAAGAAGAAGAAGAAGAAGAAGAACTTACATTTATAAAATATCTCTTTTGAAGAATCTGAATTCTACTGTTTAAAAAATGCTTTACAACTTTAATAGGAATTTTTACTTATTAAAAAACATATAATTTATTTGCCTCTGTCTGAATGTGAAACAATATGATATTAAAATCCAAGCTTGTGCAGATGATACGTTGTTTTCTTTTGGTGTCGGGTAATTGCTAAAAGCGATGACGCAGTTTGATTCGGGTTTTTATCTGCCTCTATCTTTGATTACGTCTAACACAGTGCGCTGCTTCATGGCTATCCAAGCAATAAAAACTCTCTCCGTATATAAAATTCTCTCACTATGATCACCAGCCTCTTTTCTTCTTTTTATTTTACTTAATGTTGGCAGATCTGTAATCTCTTGAAACACTGCTGGGATTCATTTCTCATATTACCGTCAAAATATACCGCTCTCTCAATCATTCTCTTCATCAAATTGTATTTAAGAGGTGATTCAGAAAACACATTCTTCAAAAAAGACAAATTATAGAAGTTGCTATCAGAAACTTACCAAGATGGATAAACTTATTAAATTGCGATGGGAATCAAATAAGAATTATCTTAGTTTTACTAGAAGAGTAAAGAAATCAATCAGAGATTTCATTTTTAATTTATTCATTTTGAGAATTTTCCTCATCATTGAGGGTTTTCTCCAACCAATCTTAATAATTAACATGGATTTAAAAAAAATATATATATAGGCCTATATAACTTACATAAATGACTACGGACATATAGACTATCAGTTTGCAGCAAACATTTACAAATTTCCCTTAATTAAAGTTCTCTATTGTTCTCTCTTCTCTGTGTGTTCATCTGTTACACCAAATTTCCTCATTGAATTTTGAATGCTATTCTTCCAGGTTGTTCTTGGTCTTCCTTTTCTGCTCCTTCTTTCAATTTGCCATGCATAGATAGCCTTTGGTAGTCTTCCATCCATTCATTTTTATTCTGTACTATATGTCATTTCAATAGTTTCTTCTTCTTTTTCTTCTTCTTCTTCTTCTTCTTACAAGGATTAAATGTATTTGGTTCGTTCCGGCTCCATGTGTCCATCTCTTTCGTGGGCGTCCCCGATCTCTTTTTCCTCCTCTTGGTTGATAGTTCAGACTTTTCCTAGGCAATCTGTTGGTATCCATTCTGCAGACATGTTCACACCATTTTCTCCTATACTATCCTATTGTATCTGTCAAACTGAATATTGGTAGTTCTTTACGAAAATCTTCACTTCGTTTTTTATCCATTAAAGTATATCCTGCCACAAATCGTGAATATTTAATTTCTGCCGAATCTATTATTTTAATTGACTGTTTATTCAGAGTCCATATTTCTGAGCCATTCAATATTGTATATACAGCCTATAGTTTATAATATGTTAAATATGTTTCTTTTCTTACTTTCTTTCCCAGTGTTCTTTTAAGGGAGTATTTTATGATTAAAAAAACACACACACACGGAAAATTAATTATTGTATACTTTCCTCATTAGAGGATTGCCACAAGGACAAAGTGATACAGACAATTAATTTTCGAAATTGATGAAATGCATATTGTAAATACATTTTAAAATTTCATATTGTAATTGAAGTATATTCTATAGTGTAGAAATGTTGTAAAGATGGTTTCTTAAAATTAAAATTGATCTTCTAATGGCAGCGATGGCAATTTTAGAAACTACAGTGCCATGTACTGTAATGTTAGCAAAAATAATGCAAAATTTCTCATCATATGAATAAACCATAGTAAATGCTATTACTTTCGGCCAACACATACACTTTATTGATTAATACTACGAAATAGGGGCAGGAAGTAAACATCTTATTTATTTAATAATTAAATTAATGTTTTTATTACCTCACCTCATATCCTTTTTCTTCTATACTGCAGTTTCGGAGCTTATCTCCATCGTCAGTAGCCTCTGGTCGACCGGTGTTATGTCGATTCTTGGCGTTTTCTTCTTACTTCTATCGGTGGACCGATGAACCTCTAGATCAAGTCAAAATTTTCCAGTCTGGGAAAAAATCCACATCCAAAAAAACAAGAAAGATAAACTCATGAATTTCGAAACTCCCGGAAATGTTGACCTGATCCAGAGGTTCATCGGTCCACCGATAGAAGTAAGAAGAAAACGCCAAGAATCGACATAACACCGGTCGACCAGAGGCTACTGACGATGGAGATAAGCTCCGAAACTGCAGTATAGAAGAAAAAGGATATGAGGTGAGGTAATAAAAACATTAATTTAATTATTAAATTAAACCTCATAGTGTTCTTTCCCTGTGAAAGTTAAATAAATCTTATTTATTTATTTAACTAATGGTATAAAATATTAACAGAAATACCAGTTGTTCAACTGATTCAGCATCATGGTTCTGGTTTCCCAATATTTTCCGGTCTCAGACGTACTGCGAAGAGCCGGGAAGCACATTAGGTGGTTCCTGTCCATATCTTCATCCAGGTTACAGAGCTTGCAGATGGGCGCTTAAAGTATTCCAACGCGAGACAGGTGTTTGACAAGAATTTCGTGTGGAAGTAAGCATTAATAAACTAAATGTGTGGTCACACATAGAAATACGTTTTATTTATTCAAAGCCCCGGGTTGCCTTTTCGACATTTCTGATGTTCTCTCCTGACATTGGTTTAATTGTAACCCACTTCTGAGATTGGAGCTCATGGAAGGCGGGGTTAGGCTGACGCGATGATATGATGGGTAATGATGATGATAGTGGTGTGCCAGGAAAGTTCTTAATTCAAAACTTAATCTATGGCGAATTTGAATATAAATGATGATGATGACCAATATGTTGTTCGGATGTTCGGGGACCGTTTGGGCCTTAACATTTTCTGACATTTATCTTATAGGTGAGAATAAATCCTGAAAAAGCCTTAAGCCTTACCCAGGAAACTTGTCCAGACCGGGGATCGAATCCGGGGCCCCCTGCATGACAACGAAGCACTCTACCTCGAGACCACAGAGCGCTGTGGTGAATATTACAATAAAGTGATCCCACGACAGGCCTCGAGAGGCCCTTAGTGTAGTGGGAGGTTAAGGCTCCCACTTTTTCTGGACAATCGGAACTTGATGTCAGCCGGGTTGTCAGCCCTGCGTGACGGCCGCATTTACCCCAGAACAAGCGTCTGGTACGCATTTCCGTTAGAGGCTGAGTCGACCCCAGGGTCATGGTGCCGCCAGATGGTTTGGGTGAATTTAAAAATCCTGACCCCACCGGGACTCGAACCCTCGACCTTCCGGCTTGTAGCGCATTGGGTGGATATTATATAATGGTAATAGATAGTTAATGTCAAATAAGGAAAAATTTTACTACGTGGCTGTATTCAAATATCTAGGAATAACAATTACAAATAGGAATGAGATGCACCAAAAAATTAAACATAGGCTCAATTCTAGAAATGCGTGTTATTATGCATTACAGAGACTCTTGTCATCGTAACATCTTTCAAAATACGTTAAAATGAAAATATATAAAATGTTATTCTCCCAGTTATATTATATGGATGCGAAACATGGAATCATACTTTAACGGAGGAGAGAAGTTTATCAGTAGGCCTATTTCTGAATAAAGTTCTAAGAAACATTTTGGACCAAAGAGAGATGAACAGACAGGCGAATGGAGAAGATTACATACCAGTGAGCTACGTGACCTTTATGGGAAAGCAGATATAATAAGAACAATTAATTCTCGTAGACTGAGATGGGCAGAACATATGGCACGAATGAGGAATGAAATAGAGACATCGAAGCTTATTTGGAAAACCGGAAGGAAAACGCTAGTTGGTAGACCGGGAATCAAGTAGGAGAATAACATTAACCATGATTTAAGAGTCCACCGCTGTGGTCTCGAGGTAGCGTGCTGCCTTGTCACGCAGCGGACCCGCGTTCGAATCCCGGTCTGAGCAGGCTACTAGGTGAGGTTTTTTCGGGGCTTTTCCTCACCTGTAAGACAAATGTCAGGAAGCTTAGGGTCCAGCGGTCCCCGAAAATAATCCGGCCATCATCATCATCATTTTTATCATTATAATCATCATCCTTCACCGGTGAGGAAAGCAACGGGAAACTACCACACCTATAATTCCCTAGTAAAGCTGCAAAGCAAAGCAGAATACTATGGATGGTTGATTTGAGAGAAGTAGTAGTAGTAGGACTTTATTAGACAAAAGTAAGATATTTACAATATTATTTACAAATATGGGTCGCACGGGCAGTAAGCCGTACGTGCTTTTGACAGTCCGTTACAATAAAGAAATAATTGCTACTAGTGTGAAGAAAAATAAACAACAAAAAAAAGCAATAACATTACAATTACATAAAGAAAACGCAATAATATTACAATTAAATAATAACACAATAGCATTATACACTAAAAAAAAGCAATAACATTACAATTACATAAAGAAAAACACAGTAATTTTCCTGAGAGAAGTATATTATATAGGGGATAATTTGAAAAAAACATTAGGTCAGGATAGGAATGTGTGGAGAGCTTATATCCGCGCGGCCATTAACCTATTGGTTTGATAGTGCCAGTGAGTTAGTTATAGTTTTACTGTATCAGTCAAATTCACTGTATTTAGGCTTAGACAATAATAAGAACAATATAAACAGAAATGGATGGGAAAGATAATGAGAGAAGCTAACACATTCTGCCTGAACTATTCAGAGTTGTATTTAATTATTCGAGTTACAGTAGAGAACAAGAATATCGCGGATAAAGGGAATTTACCTTATATCTCGTTAAATAAAATAATAATTTAGCAACGTTTTATCAGTTGAAGTTGAAAAGTTATTTAGACCGGAACAAAGTTTGCCGGTATTTCAACATTTTTTATCGATCGAAACAAAGCGCTATTGAAGTAGACCATTATAAACTTTCCATGATATTTGTCCAGAATATTTCAACAACTTCTCCAGATACTGAAATTCCAGGAGATTTTATTCCAGGGGAAAAATGGTTCTTCGATGTATAGAGTGGAAACGAACTTTACCGAAAATATTTAAGTGATTTTCAGAGTTGTTGAGTGTTTTACATGGTCTTTCCTACTTTATGTTCTTCTAATACTTATTTAGACCTATGTATATAGGCCTATCTATTGTCGCACGCTATCATCAGATCGTCTTCACGTTGTTTTGCCGTAATAAAACAACACAAATGATCGTGTAATATTCCATCTTCTTCTTCTTCACTTCACGGGCTGGGCAAAATGCCTGTTCCGCCTCACAGTTGTTCTGTCCATTTTCACTGGCATTCCTACATTACTTGAACCTCTTGACTTGTAGTTAGATGCTGCTTTTGGTAATCTTGTTACATTCATTCTTTCTACATGTCTAAACCATTTTTCTCTGTATTCTTTGATTTTATCATTCAATGGAGATATACTTAACTTTGTTTTTATATCTTCATTCTGTATCCGATCCATTCTTGTGCAGCCTTTTGTTCTTCTAAGGAAGTTCATTTCTACGCTTTGTATTCTACTTTGTAATTTTTTGGTCATTACTCATGTTTCACTCCCATAAAGTAATGCAGGAACTGCCAATGTTTTATAAAACTTCAATCTAGTATAATTTCTTGTTTTGTTCTTTGATGTTCTATGTATAGTTCCACATATCATTTGAAAACTTGACAGTTTCTCATTTATGTAATATTCCATAATAACTTAATTTAATTATATAAACTATCATAAGTAACACCACGAGTGATTTTCAAATTATCGATAAATTCACGAGTCGCGAAGTGACAAGTGAATTTATGTAGAGGATTTGGAAATCAAGAGTGGCATTTGTTAGGACTATTTAACGAATAAAATTAAGCTGTTTACTCACAAATCATTATTTAAATTTAGTTACCGGTATTTTAAAATATCTATATATTTAATGTAAACGGCGATGTTTGAAAACAAATCAGAAATGTGTGGTTATGTTTATTCACTGCAACTTGATCATATTATTTATTGACATATAGGAACGCAATAAGCGATAACCCACTAAGATCGCAATATTGTAAGAATGCGCCCTAGTGGAGAAAAAATGAAACACAAACTGTCTATTATCACCAACTTTATAGGTTATTAATTAATTTTTTTTGGAAACAACTCAGTAAAATCATTATTTAAAAACAATAGTTGAACACACAATTATCAAATGTGTAGTTCGAAGGAATCTGTTTATTATTTGTATATTCAACGTATTTGTTGGATAGTCAGACGCTGCAAAATAATGCTCTGACCTGTTCAGAATATTAAAATGGAGGATCTTTATTTTGGTAAACAGAGTTTGATAAATATCGAGGTGAAACACGACTGTTATTGGTTGCAAAACAAAATTTATTTAAACGTGATTAGTCATTGACTCCCATTTGGGGCATGACGTATATAGTCACTGGTCGTTCACTTACAAATTACCGAAATAATAATTGATCCGGTTTTAAAGTTTATCTAGCACACAATTATCTTCAATCCCTGACGCTTTCACTTCCCAAAGTTTCTTCCAATCGCAGTTGTTATATCGCTATAATCTCACAACTGACTCCCTTCCTGCCTTCTTAACAGATTATATAATGTGGGGAAGGACATTTCTAGGCTTTCGATCTAGACCTTTCCAGTATGGAAGTTTCTGGCATCGATCTTTCCCGACAGCTGGAAGTAGAGACCTGCAGAATTTTCTGGAGCGGGAGTCTAGACGCATCGATGATCTACACGGTCCTTTCGACTCGCGAATCTGTTTTTAATTTCGGATTTCAGGTAAACCCCCCATTCCTAAAAATCGGATGTCGCTGAGATTTGGACAATATCTAGCTCGGTATGTTTTAGTAGTATATACTGAGTTTCGTTGTGAATCATCAGAAATTGCGAGCGCTAGAACAATTTTTGAATTTTCGTTCCCGTGACTGAAAACTGAAATTGTCATATAGATCTCTTGAGGGGTTTAGAAGTGTCTATAAATCACAAATATACGCAGGCTGAATATATGTATATGCATAGTGTTCTGCTCAAGAGCAGTTCTTTCACTGCAAACTCAGCATTCTCCACTCTTCCCTTAACTCAGCCTTCGATTTTGTATTCACATACAAATCATTTATTTTAATATTTTCTATCGTATGATGTCTTTCTCTACCTCTAACCTTATTTCCATTGTCCACTTCCTTCTAGGGTGTCCGTCAGCAGGCAGTTTCTTCTTAGCCAGTGGCCAATCCAGTTTCTTTTACATATGGAATCCCTATTTGTATGTTTGTATGTATTTACAAGAGTAATCAAATCTTAAATTTTCTTTTTTAATTAACTGTTTTGTATTTTTCTTCCAGGTAAGTTTGCTGATGTCTATTCGCTGTATGTTGTTCCTTCAAATGTAAGTTGAAAATTTGACTTAATTATATACTTCATTTATTTTTATTTATATCCATTGTTACTGTTAGATTTAATATACACATAGCACATTTTTTTTCACTCCTAGAATTTTTTTTTTCAAAATTATTGACACAATTACGTAATCATATTTGTTTTTCTGTTTACACAATGTGCCTATATATTTCAAATATAAATTTCCTCCCTGAATAGTAACTTGTATTCGGAGAATTATTAAATTATTTTAGAGAAGGAAAAAATTAAGTATAAAATTTATTCAGAGTGTATGAGAGTAAAATTATTTATTTTAACATGTATGTCATAGACTGTCAAACTATAACATCCTTCAAAAACTAACTAAATAATATATTACAATGCGAAGTTGGGTAGTGGTGTTTACAGAATCGAGGAAAATGTTTAAAAACCTAGCGATAGCGAGGTTTTTAATTTCCGAGATTTCACAAACGTGCGTTGTATATTATTTTTTGCACGATGGTATTTTCAAAATAATAAATAATAGTAAAATAATAACATCTTTGTTATAAATATTTTCGTTCATTATAAACAACTGAATAAGTTAACAGTGTCGGCTATGCTTATTAGTTGAAGCAACAGGAGGCTGCGAGACCAATTTGTAATAAAATGGCGGCATGTACATATTTATTGTTTTATATTGTTTCAAATAAAGTTAAGTTCATTTAAAATGCAGTGATTTGTTTCGTATCATGTATATTAACACTACATTTTGGATATTTTTTGTATATACAATGTATGTAGTATACATGGAGGGCAGTGGTTTTACTTCCCACACGCGTGTTTGTAATATGTGATATTGCAGTATAGTTATTTAGGTTGGCAACCCAAAATGTAGGAAGTTGAACTTTCAACCATGGTCGCCATTGCTGTAAGTACGACAAAATGCACTATCGCGCAAAAAAAAAAAATATAACAAACTAACTTATGCACCTCACTGATTGTATTCTTTTAACAATATCCAAATTATTCACTGCCCATTCCTTCAAATTTTATCTATCTTAAAGTTAACATTTAATATAAATTTATATAGAATTAATTTTTTTTTTGCAAATTCCCCAGGTGTCTTTCGACATTCCTGGTGTTCTCATGAAATTTTAATGTATGTAATATAACATATTTTAAGGAATTTTAATGTAATCTTACATATTTTGCATGTTAATATTACATAAAAATAGTCCACCGCTGTGGTCTCGAGGTAGCATGCTGCCTTCTCATGCAGCGGGACCGGGTTCGATCCCGGTCGGGACAGTTTTTCAGGGTGAGGTTTTTATCGTTTTTTTTCTCAACGGTAAGACAAATGTCAGGAAAACTTTAAGGCTCAAACGGTCCCCGAAATCATATGGCCATCGCAATCATCATCATTCACATTTATCTTAGATTAAGCTTAGGATTATGGACTCTCCTGGCGCACCACTATCATCATCACCCGTCATATCATCGGGGCAACGTAACCCCGCCTTCCAGCCGCCCCAACCTCAGAAATGGGTTACAAGTACGCCATGCCAGGAGAGAACACCAGGAATGTCGAAAGACAACCTGGGGCATTTGCAAAAAAAAATAAAATATTACCTAAAAATCCTAGCTCTAGTTATAATTTTCAGTTTATTTCTTTTAGAAAGGATTGAAGCAACCACAATTCTGGATAGAATTATAATAATTAATATTAAAATTCCAGAATACCAATTGGTCATCACAATCTTCCATATCATGTTCGTCTTGTTTAGCCTGAATGTATAATCGAATGGAGAGTCTTGCTTTAAACGTTCAAGTTGTCCTAAAGGTAGACCTGGCCTGGAGTGATCACTCAACAAGGGAGACCCTCCATATCATTGAGTGCTCAAAGAAAGTATTTTTGTAATAAAGAGATTAAAAATATCCTCTCCCAATCGGTCGTGTACATGTAAGGCTCATGTGGCGTGGGGCATGTAACAAGATAAAATGGAGAAATTAATCTAAGACATCGTTTCCCAACCTGGGGTTCGCAGAATATTTCAAGGCGTTCGCCAAAACTTTTCTGTAATGGCGAGTTTCAAGATTGGACCTATTATTGTTTCCTTAATTTCTGCGGCATTGGTATAATAATAATAATAATAATATAATAATAATAATAATAATAATAATTGTTATTATTATTGTAATTATTATTATTATTGTTATTATAATAAATAATAATAATTATTATAGGGCACGCCATAGTGTAGTGGTTAAGGCACTGGGCTACAAGCCGGAGGGTCGAGGGTTCAAGTCCCGTTGGGGTCAGGATTTTTAAACTGACCCAAAGCCTCTGGCGGCTCTATGGCCCTGGGGTCGACTCAGCCTCTAACGGAAATGAGTACCATACGCTTGTTCTGGGGGTAAAGGTGGCCGTCACGCAGGTCTGACAACCCGGCTGACATAAAGTGCCGATTGGCTAGAAAAAGTGAGAGCCTTAACCTCCTACTACCCCAAGGGCCTCCGGGCCTGTTGTGGGATCACTTTACATTACTTTACTTTATTGTTATTATTATAATTATTATTATTGTTATTATTATTGTTGTTATTATTATTGTAATTATTATTATTATTATTATTATCATTATTATTATTTGCTTGGAATTAAATTTTATTATATGTCTGCTATCATTCCACCATCTGTCCCTGAGTTGGACAGGAGTTGAGGATATTTATTTATTTATTTATTTATAATTTACGTATTGCTCTATATTTTTATTCCCATGTTTCTGCATCGTTTGTCTTAGTACTCCATATTATTATATTAAAAATGTTTGTTTTTGTTTTAGAACTTATATTCTGATCCCATAAAACACCATTTAATTTTTATATTGAAAATTTGCCCTTATTTATTCTCTCATTAATTTCAGCATCATGACTTCCACCTCCATTAATTTTTGTGAAAGAATGAAATGCCGGGTGGATTTTATATTACCATTTTATATTGGTTTTGGTATAGGTTGTAATTCCTACATCTGAGTCCAATATTATAATTGAACTTACAGTTGGGTAGCTACAGCAGTTAGTAAAGTGCATCATGATATGACAGTTGCATTATAACGGAATTGCATTGCACTCCAAACCGTGCAGTCTGTATCCCAGTTGCTTAGCCCCATTATTGATTCGGTTTTGTCTGCACATATGCTCGGTGAATTACCTCGTGCATTTTTGACACACACACACACACACACAAAGTCATGTATGCTCTTTTTAATCAACGATCTCATTCAATTTAAATTTATTACTGAATAAAATAACAGTGTATCAACAACAGCGAGGCAAATGTAGACATTACAAATGTATGTATGTGATAGTTAAAAATCTCTCTCCCGACAGGTCGTGCCACTCTAAGGCCCGGGTTGTTACGGAATGAAATTAATTGAAATGATTGATAAAACATAGATTTCAGCAACCTCGCGTAAATTGGTTCGACATTTACTATGAGGCTACCTACGAGCTTGACTTTTTTAAATTATAAAGACTTTTGTCAAATAATTATTGAAGAAAACTTTAATATTATTTTAAGAATTAATAATGCGTTTTTGCATTATTTAATAAAAATAGACTTAGGATTTGTTAATATATTTACCTAATGCCTTGTATAAAAAGCGTAGATTAATTCATTGTAGTGTTTTTTTTTCTCTTCTTTTTATGCATAGTAGATTCGAGCTGTTATTCCTTTTTTATTCATTGTATCATTAATTTAATTTTAATTGTATTTAGTTTCATTCTATTATTAGACATTAATTTCATTATTATTCAATATGACAGATAATGAATTGTTCAATAACTATTATTGTAACTTTTTTTTGTATTCATATGTAACATGTTTGTCCTGTCTAATATGACTACTATTGTAATTTTTTTGTATTCATGTGTAACATATGTTTGTCCTGTTTTATATGACTATTATTGTATTTTTTTTTGTATTCATATGTAACATATGCTTGTTCTGGTGAGTGGAAGAGAAGGCCACATGGCCTTAACTCCACCAGGCTAAATAAATAAATAAAAAAATAAAAATAAAAAATAATTCGTAAATAAAATATTGCATGCTTATATTTATCATTCTCTGCCTTTTATATGTTGTCGTTAATTCACAAAATTTCGACAGTTTTTATAATAATCTATATTTACCGTTAATGGCACCATCCAGTAGCAAGACTTTTACAAAAAAATAAGTATTGATTTTCTGGAATTCCATAGAACTATTAGATGGTATAAATTTGCTTAGTAGGCCTAATATTCATAAGTAATGCCACGAGTGATTTCCAAATTATCGATAAATCACGACTCACGAAGTGAGGAGTGAATTTACCTAGACAATTTGGAAATCAAGAGTGGCATTTGTTAGGACTATTTAACGAATAAAATTAAACTTTTTACTCGCAAATCATTACTTAAATATAGCTATTTTAAAATATTTATATATTTAATATAAACGGCGATGTTTGAAAACAAATCAGAAACGATTGGTACGCTTCATTTGCTTCTTTTGTTCTCTATGGTTCATCACTGCAACCAGATCATATTAATTATTGCCAAAGGAACGCAATATTATAAAATTGTACTCTAGTGGAGAAAAAATGAAACACATTAAACTGTATATTCATTTATGATGTCCTATGATGTAAATATGACAATTATATTTTTCTGGAACGTTATTACCTGGGAAAAAATACATTTAAGAAAGTGCAAACAGTGATTTCTTTTTTTGGTGGTATAATCAATTGCTACAAATGTTTTTATATTAACTCCCGCATGCACTATATATACAATCGTAGCCGTATTTTTTAGAGAGTTAGTCACTGCAAAATAATGCTATTACCTATTCACAATGTTAAAAAGGAGGTGTTTCTTTATTGTGATAAACTTTAGTTGGTAAATTCTGGATGAAACATGACTGTGATTGGTTGTAAATAAAAAATCATTGAAATGTGATTGGTCATTGACTCCCATTTGGGGCGTGAGTTAAATAGTCATTGAAACATGATTGTAGCAGGCGTAGTAGTAATAGTCGGACTTTATTAGACTACAAGTAAGATATATACAATGTTATTTACAAATATGGGTCGCACAGGCAGTAAGCCGTACGTGCTGTTGACAGTGTTTACAATAAAGTAATATTTGTTAATAGTGTAAAGAAAAAAATAAAAAGAAAACAATAATATTATAGTTACATAAAGAAAACACAATAACATTACAATTACATAATAATACAAATAACATTATATATTAATTATGTAGAATTATTAAGAATGAATGGTATTGCATTTTGATAACATTCACGAATGAGTGTTGCTCTTATTTTCCGCGTTTGTCCAGAAATTTACCCAAGTTTATCCAATTTTCTGGATGTATCATTAACTCGTAGCATGCCATTCTTCCACGATTTGAATTGAAATCCTTCCGGTAATAACTGACGCCTCCAATATTCTAAATCGTTACATTTTCCTAATATATGTATCTCGTCTTCAAAGCTCCCGCACATTGGACATACTCGCATTTCGTGATCGTCGCTAATTTTTAAAAATGTCCATGCTCCTAGCCTAAACCAAGCAAGCCCGGATCTCTCTTTAGTAGAACATGATTGTAGTTACTTGGGCATTACGACGGAATGAGGAAAAGCGACTGGAAGCTTTTGAGATGTGGATATGGAGAAGAACGGAACGTATAAAATGGACAGATAAAATAAAAATTAAAGATGTGCTAGACTGAGTGGGTGAAGGAAGAGCAATGCTGGAACTCATAAAGAAGAGGAAAATAAATTGGATTGGCCACTGGCTAAGAAGAAACTGCCTGCTGACGGATGCCCTAGAAGGAATGGTCAACGGAAAGAAAGTTAGAGGCAGAAAAAAACATTAGATGATAGACAATATTAAAATAAATAGTTTGTATGCGGATACAAAAAGGAAAGAGTGGAGAATGCTGAGTTTGCAGTGAAAGACCTGCTCTTGGGCAGAACACTATGCATGTATGTATGATTATAGTTAATTAAAAATTAGAGAGATCATTATTTTAGAATCTTGGACTAGAAGAATAGTAATAGGAACAAAGCAATAGTAAAGAAAGAAAAAAACAATGTTGCACGTTTAAAAATTTTGAGTTATTACATATGTTAACTAGGTATGTATTACAATTTTTATCGTCTGATTTTAATTTCTGAAATTGGAATTTAACACGGGTGGCGTGTGGCTCATAAGAGTCCCTATAAGGTGAAAGGTAAAACTGCGGCAATGGAATGGAATACTTATTTAACATGGACATTTTAGATGTCTAATTTTTTAGAAAAAGACCAAGTTTTGTTCAAATATATAGAGGAACTTCGAATAATTTGGACCCCTGTTTTGAATTTTTTTTCTTCTTTTAATTAAGGGATTTGAATTTTGTTTAATTATAGTGATTATCATTAGTGTTGTTTCTATGAGATAGCATTGTTATTTTATTCAAATATGGAAACATCTTCATAACTTATAAACTTTTTACATTACAAGGAAGGTCCCCTTTAACCTCCATTTTCGGATAAAGTGGACGCCAGAGTCCACCTTAGCTTTTAGTCTATTTTTAAGTTTATTTACTCTATTAATTTATACAGAGGTGCACAGATTAATCTGAAAATATTTATGACTGATCATAATTAAAAAGCGTTGATATGTATTTTAATGTTTAATATAAAATTATAGAATATTCACCTGAAAGGTCCGTCTCCTCAACTTAATTATCATTTAACTGTAGCGCTTTCGGGACTTGTCCCATCATCGGCAGGATTCAAAACTGGTGTTTCACTGAAGATCTGGTAGAGGGGGTTGCATGTATTGGGTTCGTTTTCGTTTATCAGGCTGTCGTTGTGAGCTGCTTTCATGATTTCCATCTCTTCGAGTACGTTTATCTTCGCTGGATTATTTTCTCTGTGCATCACTGTTAGGGTGTTTTCAATAACAGTGATGCACAGAGAAAATAATCCAGCGAAGATAAACGTACTCGAAGAGATGGAAATCATGAAAGCAGCTCACAACGACAGCCTGATAAACGAAAACGAACCCAATACATGCAACCCCCTCTACCAGATCTTCAGTGAAACACCAGTTTTGAATCCTGCCGATGATGGGACAAGTCCCGAAAGCGCTACAGTTAAATGATAATTAAGTTGAGGAGACGGACCTTTCAGGTGAATATTCTATAATTTTATATTAATTTTGAATAAACCTCAACGGAACACATCATGAATCTTATAAAAGTTTATTTAATGTTTTGAAAAAATATTGTTGATTATAATAGTCACACGTCATTCAACTGCAGAAAGCGACGGTCTTTGAGTTTAGTAAAATTACAAGGATATCAAATAAGATTAATTAAGTGAATGGTTTTTACAGATAGCATCCTCATTGATAAAATATACGTATTCGTGTAAAGTGGATCCAGGTCTTCGTTGAGGGTCCACATTAACCGAATTCCTTTGTTATGTTTAATTATTTTATACAGCAGCTATGTCACATAATATCAAACCAAACCCGTCAGTATATTAAAACAGCATCTACATAATATAATATATTTAGGAGTTTTTTCAACATTTGTAATATTTAATAGCAGAAATTAAGAATTGATTCTTAGCTTGAAAAACTTTCGTAAATATCACAAATAAACCTTTCTTCACACAAAGAATAAAAGAAACTGGCCTTGAACCCGTCAAAGTTGATGAGGGGAAGAAGTGAAAATATTTTCCGTTCGAGGGCAGCACCAATTAAAGAAGATATTAACAGGGTTCGCTCAAACAGAAGGGTCCACATTACTTGAACTTCCCTATAATATTTTCGTGGGAATAACTTCAACAGGTAGATTGTTTCGGACATCGTTAACAGTGGTATGAACAAAGATGTTAAAGCGTTCAAGCTAAAAAAAAACAGATGTAAAAATTCAAGATTTTTCATAATACTAAATTACATTGTTCGTGTATAAGTTTAAATAAATGTAAAGTTGGCGTAGCTTATTGGATTCTTGTTATCTTAGGAGGAAATTATATAATCCTGCTTTTTGCTATTGGTTCAGCCCCACCCTGTAGCCCATTACTTTGATGAAACAATGTCTTGACGTCAGATGAAACTCACTTATATTCGCCATGTTAATTTATTCATAAATTCAGACAGTGTCTGGCGGTCCTGTCATTATGGGCTAGGAAAATCCCAGAGGCGAGCTCCAGAAACAATGAGGGACGCAAGAACGTCTATAGCACTCTGTGTACAGTAGATAAATTGCTTTCAAAACCCGACACTACCCGCACTTCCCTTAAATGAAATGTAAAATGTAACCTAATGGAAGGGGGATTGTTTTTTTCCTTTTTAATGGCAAGGGATCAGAAGTTTGTGCTTTATGAATATGTATGCAGCCCTAAATAGGTAAATATCATAGGCTTGATACTGGATGATATAACAACGGAAATGTCAGCCATTGCATGCCGAAACCTACGTTGATATTTCTTCCAGAGGAACGTTGTGATGTACAAAGGTCGTGACAAATAAATATATATATATATATATATATATATATATGGTATGATAAGAAAAATAAATGCCTGGACGGGATTCGAACCCGGATCTCTGAGTCTGTACCTCAGTGTGATATCCATTACACCACCAGGCGAATCCAATTCAAACATTTTTTTTTTCTTATATATGTATTATATTCTCCATTATAATACATATATAACAAAAATAAATGTTTCAATTTGATTCGCCTGGTGGTATAATGGACATCACACTGAGGTACAGACTCAGAGATCCGGGTTCGAATCCCGTCCAGGCATTTATTTTTCTTATCATACCATATTAAGCTTGCATTGCTCAATGTTAAACATTTAATTATAACATATATATGTATATATATATATATATATATATATATATATATATATATATTAAATCTGCCTTTTTATCTACAAGATCCAGCGCCAAATCTCTCATTTGAACTATAGGGAAGTAATATAATATCTGCATTGGTGGATTGGATAATGCTCACTATATGCTTTCCGCGCCGCGTCCCGCCTTACTGCAATCCGTTCTTCCTCATGCAGGGAGTCCATCTGCTTCACACAGTGGGTTGACATAGCTGGATTCTAGCTTAGATTTCTGTGTTTTTTATGGTTTTTACGTTTTCTTCTTAGAGACTTTACTTTTACCAATATTTGTTTATTATCAAATATATTAATTGATATAGAGCACTCCACGCTTTTGATGGTAAAAATTATTTTTTTGTAGATAACTTTACTTTTATTCTAGATGTGTTGGAGATGATTTTTTTGTTGACTACTTTAATGTTATCCCAAGCGTGTTGGAAATTAAAATTATTTTCCTTTTTTTAGTTCGATTTTCTAATAAAGCGTATTGTTTTAGTTTTTTAAACTATTATTTATTTTTTATTTCTAATAAAGCGTGTTGTTTTATTTTTTTAACTATTATTTTTTTTATTTTTAGTTTGGTTTTCTAATAAAGCGTGTTGTTTTAGTTTTTTAAACTATTATTTATTTTTTGTTTTTAGTTTGGTTCTCTAATGAAGCGTATTGTTTTAGTTTTTTAAACTATTATTTATTTCTTATTTTTTAGTTCGGTTTTCTAATAAAGCGTGTTGTTTTAATTTTTTTAGCTATTATTTATACTCTAAAAACATTATGTATAAGAGTTTACCTGAAACGAAATGTTAGAAATCGTATTTCATTTATTTGTTCGTAGCCGTGCAGTCCGGGCATTAGCTAGTATTTTATAAATTAGCTAAAATATATGAAAAATTCTATTTATGTAAATCTAGACAATAATGAATTAGCCCTTAAGTTCGCAATGTATCCTATAGGATATATCAATTGTTTTAATTTATCTAATAGTTTTAATAAAACAGTAGAAAGCTAACGATAAGAAATTACTGAAATGTGTGTGGAATTAGCCAATATACCTAATAATAACAGTTATACATGATTTCGTTTTCAGTGCGGTCCGCCACATTTAAATAACAGATACCAGAAATTACTGTTTTGTCAATTTAAGGGCTAAGGAGTTTAGAATGTTGATACATATGGATGAGTCCATCTTTTGCAAGGCCACAGCATGAACCTCGCGTTCTTTACGAGACTCGCGATGATCTATAGAGTTTGTTCTTGAGAGATAATTTGATTTGGCGCAGTCTCGAGCGCCGCTTTCTCACTTGAAAAATCAAATTATGGCTTCATTTCTCATTCGTGTCTTATTGTATGCATAGAAATCTCTGGAGAGATTGTCACGTAGTTTACCCTCGCCTGGAAATTACGACATCTTGCGGGAATTTAAATATTGTTTTAGCTTATATCTCTAGTTTATGATATCACTCCCTTTAATATACGACACCGACGGTCCAAGCAACGCGAGATTATGACGATGGAACGTGAGATAGAAGAGAGAAGCAAGAAAACCATGAATCTACTTATCTTGCTTAAAAATGAAAACAACGTGAAACAAAGAATATTAATTTAAACTGTCAGTGCCTATGGTACTATCTTCATTTGCAGGGTCATTTCATCGTAAATAATGTTACATTTCACTATACTTGTAGGTCTCAGTGGAATAGCGTTTACAAAGCCCGCCTCTGGTTACAAGTTTCATAATAATAATAATAATAATAATAATAATAATAATAATAATAATGGAGCAGAAGCAGAAACATTAATTTTGAACAGAAAAAAGATATCGAAAATATAGTGAAAAAATAATGCAAAAGTATAATAAAAGTTTTAGGTCCACAAGTCATGGGTGAAGCATTTAGACTCAGAAGTAAAAAGGAAATAAAAATATATACAGACATTCATAGTGATATTAGAAAACGAAGGTTAAAATTGTATGGCCATATTAAACGAATGAACTCAAATACGCTTACAAAGCAGATAATGGAATTCTATGAAAACAGAAGTAAAGCTCCAGTGGATACTATGAAGTGAATTGATGAAGTCAAAAAGGACTTAAAATTAGCAGGAATTACTAAAGAAGATATCCCAAACAGAGATATATTTAAAATAAAGTTGAATAAGTTGCAAGTTGATCAAGAGGACAAACCGAAGAAAAAAACTGAAACAACTTGGACAGATGAGAGAAAACAAGTTCATAGCAAAAGAATGAAAGAAATTTGGGCTGAAAGGAAACGCCTCTAAGTACTTTGCGTAGTCCTACATGCGGCCATCCGCAATTAAAAAAAAACAAATAATAATAATAATGATAATAATAATAATAAATATAGTAATAAAAACAGTAGCAGAGCTCAGAAATGAACTTCCTTAGAAGAACAAAAGGCTGCACAAGATTGGATCAAAAAAAAATGAAGATATAAGGACAGAGTTAAATATATATCCATTGAATGAGAAAATCAGAGAATATAGAGAGAAATTGTTTACACATGTGGAAAGAATTAATGTAACAAGATTACCAAGAGCAGCATTCAACTACAAGCCAAGGGGTTCAAGGAATGTAGGAAGGCCAGTGAAAAGATGGACAGAACAACTGTGAGGCGGAACAGACAATTTTTGCCTAGCCCATGAAGTGAAGAAGAAGAAGAAGAAGAAGAAGAAAACAGTGGCCTTTGCAGATGACCAGATTTTAATAGCAAAAACAGAGGACTAACTACAACGAATGCTATATAAGCTAAATTAAATATAAAAAAAATAGAAATATGGAAATATCCTCACAAAAATCAAGGGTGCTCGTCCAGTTCGGACAAAGATAATATTAGAAAATAAACCAATAGATCAAGTAGTAACATATAACTTCCTAGGTTGCGAAATATCATACACAGCGGAAACAGATATAAATAACAAACTAAATAAGTTTAATTAAATAAGAGGAACATTAAAAAGAACTTTGAAAAATAAAGCCAGAAAAGACTCTATAATGAAATTATACAAGACAATTGCAGTGCCTATTATTACTTAAGGATCCGAAACTTGGACATTGACAACACAACAATCTGCCAGAATACAAGCTGCTGAAATGGAATTCCTCAGACCAATAGCAGGGATATCAAAGAACAGACAAAAAACATAACACAGAAATAAGGCATCAACTAAAATTAGAGGAATGAACACGAAACCATAGTGCAATCCATACAATGAACAAACTGGAAAGAACACTTGGTAAGGATGACTGAGAATAGAATACCAAAAGCAGCATATAGCTATTCACCACGAGGAAGAAGTAGTTTGGGAAGACCAAAGAAAAGATGGAAACAGCAGGAATTTGGAGCCGGAAGAGGCTAGTTAATAAGCCTAAATCGTGAAGAAGTAATAATAATAATAATAATAATAATAATAATAATAATGGTACTAATGTTATAATTTCCCCCCTACGGTGTTAAGCCATTTGTTGTTTTTTTCCGCTCTTTAGGCTTAGTCCAGAAGTCTCTACAATAGACATCCTCGTCGTCTTTTCCTAATTGGTTTGCAAGACTTAAGGATTTTAGTAATCTGTCGTTTCCATTCTATCGACATCTTCTTACCACTCAGTTTTGTAATTTATAATAGTATATTTATCATAATAAATAATAATAGCAATTCTAATAAGTAATAATAATGATAACAATAATAATATTAATAATAATAATCTTGTGTAAGCCGATGTTTCCCTTAACAGAGACTTAGGCGCTCTCCCCCTACAGGGAAGAATTTGAACCATGCTAATTTAGTTACACTTGTTTTCGTATAGATGTCATTTGAGTGGTCCGTGGCCAGCGTTCCGCCTCATACTGACATCTAGGAAACCAAGGTAGTAGGCCTACTAGGACGAGAAAATTAGGTAAATTTTGCTTAGAGGCATTTTCATTCAGGCTTAAGGATCTTTTACGTGCCTGAAAATCTTCAGACTCGGGACCCACGGCTTAAAGTCCCTCCCGAAGGACTTGCTCTTTGGATTTTTCCATCCTAAAAAATCCATCGGCTCTAGGGGCCAGAGGCAAGGAGCATAACCACTAGCCCCCGTGGCCGATATAATAATAATAATAATAATAATAATAATAATAATAATAATAATAATAATAACAATCGGGTAGAGGGATGAGATGTCATGAAGCCCCTGACATTGAAGATCTGTGAATAGCAAGGTACCAGCCGACCACCCCTGACGCATAATCACAGGAACAGGTGCATACAATTAAAAAATGAGTATTCAAACTCGGGACCCAAGATTTAAAGTCGAAACACAGATATAGGTTGCACTGGCGTAAGCTTTTCGAAGATATAATAGTCCACCATTTGGATCTCCTTGCGGGGATCCATAGCAAAACCTATTTGTTTTATTATATACAACTTTCCTCATTAGAGGGTTGCCTCAAGGACAAAGTGACAGACAATTTTTTTTGAATTTATGAAATACATTTTGTAAATACATTTCAAAAATTCAAACTGTAGGCCTAATTGAAGTATACATACTTCAAAGTATAAATTTTGTAAAAATGGTTTCTTAAAATTGAAATTGATCCTCTAATGGCAGTGATAGCCATTTTAGAAAGCCCGAATTCCAAAATTTGGCTAGGAATCCTGGTATAGTACCTCTTGCATAGAGATGTATTCATAGGAACATGGAATGTTAGAACATAAAATCAGGAAGTTTTACATTATACTATAGGGCTGCAGCGAGACCAGAATTCAGAACGGATTTTTTTATCATAATCAGGATAGTCTCAGCTATCCAAGATATTAAATTTTGGCGTTTGTATATCATTCATGGTTATAAAGAGTAAACAACATAATTTTGTAAATGTAACAACATTTTATTACTATAAAATTAACATACATACAATGCTATTTACAAATATGGGTCGTACGGGCAGTAAACCGTACGTGCTGTTTGACAGTCCGTTACAATAAGTTGATGTTTGGTAATAATATTAATTCATTCATTCATAGTGTTCTGCTCAAGAGCAGGTCTTCCATTGCAAACTCAGCATTCTCCACTCTTTCCTTAACTCAGCTTTCCTTTTTGTATCTACATACAAACCATATATTTTAATATTGTCTATCATCTGATGTCTTTTTCAGCCTCTAACTTTCTTTCCGTTAACCATTCCTTCTAGGGCATCCTTCAGCAGGCAGTTTCTTCTTAGCCAGTAACGTAAAACAAGAAATAAAACACAATGATATTACAATTAGATAACATTTTTTTATATACAACTTTCCTCATTAGAGGATTGCCTCAAGGAGAAACTGATACAGACAGTTAATTTTTTGAATGTATGAAATACATTCTGTAAATACATTAAAAACTTCAAATTATAGGCCTAATTGAAGTATACATACTAAAAAGTAGGCATTTTGAAAATATGGTTTCTTAAAATTGAAATTGATCCTCTAATGGCAGAGATGGCAATTTTATAAAGATACACCCTGTCCAAATCTAAGGAATTCCAAAATTTGGCTAAGAATCCTGGTATAGTACCTCTTGCCCCGATCATCAATCCTGTGACAGTTATACTATCTAGTTGGTATTTATCTTTGTAATAGTCAATTATTGGCTCATATATGGCTTTCTTTTCAGAATCAACTTCCTCAGGTTGGCCACTATGAGTCTCAAAACGAATTGTGGGATGTAATATCATACCAATTTTAGAAGATGGTCTAAATGCAATAATATCTATTCGTCTGTTACTCCCATTAGTGGCCACACATAACGTAATTGTATTGTTAATATTATAATTGTATTGTTAATATTATTGTGTTTTTTTAAATGTGTATGTTCCTACGGTAGTTAAGGATTACATTGTCTAAATAGAATGATTCTCAAACTCGGGAGTCACGCTTAAAGTCACTCCCGGAGGAATTCCCCCCTGGATTTTTTCATCATAAAAAATCCATCGACCCCAGCCATTTTTGAACCCGCGACCCTAGAGACCAGAGGCAAAGAACATAACCAATAGTTCACAACCGCCTATCTTAAGCAGTTATCTTCCACATTACTGAAGAGTGCTTACTGATTTCGTCTTCCCAGTTAACATGATGGCTTTTTGATCACTTATTTTTGCATCTTGGCAATGTAACCGCTGTGATCTACAGGTAGCGTGCTACCTTGTCATGCAGCGGGCACGGGTTCGGTTCCCGGTTGGGACAAGTTTACTGGGTGAGGTTTTTCAAAGTTTTTCCTCACCTGTAAGACAAATGTCAGGAAACTTTAAGGCCCAAATAATACCCAAACATCATATATGGTCATCATAATCACCATCATTCATATTCGCCTGAGATTAAGTTTAGGATTAATGACCCTCCTGGCGCACCACTATCGTCATCATCATCTTCCAACATATCATTGGGGCAGCGTAACACCGCCTTCCAGGCGCCCCATCTCAGAAGTGGATTACAATTACTTCATTGCCAGGAGATAACACCAGAAAATGTCGACATTTTTACGAACCTGAGGCATAGAATAAAAAAATGTCCAAAATGCTGATTCACGTTTCCACAAGGATCGGAAATTGTCTCACTCTTATTTAACATTTAAACTAGATATTTCCTTTGTTGTGATTAACTTTTAAGATCTTGAAGTATTGGAAAGTGGAATTTAAGTGTAAAATGAGGTGACAGGTTATATCGATCAACTAAGTTGTTAACTGTTACATAAAAAGTATGGAAAGTAAGTTATTGAGGTTAACATTTTTCTTTGAACTCTTATAAAGTTCAGAGTTATTTAAAGCTTTTTGATCATGCCAGTGGCCAAGTATGTCAAACAAGTGGCATGCCTCAGGTAACATAACCTATATGTCAGCTCCCGACTATTGAGGTCAGAAGAACGGCCAACCGTTTAGTGATCAAATGTTCCGGTGCATGACCTACTACATAAAGCCATGGTTAAATGTCAGGTGACGTGCCACATAAGCCTCTCACTTTTTATATCACCAGTAAAAATTAGACACATTGTTCCAGCACTCTTAGGTCCGCAAAATTGCATTCAAGGCAATTCTAAATGAGTGGCATAAAGGGGAACATGGTTGTTATCGCTGTAATAAATTTACTTCACAAATACAAATATAACATTAAATATTACCTCTCCAAGTTTCCATGTACATTTACCAATGTTCGACGTGGGCGTCATTTGTGACAGCACCAATGAAAGAAAATGGTAGATAGCGAATAAGGTACAATCATGAATAGTGTTCCTTATTCAAAGGCCCTGACATTGTTACGTTAGATGGGCTAGATTAAATGGAATTGCCCTTATTATAAGGTTCCATCCATAGTAATTCTGCCCGAAGGCAGGTCCTTCACTGCAATCATAGCATTTTTATGCTATGCTTGCAGCTTTACTAGGGAATTGTAGGTGTGGTAGCTTCCCGTTGCTTTCCTCACCGGTGAAGAATGATGATAATGATAAGGATGATGGCCATATGATTTCGGGGACCGTTTCGGCCTTAAAGTTTTCCTGACATTTGTCTTGCAGGTGAGGAAGAACCCCGATAGAAACCTCACCCAGAAAAACTGCTCCGACCGGAGATCGAACCCGGGCCCGCTGCGTGACAAGGCAGCACGCTACCACGATACCACAGCAGTGGACAATATAAGGATGATAGAGGATAATCGTATAAAATTCTCACACCACTTAAGGCTGAAGGAAGTGGAAGAATGTGCAGACCGAAGTTCAGGTAGTCTCGTTTATACCTATATATCATAAGAGTGCTCCCTAAGAGGAGTTTCTTAAGCAAGCTAATTTAATTACTTCGTTTTCCTATACACGTCAGCAAGTGATATGTAGTTAGCACATTGCCTCGAAGAGGCATATAGTATTTCTTGGATGGGATAGGCCAGATAAAATTTGTTCAAGTGGTCTATTTTAGACTTGATGTCCTTTTACGACCTCGAAAATATTGAGACTTGGGACTCACAGCATAAAGTCCTACGTGCAGAACTTGTCCCTTAGTCATTTTCATCCTGAAAACCTATCGACCCTGCCGGCTTTGTACCTTCGACCCTCGGGACCAGAGACAAGAAACTTAACCCCAGTTCATCTTGGCCGGTGATTAGATGAATAGGTGGAATAGAAGGCGATCTTAAGAAGCTTCATGTTAGAAGATGGAGAGGGATGAATGGAGAAAGAACTTGTCAGCTTCCAGGGGTCAAATGGGCTGTAGCGCCAGCTATGTTGATGATGAAGGTAAAAATATGGCTTAGTATTTTCCTCTTTAGTTGAATTATATTTTTCTATTATCGACCAAGTTCAGAATTTTAATTATTTGGGATGCCACTTAGATGACAGAAATTTAGATAACACACTAAAATACAACGATTCAGTATCTATGTGGCACAATTAAACATACTTTATTGAATAAAACTAGAAAAGAAACTACTTTAAAAATTTACGAAGTATTGGCAGTCCCATCTCTTATCTATGGATGTGAAACCTGGACATTAACAAAGGCAGATAGTAAACAAATAGAGGCTGCTGAAATGAAGATGTTGAGAACAATAGCAGGATACCAAAGGACCGATAAAAAGAAAAACTGAGATATAAGAACAGAACTTAATATATTTAATCTCTGTGAAAGAATAAAATACTATCAAAATGCTTACCTTCAGCCCGTATTACGAATGAATGAACAGCGCATACCAAGAAGAACGTATAATTATAAACCAAAAGGGAGAAGATTGTTGGGAAGACCATTGACGAGATGGAAGGACCAATTCGACCAATAATGAGATTGGAACAGGCCATTGGGCTTAATCCTTGTTGTTGGTGATGATGAAGATGATATTATCTAGGCTATATATATCATCAGGGGCACACCGTAGCGTAGTGGTTAAGATACTACACTAGAAGCCGGAAGATCGAGCGTTCGAGTCCCGATGGGGTCAGGATTTTTAAACTGACCCAACCTTCTGGCGGCACTGTGACCCTGGGGTCGACTGAACCTCTAGCAGAAATGAGTGCCAGATGCATGTTCTGGGGGTAAAGACGGCCGTCACACAGGGCTAACAACTCAGCTGACATCAAGTGCCGATTGTCCAGGAAAGTGGGAGCTTAATCTCCTATTACCCCAAGAGCCTCCTGAGGCCTGTAGTGGGATACCTTTACCTTTATATATATATATATCATCGCGAACTGATTTAGGTTTAGATCGTTTGAGCCTGTTTCTATGAGATCTGAAGATGTGGTTAGTCCATTTTAATTTTGGTCTTCTTTTAACTCGACGTTCTTTAGATTGATACTGTAGCCGATGATTCCATTCAATGGACATGTTGTAACCAATTGCTTTGATAATTCTAATTTTTTAAGTATATTTTGATATTTTAATTTATCTCGTATATCTGTTTTTCTTTGCTTGTCCATTTTGTCAAACCTAGGAGTAGACGTTATATCCCATCTGTGCCGCTTGCAATTTAATTTGTTTTTAGAATTTAGTATCCAATTTTCGCTGCTATATTTCAGTCCTGATTTTGCAGTTACACTGTGTAATCTCAGTTTGGTTGCGGTTGATATTTGTTTATAAAAATTTATTTTTATGACTCCATTTATTGAATTTTTTTCTACGCTACAGTTGTTTTGCCTCCAACACAAAGCAATTTTATTCTTCTAAAAATGTTTGTCTTGTGCATATTCTTTCGTCAATTTCGTTCTATTCAGAATGACTCTTTTTTTTCGGTTGAAAAAAAAAATATTTTAGACATTTTATTTCGAAGCGAATGGATTAACTATGATTTGAGGTAAGTGCATTATTACTAACTAACTAACTCACTGGCACTATCGAACCCATAGGTTCATGTCCGCGCGGACATAAGCTCTCCATACATCCCTATCCTGAGCTAATGTTTTCCAATCATCCCATGTATAATCTACTTCCTTCAAATCATAGTTAATATTATTCTTCCAGCTCATTCTTGGTCTACCAACTGGGCGTTTTCCCTCTGGTTTTCCTACAAGAAGCTTCCATGCACGTCTTTCATCCCCCATTCGTGCCACATGCCCTGCCCATCGCAGTCTACGAGACTTAACTATTCTCAATATATCTGGCTTCCTATAAAGACCATGTAGTTCATTGTTATAGTCTTATCCATTCACCTGTCTGTTCATCTCTCTTTGGTCAAAAATCTTTCCTAAGAACTTAATCTCAAATACTCGTAATCTCCTTTCCTCCCTTAAAGTAAGAGTCCATGTTTCGTACCCATATAATATAACTGGTAGAATAATAGTTTTATATATTTTCAGTTTAACGTTTTTTAAAAGGAGTTGGGACGTCAAGAGTCTCTGTAATGCATAATAGCACTCATTTCCAGAATTGAGCCTATGTTTAATTTCCTTGTGCATCTCATTCCTATTCGTGATGGAAATAATGGACACAGAAACGATGAAAACTGATGTGTGGAAAGGACCGAACTTCCAACTTCCCCACCTATACACACGCTTCGCCGCGCATGGTTTTCACGGGAAAATATGTCAGAATCCGTCATACCACGACCCAAAGGAGGACTGCAGATGTAAGCTTTGCGACGAGCCATGCTCCAAGTACCATCTAATGAAATTCAAAAGCAGAACTCAGCCTCTCACCAAAATTACAAAAGACTGGTGAAAACTCTAAATCTACACATTGTTTTTAATAAAATCTATTAAATTTGTGATTATTGTTCCTAGGTATTTGAATTCAGCCACTTCCTCAAAATTTCCCTCATTTGTCATTAGCTGTCCATTTCCATTGGTAAGTGCATTATACACATAATATTGGAAGGTATAGTATATAGATAGATATAGTACACATATCGGTGTAAATATGATATGCTAACGATGACCGTGTGTAAAAATTTGACACGTCGCCCTGACGTAGAGGGGATATAGAGAGTGTTTTGTTTAGACATGATAGAGCAGGGAACACGTGGTAAAGCGCATCCCCTTACTGACACAGTACTTCATCCCCTGGGCTGCAGGGGTGAGCATATTGATCCCATGAGGGGTGAGGGGAAGACATGTGCTGTGTGTTAATTCCAGTTCCTTCCACAGTAAGCGCACCCACTTATTTCATAATAACCAAATAATCTAACAAACGCCATGTTGGTATTGTTACATATCGCCCCTAAAGTAACATTTAAATTTCAATTAGTTACTTTCTATTATTATTTTAGTTTTATAACCGAGAAGAAGGTGAAAAGACCTAGTAGCTTTAAAATTGCCAGTTTAAATAAATATATATATATATATATATATATATGCGATAGCGAGCAGATACTGAAGGCCAATACGCACACACTATTGAGTAACACTAAGAAATTGGGACTGAAAGTTAATATCAATAAAACTACGAGTAAATATATGGTCGCACATAGAAATACATTATATAATGGAACTGGACAGCTAATGACAAATGAGGGAAATTTTGAGGAAGTGGCTGAATTCAAATACCTAGGAACAATAATCACAAATAGGAATGAGATGCACAAGGAAATTGAACATAGGCTCAATTCTGGAAATGCGTGTTATTATGCATTATAGAGACCCTTGACATCCCAACTCCTTTCCAAAAACGATAAAATTAAAATAGCCTATATAAAACCATTATTCTACCAGTTATATTATATGGATGCGAAACATGGACTATTACTGTAAGGGAGGAAAGGAGATTACGTGTATTTGAGAATAAAGTTCTTAGGAAAATTTTTGGACCAAAGAGAGATGAACAGATAGGAGAATGGAGAAAACTGAATAATAGTGAATTACATGGTCTTTATAGGAAGCCAGATATAATGAGAACAGTTAAGTCTCGTAGACTGCGATGGGCAGGACATGTGGCACGAATGGGGAATGAAAGACGTGCATGGAAGATTCTTGTAGGAAAACCAGAGGGAAAACGCCCAGTTGATAGACCAAGAATGAGGTGAGAGAATAACATAAACATGATTTGAGAGAAGTAGATTATGCAGGGAATGATTGGAAAAATTATAGCTCAAGGTAGGGATGTGTGGAGAGCTTTGTCCGCATGGCAATGAATCTACGGGTTCGATAGTGCCAGTGATTAGTTAGTTAGATTTTTACACAAAATTTCCAATTACATATTATTTATTTTGCCAAAATTTCTTTCATTCTTCACAAATAATTTGATGCTAATAAAGTATTTTGCTTCACATCTTATTATTTGATCGTCATATTCTTTATACTCGCTGACGGTTTCATTTAGAATATTTTCTTGTCTTCACACACACGTCACATTTACTCAATCCACACTCAGGACACTAATACAACTCGTCCGACTCTTGCATGAGGGCAGGAACATTCCGGAATACCAGTCGAGATTCTTCTCGAGTGGAAGCCTCGAGAACCGACCTTTCTGGAATGAAGGAATATACGCATGTGTAAAGTTCTCCGTGGGGTTTCCGATTTGTCAGTCATCAGCTTACGAATCCTTTTCTATCATTTAAGACGAGATTCGATTATCGCCGTCGCCCTCGAAATTCAAAAGCCAGCCCAGCCCAGCCCAACAGTGCATCAACCGCTGTGGTCTCGATGTAACATGCTGCTTTATCACTCAGCGGATCCGGGTTCGATCCTCGGTCGGGACATGTTTCCTGACTGAGGTTATTTTTCGGGGTTTTTCCTCGCTTAAAAAATGTCAGGAACCTTTAAGGCCCGAACGGTCCCCGAACATCATCTGGCCATCATCATCCTCTTAATATTCACCTCATTAAATTGAGTTTAGGAATGAGGACTCCCGTCGCATCATTATCATCATCATCATCATCACCTGTCATATCATTGGGGCAGCGTAACCTCGCCTCCCAGGCGTCCCAACCTCAGAACTTAGTTACAATACAACAATGCCAAGAGAGTATACCAGAAATGCCGAAATCATAAACTGGTGGTATTTAAAAGATATGTATTTTTAGCGATTAAAAATTATACACAACCATTCCTCCATCCTCGAGGTAGCGTGCTCCCTTGTCACGCAGCGGTCCCGGGTTCGATTCCCGGTCGGGATAGGCTCCGGGTGAGGTTTTTTCGGGTTTTTTTCTCACCTGTAAGACAAATGTCAGGAAGCGTAGAGCCCAACGGTCCTCGAAAATAATCCGGTCATCATCATCACCCTTATCATTATCATCACCCTTATCATTATCATCATCCTTATCATTATCATCATCATCCTTCACCGATGTGGTAATCAACGGGAAGCTACCACACATATATTTCCCTAGTAAAGCTGCAAAGCATAGCATGAAAATGCTATTATTGCAGTGAAAGACCTGCCCTCAGGCAGAATTACTATAGATAGATGGATTCATATACATAAAACATTAATGAATAAAACAAGAAGAGATACTAGATTGAAATTTTTTAAAACATTGGCAGTTTCTGCATTACTTTATGGGAGCGAAACTTGGGTAATGACCAAAAAAATTACAAAGTAGAATACAGAGCGCAGAAATGAACTTCCTTAGAAGAACAAAAGGCTGCACAAGATTGGATCGGATAAAGAATGAAGATATAAGAACAAAGTTAAATATATATCCATTGAATGAGAAAATCAGAGAATATAGAGAGAAATGGTTTACACATGTGGAAAGAATGAATGTAACAAGATTACCAAGAGCAGCATTCAACTACAAGCCAAGAGATTCAAGGAATGTAGGAAGGCCAGTGAAAAGATGGACAGAACAACTTCTTCTTCTTCTTCTTCTTCACTTCACGGGCTAGGTGAATTGCCTGTTCCGCCTCACAGTTATTCTGTCCATCTTTTCATTGGCTTCCCTACATTGCTTGAACCTCTTGGCTTGTAGTTGAATGCTGCTCTTGGTAATCTTGTTACATTCATTCTTTCCACATGTGTAAACCATTTCTCTCTATTTCTCTGATTTTCTCATCCAATGGATATATATTTAACTCTGTTCTTATATCTTCATTCCTTATCCGATCCAATCTTGTGCAGCCCTTTTGTTCTTCTAACGAAGTTCATTTCTGCGCTCTGTATTCTACTTTGTAATTTTTTGGTCATTACCCAAGTTTCGCTCCCACAAAATAATGAAGGAACTGCCAATGTTTTATAAAACTTCAATCTAGTATCTCTTCTTGTTTTATTCTTTAATGTTTTATGTATAGTTCCACATATCATTTGAAATTTCGACAGTTTCATATGTATGTCTCAATCAGGTTTTGTGTTTATAGTGAAATTACAACCCAAATAATTAAAATTTGTTACTTGGTCCAGAGGTTTGTTGTCTATTACGATTTTTGATCTATATGATCGTTTCCACAAAATGCCATTATTTTTGTTTTTTCTTTTGATATTTTTAAATTATATTCTTGGCGGAATAGGCAATTTTTGTCTAGCCCGTGAAGTGAAGAAGAAGAAGAAGAAGATTGATTCCTCCTAGCCCCAACATTGGCAATTTTACAATTAAAGTTTTCAACTCCACTGAAATTGAACATTGATATGTTACCACAAAATTACGCTTAGAGTGTAGCCTTACAAAAACACATATTTGTATTCCTTGCCACTTAAACATGGACAGAAGAAGCTTATATGGCTCTAGTTGTGTAATACTTCCTTGTGGAGTCAAAAGCTGGAAAAGTTATGAACCACAAGTATAAATGTTGTTTATTGAAGTCTTGGTAAAGTAAAGCCACAGAAAGGAGTTTCTTATTTGAATTCTTTATTTTTTTAGCTCAAGTTTCATCATTACTGTTTGGCTTGAATAGCTTCTCAATTTGCGTCCATGTTTAGTAAGACGTCTGTGAAATATAACGAGGACTTTGAGATTATTCAAGTAATGGCGAAAGCAAATACTAAAAGGGCACAAAAGCCATTCCTACTTTAACGCTTCATTAAAGTTGGATTAACGATTTAACTTAAATCTGCAGTTTTCCGTTAAACTACGTATTGAATATTTTTTAAACACTCGCATATGCACATGTTTTCATTTACATTGTGAGTTCAGTCAGATCATTCATATCCTGCAGATACCGTATTTAAATCTTAATTGCCTGGCGTATGTTCTGGGGGAAATGGCGGTCGTCACGCAGGGCTAATCACCCAGCTCACATATCTTGTCGATTACACTGGTCAACATGATTTTTGTCTCATGAGTACCAATAGTTGTACTTAATTCAGTTTTGTATCGTGTTTTCAAATATGTATTCGGAATTTCTCCATCACCCACCGTTTTTTATTTAAATTTAAATTAATGGATTTAAATAATTATTTTAATAAACTTTTTTCGTCCATTTGTCCATTTTAAAATAAAAACAAACGAGCTAACTCAGGAGATTTCAGCTATGGAAAAGAGATATCAAGGCAAATGGAATCCTAATATGCTGGCCGATTATTGTTGGACCATCAAGAGGGATGCTCCACAGGCGAAATATAGCAGAAAATCGTAATTTCTTACTTTCTAGGTGAGTCCGAATGTTCGAATATTGTGTAGTTATGAATGTAGAAAATATTAAAGTGTTTCAAATTATAAATGCGTGTCTCTCGGAAACCTTGCCTGATGGGGAAAAACCGATAACATATTTGAATCCATCACATATTTGAATCATAATCATAATCACACTGAGACAAAAAAAAAAGTTTATTTTTTGTTACTCAGTGTTGTTATATAATTGAACGCCTCCCACTGCTTACAAATAAATCACGTGATAACGGGGATTTCCCAGCACAACGGGACTGGAAAGGGAGCATTGCATTCTAGTGCATATACAGCATTTATAAGTTTTTTTAACTTCTTGTAAGCCCTTGTTTCCCTCAATGAGATTTAGGCGATCTTCCCCTACAGGGTAGAAATTGAACCATACTAATTATGTTTAAAATGTGAAGTATTGAGTAGAATATGTAAAAGCATTTAACATGAACATGAAATATACTGGTCCTAGTAGCTTAACCAGTTAGCATGTAAGTTTGCAAATTGATACATATCAAGGAAAACATGTAATTACTAGAGCTAGGAATTTTAGGTGCTGCACTTTTTTTTGCTACTATAATGTTCAAATTAGCTAGTATTGCAAAGAAAACATTAAATAAATGCCCCTAACTGTGTTTTAGTTGCACCTTTTTGCACATTTTTTTCATTGCTAGCAACTTTTTGCACCTTTTCTTTAATGGAAGCACATTTTGCACCTTTTCAAACCTTTTTTGTCTCCTTTGGAACATTTTATTACCAAAATAATATATATATATATATATATATATATATATTATATATATATATATATATATATATATATATATATATATATATTACATTTATTCAAATACGATTTCAAGGGTTGGTAACGATATGTGGTATCAGTCCACATCACATTACTTCCACTTCAGTGCAATCCCATTAGGCTATTCCTTTTAAATTAGTTTGCGCCTCATTGCACCACAGTTATGCGAAAGCTATTGTTCAAGCAAGGAAGGTTGTTGAGTGCGTGAATAAATGTTTCAGTTCAAAATAATATTTGACTAGTGCGGTCTGCTATTTTCCTAAGTTACCAGTATACAGTATGCCGAAACCGAAAGTGAACTCCTGTAAACTACGTGATATTGTTAAAAAGTTTAGTGCAGATGGAATTCAGAGTGACATCTGTTATAAGGTGCATTCTTTGTGATATTTCAATAACAATTGATGAAAAACATCAATGCATTCGTGTTACGCAGCGTATAAGTAGTGTAAGTACTTACACAGACTTTTTAATATAAGACAACATGTGTGAATTTTGTGTCGTTAGTTACTTGTTGTAATTGGTTTTGGTAATATTTAATGATTATTTTCATAGGAAATTTGTAACTTTTATTTTAAAAATTGCACCTTTTTTGCACCTTTTTCTGCTAAATTAAAGCACTTTTTTTTTTACACCTTTTTCATCAAAATTTTGCACCTAAAATTCCTAGCTCTAGTAATTACACAGAAATGCGGACTCTAGGAGACAACCTCTCTCTCTTCTTTGGCTTTCCCCCACTTATAGGTTTGCCGTCTTCAGTTTCCATTTATCTCTATCATTCCAATCTCCCTCTTCCAAATTCCGATCATTCATTATAGTTCTGACGTAGGTGTTCCATTTCCATCTTGGTCTGCCACGTTTATTTCTTCCAGGGGGTGACCATTGGTATATATTTTTTGGCCATCTTTCATTTTCCATTCTTTGTACATGGCCATACCATTTAAGTATTTGATTTTCAATCCTCTTAACAACAGATGTGGTGACATTCATTTCTCTCCAAAGGAATTAATTTCTTATTTTATCCTGTCTTGTTTTTTGGAGGCTTCTTCTAAAATAATCAAATTCAACTGTTCTAATTTTGTTCTTTTGTAATTCCGTCAAAGACCAAGTTTCACTTCCATATGACAAAATATTCTGTATTATGCTATTATACATTTTCATTTTAGTTTCCTTTGTAATATTTTTTTCCAAATAATAAAATATAAGTAAATGCATATACTTCTGTATTACAGATCTAGAAACTAGAATTAAATCTGTTATTATTATTTGATGTTAAAGTAGGGAATAGTAATTACTCGTAATCTGTGAATTGAGTATGAAAGCAATGTGGAATTCTTGCAACTTAACGTGCAATACACTACAGTGAAATGAAGATGTTAGGTATAATGTTACAAATTGAAAAGCCAAGGAAATGAACATGTCTCTAGGAAATTAATACATAGAGACATACAGTAGTAGCTGCAAGAGATGCTCCTTTTAGCTTAGCAAGTTACTGCAGTTCTCTCCAACTTACGAGAGACTAATTAAACATATTATCTACTAATCCCGCTCTGTTATAACAAAACTATTATATTAACATCCTAGATTTTTGATGAATCTAAATTATCTGCGAACTAAACCATTCTGTTCCAAAGTCAAACCGAAGTTGTGCTAGATGCTTAAGAGTAACTTATTGCTTATCTTCTTATTTATAAAAATCAGTGTTTGTTTATTTGTTTGTTTATTTGTTCGTATTCTATGCACGGCCATACCGTTGATCCGATTTTGATGTTTTTTTTGCAAAATGTTCAGAAGATTCCCGGGATGAACTTAGGCTGTAAGAGAGTTGTGATATTCAACCCCTTCACCCCTAAAAATCACCCTTTGTAGTGGTAAACGTGAAATAAAGTCCCTATTTTGACGCTTAAATGGCTTACGCTGCCTAAACCATAACAAATACACCAAATTAATGTACACAGAATTGAACATCTCAAAAGTCTCTACAAAAAAGTCCGCGACAGTATATGTGTATCTTCTATGGATAACTCACAATAACCATTTTTGTCTTTCATTGATGCCAAGAAGATCGGGATAAGTCGATTCCCGGACAAGCGTGCTCTGCCATACTGTTCATCCGATTGAGATTTTTTTTTAATGTTCAGGATAGTCCCGGGATGAACATAGGCTATAAGAATGTTGTGATATTCAACCCCATCACCCCTAAAAATCACCCTTTGTAGTGAAAAACATGAAATAAAGTCAATTGAGTTGGTGTTTACTTGATGAAAATCCATATTTATTAATGAAATAAAAATAAAACGTAGTTTTATTTGATTTTCATATTTATTATATAATTCAGTGACAGCTGTTTCGGTACACTGAATTATATAATAAATATGAAAATCAAATAAAACTACGTTTTATTTTTGTTTATTTAATGAAATAAAGTCCCTATTTTGACGCTTAAATGGCTTACGCTGCCTAAACCATAACAAATACACAAAATTAATGTACACAGAATTGAACATCTCAAAAAGCCCTACAAAAAAGTCCGCGATAGTATATGTGTATCTTCTATGGATAACTCACAATAACCATTTTTGTCTTTCATTTATGACAAGAAGATCGGGATAAGCACATTCCCGGGCAAGTATAACAGCGCACGGCGGGTGGTAAAAACACATTAACATTTATTTAGGAGTAGCAGCGCACGCCGGGCATAAAGCTGTTTTTAATTTTATGCCCCTCGTTGTGGAGACATTTAAAGTTGGGTTTCTCGGTGAGATATCCGAAGTTGAAGATTTGTGATATAATTTAAACCACTTTAAATCTGCCACAGCACTAATAACTCTCTTCAGGGGAATGAGGAAACGTTTCTTACACAAATAACAACACTTTATTAACAGTTGAACTATAAGTTAGTTTATTTAAAACTCTCACTTTGGTCAAGATTGAATCTTGTAATTTAAAAGTTCCAAAAGATTCCGGCTTAGGTTGATATTTTTCATTTCTAGAAGATTACTATTTTATGTATTTAACGGATGACGAATGCTAACGGTCAATCCAGTAATTATTCATTATTTTCACTTAGAAACTGTTTTTCACCAAGATGGATGACAATTATATCACTATATAATCTTTCATACTTTTAACACTATTTCTTTCTACCAACATCAATAAATAAACCATTATTTCCTTATTCTTTAAGGAGCAGTCGCTGAACATGACCGACCATCTTCAAGTATTGTAGCCATCTTGTTATTTCAGTTATAACCTCTATGGTCTGATTGGTCCAACAGAAAAGGAAGGAGTATTTTCAAGTTAACTTCTATCCAATTCCACCAATCCCATTTATTTCTTTATAAAAATTATCAATTTGAATATTTGAAGTATTTTACATACTGCATCAGTTATAAAAACATCTAACTGTATTAACAGTTTATATTGACCAGTTATTTTTTTTATATACTTATAAAAAAAATTTGAATTCTATAAATCAATCTGATGTCCATTCTTCATATAAATAAATATTATTATAAACAAAACAAAAACCCTTATTTTTATTATATGGGGATAAATATCCGGTTTTAAATTGCCCCTGATTTATTTTAATCTTAGCTACAACTAAGTGTGAGGCTAAATTAAAATAAATCACTTTCCCAAAATATCAAGTTTCTTTCTATACAAGATTCATCTGTATTAGAATCAATACAATGTAATACATCACAATTATAATAAATACATGTTACATAATGAAATAGAAGTATTAATTTTCCAAAATTTACATACAATATTTTAAATACACTTTGAACTATTTGAAGTCACCAGCTACAACTAATTAATAGGATTCTGAAATGGTTTCAACAGTTCTTTGGAATATTTTCCAATTTCTTCTCTAGTGTCTATTTCTCTTAGCTCATATGTAGTATCATTAAAATTTTTAAATATTTCATAGGGACCTTTATACAATAGGTTTCATCCTATGATATTGTTTCTTTAAAAGCATTGGATAGTGAAATATCCCTTATGAGAACTTTGTCTCCAACTTTGGGATTCCACTTCCTTTTATGTCTTTTAAACCTTATTGTTGCGCTTTTCTGCACGACATTCTAACCTTTCATAAACTCTTTTACATATTTCCTCGGATGTCTCCGGGATTTGACTTTTATCAATGATAGGTAATGGTAAATTAGCAATTAACCTGTCAGGTTGTTTACCTGTCATTAGGAATATGGGTGCTTCCCCAGTATTGACATTAATTGAATGGATCATAACATTCTCTATAACACTGATATGTTTAAACCAGTCAGAATGTTTATGATGGGTCAAAATTCTTAAACTTGTAGTAATTTCCCTATTAACTCTCTCACAGGGATTACTTTTTGGGTGATATGTTACTACAATGGTACAATTTAATTCCTATCGCAGTAAGTTTATCTTTAAACTTAGGACTTGAGAACACTGAAGCATTAATCACTAAGTAGTGCATCAATAGGTCCATAATAAGGTAAATAATCTCTCACAAATTTTACCTAGGCAAGCTCTGCTATTTACACTTCTTAATGGATATATTTTTACAAATTTTGAGAATACAATCAGATAATACAAGAATATGCTTGTAACCAAATTGTGTAGTAGGCATTTCTCCATGCGTATCCATTACTACTAAGCTATTTACTTTGTTCCTTAATATGTTTTGTGGAACTATATCATATTTTACGTTCATTATACATTTGGCTTTTTGACAAGTTATGCATTAAGAATTAAACTTTCTCAACTTTTTATCTAAATGTTTAACATAAAAAAAATTCACTTATGTTGAGAGCTAATTTTTCACAACCTGCATGATTTAAGCCGACATGAAAGTTCTAAATAGTGGAACTTCCATATTATTAGGAATTATAACTTTCCATTTTTTCACATTTCTCCCATGTAATTGTGTAAAGAATGTCATCCTTTATAACCGATTTTCTTATTACAATCAATTCCATTTTTGTCATCATTATTTATATCTCTCGCACTATACTTCAATCGTTGTAACTCTATATCAGATTTTTGATGCTCAACAATGTTTTTTCATCAACAATGAAAATCCTTTGTCTCTATACAGTTTTTACATTAAACATTACTACTTCGTGTTTAGGAGTATGTACAGTTTCAGGTATTTTCCCCAACACTTTTCAATCTAGACAGGAGGTCAGCAAACACATTCTGTTCTCCTTCTATGTTTTTTATTTCAAAATCATAGGAAATTATTTCCATGATCATCCTACTCAGTTTATTATTGGATAATCTACATTTACTTATAAAACTTAGTGAAATGTGGCCACTATGAACAATAACTTTGTTTTTTATAAACATAAATTCTAAATTTATTTAGAGCATAAAATATTGCTGTAAGCTCCAACTCTGAAACAGTGTAATTTCCTTCAATGATGGTAGTCGAGCGCGAAGCTGTCGACACAACATACTGTTGCCCATCATCGTCAAATTGAGTTAAAACAGCACCGAGGCCAGTTTTACTCGCGTCTGTGTATAAATGGAATTCTCTGTCCATTTTTGGTCTCTGTAGTGAAATACTATTTGCAAATAACTTCTTAACATATTCAAAAGTAGATTGATGGTCCTCTGTCCATCTCCATTTACTATCTTTCTTCAGCAGCCCTCTCAGCTTACTAACCGCTGAGGCATAGTTTGATGACAAACTTCGAATAGTAATTTAAGATTCCTAAAAATCTACGAAGTTGTTTTATGTTCTTTGGTGAAGGAATTTCTAAGATTCCTTGAACCTTGTCTGGGTCAGGAGTAATCCCTTTATTAGAGATCCTGTATCCTAGGAATTGAACCTCCGACCTAACAAACACAGACTTTTCTAGGCTGACTGTCATTCCACTATCTTTTAATTGAGACAACATTAAATCAATATGAGATATATGATTCTCAAAAACATTATCAATAATAATTGCATCGTCAACATATATAGTACAATGTCTTTTAACATCATCAGATAGTAACAATATCTAGGGCTCTAAGAAGCGCACTTCCGCTATTTCTTAGACCGAAATGCACACCTGGTAAATTCATATACTTTTCCATTATGTATAAAAGCTGTATAGGGTCGAACTTGGGGTTCTAGTTCTATCTGCCAAAATGAAGAAGTTAAATCAATAGAACTAATAAATCTACCAGTTTTCATATTTGCTATAGATGCTTCAATTGTCTCGGGCCTATAATTATCCCGGACAGTGAAAGAATTTGTCCTACGACTGTCTAAACACAGGCGAATTTTGCCATTAGGTTTTAACACCCAGCAAATATGGTTGGCGTAAGGAGAATCAGATTTCTGTATTATTCCTTGCATTAACATGTCATCTATCATTTGATCTGCCTGCTCTCTGATGGCAATAGGGATGGGTCTACTTTTAATATTTATAGGTGGATGTTCCATCACTTTAAAGGAATATTTAAAACAGTTGCACAATCCTGGCTTCGAAGACAAAAGAACTCTTATTTTTCATTAAGATGTCATACAACATGCCTTTCTGTTCATTGTTTATGCCATGAGTGTCCTTTAACTTTTTCCTTTATCATTTCACAGATGTCTTTTTCAAGTTCGTCACTCACACAATATAATAGAGGAATTTCATCATACTCAGTATTGCAAGAGACACATTCTAAATCACAACATTTACATGCGACATAATCGTCAGCACAACCATTTTCATTATTAAGGCTTTCTTCGCCCTCGACACTTTTGTCGGAAGTACAATTAACTGCAATATTATCTTGCATTTGGCATCCACGGCCATTCACCAATTCCCTCTCCTCATGAACAACAATATTCTCTATAAAAATGTGTTCTTCAGCAATGTCACTCTCCTTCTTACTTAGATTCTTACTTCTCCTCATATTCATTATCAAATGGGATGACGACTCTCACATTATCTTTCATTATACAAGGAAATATTCTTACACTCAAAATTTATTATGGCATTATATTGCTCCAACAGGTCGCAGCCTATTAACATATCACAAGACAAGTATGGAGAAATTAAACATATTGCACTGAAGTAATATCCTCCGATATGTAAATCTAGAAGGCACTGAAGCTTAATTGGCAGTTTCTTCTTGCCTATCGCAAGAGTACAATACACTCCACATATTCTTACAGTCATTATCTTATTCCCTTTGTTGACTAAGAAATTATAAAATTTCTGATCTATTGTTGTGTTTGAGCAGCCACTATCCGCTATGCAAGTAACATCATTGTTAAAAATATTTACTTTAATTTTGGGTGGTCGTCCTATGACATTTAATTCTTTATTAGTAACAGGCATAGTATCCTGATTCTTAGAAACATTCAAATGATTATTCACTATTATGCTATCTCGCTGTCTTGAGAGGTACATAACTTACTATCTCCTCTCATATTTGCTGGTACGATTTCTAAATTTTGAAACCTATCAAAGCATCTATTTTGGACCCCTAAGTTCATAACGATTTGAGGTACATTGCGGAGTCTTTAATGTACCTTCTATGCGTTTAAAGCATGAGGTATCCTGTGATTTACTTCGTGGTCATTTTCATTACTAGGTATATCTTGACTTTGGTTGTGAATAGTTACAGAGTCTATTCTATTTTGCTCTGTCCTATCACTAGTTTCATTAATTTGACAATTTTGTTGTCGTTGGAAATACCCTTTATTTTCATTACCATAGGCATTCCTTCTTCTTTAACCTCTACAGGGAGAAGTCCAATACCTATTTCTATTTTCTCCTACTCTGTTAACATCCATATAATTAATTTGTCTGTCATTCCTATTTTCATTACGTTTGAACCATCCATTCTGGTTATTGTTACTATAATTATTAGTCATCCTATTTTTATTTGGGCTGTTTCTATTTTGAACAAACCTATTATTATTGTTGCCCTGTTTGAAATTTCTTTCTCTATTCTCATTATGATATTCATCACTTTCTTTTAGTTACAAAATTACCTTCTTATTATAGGGCTCTGCCCTTCCCCAAATAAATTTCTTTTACTACATTTATCTACTTCTCTTTTATTCTCTAGTAGAGCTAACAACTCTAACATTTCAGAAACATTTTGTGGTCTGGCTACTATCAAATGATATCTAATCTCATCTGGGAAGTGATGCGATAACATAGAAATTAAAGTTCTCTCATCTATTGGAGGCTGTAACAATGATGCCATTTTTGCCTTCTCCAAGAAATAATTAAGATAACCTTGTTTACCATTGTTGGAGAATTTTCCACTAGTTAGGTCTAACCTTAGTTGTTTTGTCTTTCTGGTCCCCAGTAGTAACCTAAGAAAGCATTTTTAAATGTTTGATAAGTCATTGAATCATGGCAAGCTATCTTAAACCAAGACTCTGCATTGTCTTTTAAACTTTTTCTTATGAAGAACATTCTGAACTTGTCTTCTATTCCTTTGATTTCGAAGTATTCTTCAATTTCCCTAATGAAATCAGTAGGACTTTGGCCTACAGTATCACCAAAATTAGGTAAGTTAATTTCCCCTAAAAGATTAGCAGGAATTTTACATACATTGTTACTACTACTGCTAGAAGGAGGATCATTATTAACATTACTAGAATGTCCTGACATAACCTCAATCTCCTTTTCACTAGTTTTTGACACATATTTGTTTTCAAGTTCAACAATCTTAGTTATCCATCCTTCAACTTGTTCTTTTATAATAATTACTTCATTTGTTATCTTTGATTGAAGTTCTTCATTACCTAAGATAACACTTTCTTCGGAAATTTTTAGTCTATCTTCGACTTTAGTTCCTAATTCTTCGATTTTATCTTGGCAACTTTGCCTTACCTCAATCAAAGATGTTTCTATTTGATTATGAGTTTCATCAATCTTTTCATTACATTTTTCTATCTCATTTTTACAAATATCTATTTTATTTTCACAGTCTTTAGCTACATTTACTATTCTCTTTTCCAGTTTAGAATTGTTTTGTTTGCATTCTAACCTAATGCTTTCTAATTTTTCATCTAGTTTTAAGTTATTTTCTTTAATTTCTTTACTAAGATTGGAAATATTTGTATCAATTTTATTGCTAAGGTTAGTTACATTAGCTTCTAATTTACTACTGAGAATTGAATTGTCATTCCTAATTTCTTTTAATTCATCACTGTTCTTTTCTAATTTATTGCTAAGATTAGTTACATTAGCTTCTAATTTACTACTGAGAATTGAATTGTCATTCCTAATTTCTTTTAATTCTGCACTATTCTTTTCTAATTTATTTATTAATAATGCTACCCAAGGAGGTGTATCATTAGTTTGATTATTTTCATTGTTACACAAAATTAAATTTTCTTGGCCTTCACTAATTTGTTCGTTTTCAATATTAACAGTTTTACAAGTTATATTTTCGTTATTGGCCATTGTTGGGTATTTTAATATTTTCTTATTTCTTAAAAGCATTAATTGTTATTATCACTAATTCACTTTTCACATATAAATTTTAACTGTACTCACTTTTGAAGATTTTTATTACTTTCCTCATTCTCGTGGTCCTTGGTTCGATTCAGGTTTACAGGTCCCTGGTTGGATTCCCATTCGAGCCCCACGTTGGGCGCCATTTGAAGCTGTGTTTTAATTTTATGCCCCTCGTTGTGGAGACATTTAAAGTTGGGTTTCTCGGTGAGATATCCGAAGTTGAAGATTTGTGATATAATTTAAACCACTTTAAATCTGCCACAGCACTAATAACTCTCTTCAGGGGAATGAGGAAAAGTTTCTTACACAAATAACAACACTTTATTAACAGTTGAACGATAAGTTAGTTTATTTAAAACTCTCACTTTGGTCAAGATGAATCTTGTAATTTAAAAGTTCCAAAAGATTCCGGCTTAGGTTGATATTTTTCATTTCTAGAAGATTACTATTTTATGTATTTAACGGATGACGAATGCTAACGGTCAATCCAGTAATTATTCATTATTTTCACTTAGAAACTGTTTTTCACCAAGATGGATGACTATTATATCACTATATAATCTTTCATACTTTTAACACTATTTCTTTCTACCAACATCAATAAATAAACCATTATTTCCGTATTCTTTAAGGAGCAGTCGCTGAACATGACCGACCATCTTCAAGTATTGTAGCCATCTTGTTATTTCAGTTATAACCTCTATGGTCTGATTGGTCCAACAGAAAAGGAAGGAGTATTTTCAAGTTAACTTCTATCCAATTCCACCAATCCCATTTATTTCTTTATAAAAATTATCAATTTGAATATTTGAAGTATTTTACATACTGCATCAGTTATAAAAACATCCAACTGTATTAACAGTTTATATTGACTAGTTAATTTTTTTATACTTATAAAAAAAATTTGAATTCTATAAATCAATCTGATGTCCATTCTTCATATAAATAAATATAATTATAAACAAAACAAAAACCCTTATTATTATTATATGGGGATAAATATCCGGTTTTAGGCATTAGCTAGTTTATAATATAATATATAATGAATTCGGTCCACTGCATCGTTGTGGTTTCGAGGTATCGTCGTCACTTCGTATGCAGCAGGCCTGAGTTAGATCCCCAGTTGAAACACAAGTTTCTTGGGCGCGGTTTATTTCTTGGGTTTTCCTCAGATTTGTGCCTCTTATTAAAATTATAGAACATTTTACAGCATTATCTTCTTCTAGAATTGTAGAGATCGAATATTTTTTTTTTCAGAAAGAGCTGACACTAAAAATTTCTAAAATGCATTAAAAAACATAAGTAAAGGATAAAATAATAAAGTGATCCCACTACAGGCCATAGGAGACCCTTGGATTGGAGAAGGTTAAGGCTCCCACTTTTTCTAGACACTGGCACCTGCAAAATGACTTACACCAGTAGCCATGTATCCCTTCATATATTAATCTACAACAACAATTATCGTTTAATTGAATGCGTCTCAAAGCTTACAAATAAATCATGTGATCACAGGAAATTCCCAGCAAAACGGAATGGGAGCATTACGTCATATAATTCTAGTACGTATGCAGCATATATAAGTAATATGATTGATATTACATATTTTGTGGCTTGTCTTTACCCCTAGAACAAAAGTCTGATACTCATTTCTGTTAGAGGCTGAGTCGACCCCAGGAAAATGGTGACAGTATAAGGTTTGGGTTAGTTTAAAAATCGTGACCCTCGACCTTTCAGTTTGTAGTGTATTGACTTAACCAACTGTGCGTTATGTCTCTTATTAAAATTTTAAAAATTTTACAGCATTTTCTTTTTATAGAATTGCAGATATTGAATCTTTTTTTTCTCAGAAAGAGCTACAAATTTCCAAAATTCATAAAAAATAAGGAAAGGATAAAATAATGCCTCGTAAATACATAAACATTAAACTGTCCAAATATTTGTTTATTCTGTATATCTAATTCATATGTAAAAAAAGAAAAAGAAACAGAATTTGCGTATTTAACAAATTAAAAAAATCCTTTACTTGTTTTATAAGAAATAAAAAAAATACCCATTAAAATAATGGGAACATTTCCTGTAACTTGTATAGCATGTGAATAGAAATAAGCATTACATCTCTCACTTCTAAAAAGAAAAGATTTCATGTTTTATTAGCGTACATATGGAATAAAATAAGAAATTTACTCCATAATACGATAGTAAGAAAAATGCCGATAAACTTCAACGCCATACATCATCTGACCAATACAATAATCCATATCATATTCGTATTATTTAGTATGAATGAATGAACGAATATCTCGTCTTGTCTTAAGATGATCGCATTTTGTTTTAGGAAAATACTTGTATTAAAAAAAAAACTCGAACTGGCACTTTGGTTTTTGAGCCTTGAAGTATTGTTTATAGAATACTAGCTAATACCCGGCGTGCACTGCTACGCTAAATAAATTAAAATTAATGTGATTTTATGTTTAGTTGAATAAGTGGAAGGAGAAACAATTATAAATTCATATTTTTAGATACCCTGTGCTGATTAACCCGATCTTCTTGACATAAATGAGCTGAAATACGAAAATTAATGTGTTTTATGTTTAGTTAAATAAGTAGGAGGAAAAATTTATAACGTAATTATTTTTAGATACCCCGTGCTGTATACCCTGCGTTGCCCGGGAATCTACTCATCCCGATCTTCTTGGCATAAATGTGCTGAAAGACATTTACTTCTTATGATTAGTTGAATAAGTAAAATGAAAAATAATTATAAATGTATATCGTAATTATTTTAAGATTCCCCGTGCTAATTACCCGGTGTTGCCCGGGAATCTACTTATCTCGATCCTCTTGTCATAAATGAGTTAAAAGACAAAATTCATTATTGTGAGTTGTCCGTAAAAGAATACCCCCAATGTGCTGCTATGCTTGCACAGGTATCTACGTTCTTGTCTCGATCTTCTTGGCATCAATGAAAGACAAAAATAGTTATTGTGAGTTATCCGTAAGAGATAAACATATGCTGTCGCCGACTTTTTTGTAGAGCTTTTGAGATATTCAATTCTATGTACATTAATTTTGTTTATTTGTTATTGTTTAGGCAGCGTCAGCCATTTAAGCGTCCAAAGAGCTTTTTTTTCACGTTTTCCACTACAAAGGGCGATTTTTAAGGATGTAGGAGTTGAGTATCACAACTCTCTAATAGAAGGCCATGAAATAAACCAAGGAAGATAAACATGAGGATTAAAGATGAGGCCGTTGAGCAAGTGGAGAGCTTCAAATACTTGGGTTGTACTATCAGTAGGGACATGAACTGCGTTCAAGAAGTAAAGCAGAGTGTAGCAATGGCAAAAGAAGCTTTCAACAAGAAGAGAAGCATTTTCTGCGGACCTTTGGCAAAAGAATTACGGAAGAGGCTAGTGAAGAGCTTTGTGTGGAGTGGAGCACTGTATGGCACATTACGACGGAATGAGGAAAAGCGACTGGAAGCTTTTGAGATATGGATATGAGAAGAATTGAATGTATAAAATGGACAGACAAAGTAAGAAATAAAGATGTGCTAGATAGGGTGGGTGAAAGAAGTACAATACTGGAACTCATAAAGAAGAGAGAAAGAAATTGGATTGGCCACTGGCTAAGAAGAAACTGCCTGCTGAAGGATGCCCTAGAAGGAATGGTCAACCGAAAGAAAGTTAGAGGCAGAAAAAGACATCAAATGATAGACAATATTAAAATAAATGGTCTGTATGCAAATACAAAAAGGAAAGCTGAGTTAAGGAAAGAGTGGAGAATGCTGAATTTGCAGTGAAAGACCTGCTCTTGAGCAGAACACTATGAAAAAAAGTTTAATATTTGTCGCTAAAAGTATGCGTACACTTACTTCATGAGCCAGTGCAAATTCTCAATTTTTAAAAATGGCGCTTAGCCGCTTGTAGCATAACATCGTCCAATTGAGATGTATAAAAAATAATACTTATATGTGTTGAGTTTGTTGTGGAAGTTGAATTTAATGGCTGACTATGTTCTTTGGAGTATTCTCGATCTGGCAAGGGATGAGAATGTATATCTCAGCAAGCACAGTTAGGGCGGATTCTATTACTGCCAATGATAGAATGATAAATGCCTTTCACAAATTCGTTGTATGCATAAAGCAACGAATTCAACTGCATTGGGAAAACGCCTCCAGGCACCAAGAATACTTGCTTTGACTTTCATTTTATTCTGCATTCTGTCTGCAAGATGTAAACACTTTGATGTGTCCAGACACTTCATTTACCACTCATAAGAAAGGGAAATATCAACAAGGGAAAAAGATTCGAAATGTTACAGTTCCTTCACTTGCTTATTTCCGAATTATTAAATTGTTTAGTGTCTAACTTTCCGAATTACTGTATTTTTTTATATTCTTTACAACCTGTGACGCGATTTTTTAAATTCCTTCATAAATTCCGTCAAATTTTATTCTTAGGGTTTTATTTTTCAAATTATTTCCCACCATTTACAACGATTTTTACATTTTTCTAACGATTATTTGAATATATTTTTCTATGATAAAAGTAGTCAACTTTTATAAGATTCATGATATGTTCCGTTGGGGTATTATTCAAAATTAAAATATAAAATTATGGAATATTCACCTTACTATTGTGTGGTAGTGAATTTTGGGTTGTAACTAAAAGAGAAGATCATACAAGCAGGTGAAATGAGATTTCTGAGAAGTGTGGCTGGTTGCAAACTTCTAGATAAGAGAAGAAGTGAAGATATTAGAAATGAGCTAAATATCTTTAAACTCGTAGATAAAATAAAAGAATCTAGAAAAAACTGGAAATAACATGTTTAAAGAATGGAAGATGATCGAATTTCGAAAATTATACTTAAATACAAACCAAAAGGACGCAGGAATGTTGGTAGAACGAAGAAGAGATGTATCCAACTTTTGAATGAGAATCTATGAGACCGGAACAAGCCACATGGGCTTAATCCGTGATTGTTGATGATGATGATTCACCTGAAAGGTCCGTCTCCTCAACTTAATTAGTTATTTAACTGTAGCGCTTTTGAATCCTGCCGATGATGGGACAAGTCCCGAAAGCGCTACAGTTAAATAACTAACTAAGTTGAGGAGACGGAACTTACAGGTGAATATTCCACAATTTTATATTTTAATTTTGATAAACGTACGTACATAGCATGAAGACGTGGCAGCCATATTGATTGCAACGAATATTCTAAGAAAAAACAAAGTCGTGTTCCAGTGCAGCCAACTGTATACATATACTTCATAATTTGAAAAGTACTGTTTATATTTCGGCTTTGTATTCTTTCACAGTTTAGCGTGCTTAAATTGCGTTAGGTTAGCTTTCAGGATCGTTAAATATCGTGTATATGTTGGCTGCATCCCGTGATTCCATAGTGTAAATCGCTTCGCGTTTGTTGGTGCATGCGCATTGGTGTATGATTGGGACTTAGAAAATGTTTCGCGTCGTATGTTTTAAAGAATCCCCAATTTTTTAGTGTCTAACCTTCCACTTTTAATACTAAACATTGAAAATTAGTATTTCAAATATCTAGGAACAATAATCGCAAATAGGAATGAGATGAACAAAGGAATTAAAACATAGGCTCAATTCTGGAAATGCGTGCTATTATGTATTACAGAGACTCTTGACGTCCCAACTCCTTTCAAAAAACGTTAAACTTAAAATATATAAAACTATCAATCTACCAGTTATATTATATGGATGCGAAACATGGACCCTTACTTTAAGGAAGGAAAGGAAATTACGAGTATTTGAGAATAAAGTTCTTAGCAAAATTAGGATGAACAGACAGATGAATGGAGAAGGCTTACACAGTGAACTACAGGTCTTTATAGGAAGCCAGATATAATAAAACAATTACGTCTCAAAGACTGCGATAGGCAGGACATGTGGCACGAATGGGGAATGAGAGACGTGCATGGAAACTTCCTGTAGGAAAACCAGAGGAAAAATGCCCAGTTGGTAGACCAAGAATGGGGTGGAAGAATAACATTAACTATGATTTAAGGGAAGTAGATTATAAGGGAATAATTGGAAAGCATTAGCTCGGGATAGGGATGTATGGAGAGATTATGTTCGCATGGCCATGAACGTACGGGTTCGATAGTGCCAGTGAGTAAGTAAGTAAATAAGGCCTACATAATTTATAAGGACTTTTTATCTATATTTCTATCTGGAAAGGTATAAAAGCAGGAAAAATAAAAAATATTACTACAGTATACAATTAAAGACTCACATGAACCCTTGCATCGTAGTTATTTGTGCACTGTGATTTAGAGAGCAAGAGTAGCGATATATTTCTAGTGTTTGTCTTTCCAGAAACTTGTGACAGATGATATCTGCAGCCAAGGTTCCGCATTTCATATTACAAGGGAAGTATGTGACATTGTCACCTCGTTTCTAGATAAAACTTGCTTACTTCCTTTGGATGTGATGTGATACGAATCTCTAGACTCTCGTAGTTCACATCAGCCTGGTGTTTTCTACAATGAATTACCTAACATAAAATAATTCTGAAAAAGTTTCAATGTAAGATTTGCAGATCACATTGTTATGTTGGCAGATAGAGAAAATCCTTCTTCTTCTTCGTCACTGTTTAGACTTTTTGCTAGCCTGTTCGGCTCCAAATTGCTGCTCTTTTCATCTTTTCTTTGGTCTTCCCAAACTTCTTCTTCCTCTTGGTGAATAGTTAGGCCTATATGCTGCTTTTGGTATTCTGTTCAAAAACAATGGCTTTCAGGGGTTCTCAACCAGTTCGAGCAAAGATAGAGAAAATATGTGCAACATTATGTTAAACATGTTGAGAAAGGGTTTAACGGAATTTAATAAATTTAATACTAAGAAAAAATGCAGTTACACGTATTATCTAACACACACAGAGTGATTCACAATAGGTATTTCAGATTTCTAGGGGTTGTAGAGGGGACTCAGTAGATAATTTTTTAATAAGGAACCCATATCCGAAAACGTACCATTTCGTTGTAAAATAGATTTGATGATCAGAACACATTGGGTTGATATCGCTTGGCTTGTGTTTCAGAATAAGTATTACAGACTTCTAGGGACTGTACTGCAAGTGTGGTTCCATGTGGGGACCCTGTTGTTCGTTGCACACAGTAAACCTGCGACGCATGTTTTAATACACACGCCACACAAGACCTTGTGTGTGCTCAATGATTTCTGCTGCCGCCAGAATTCGTGCAAGAAAATCTTCCGACTCGACAGGTGTTCAATGCTGGGTTTGACAAAAATGGACAAGCAAAGAAACACATATATACGCGATAAATTAAATGTTCAAAATATAGTTGAAGACATTCAGAATTATCAAAGCAATTGGTTACAACATGTCCAAGGAATGGACTCATTTATTCTTCTTCTTCTTCACGGTTTAGGCTTATTTACTAGCCTGTTCCGGCTCCAAATTGCTGCTCTTTCCATCTTTTCCTTGGTCTTCCCAAACTTCTTTTTCGTCGTGGTGAATAGTTGTATGCTGCTTTTGGTATTCTATTCTCAATCATCCTTGCCAAGTGTTCTTTCCAGTTTGTTCTGTATTTCTCTATTGTTGAGTTTAATTCCTCTATTTTTAGTTGTTGTCTTATTTCTGTGTTATGTTTTTCGTCTGTTCTTTAATATCCTGCTATTGGTCTGAGGAATCTCATTTCAGCAGCTTGTATCCTGGCAGGTTGTTGAGTTGTCACTGTCCATGTTTCGGATCCATTGTCTTGTATAATTTCATTATAGAGTTTTTCCTGGCTTTATTTTTCAAAGTTCTTTTTAGTGTACCTGTTATATAATTAAACTTATTTATTTTGTTATTTATATCTGTTTCTGCTGTGTATGATATTTCGCAACCTAGTAAGTTATATGTTACTACTTGATCTATTTGTTTATTTTCTAATATTATATTTGTCCGAACTGGATGAGCACCCTTGAAGGCCATTGTTTTTTATTTTTGTAAGGATATTTCCATGTTGTATTTTTTTATATTTCATTTAGTTTATATAGCATTCTTTGTAGTTCGTCCTCTGTTTTTGCTGTTAAAATCTGGTCATCTGCAAAGGCTATTGTTTTTATTGCTATATTTCCTAAGTTAATTCCCCCAGTCGTCATTTGCTTCCATGATCTTATCATGTCGTCGAAATAAATGTTAAAAAGAGTGGTTGATAGTGGACAACCTTGTCTAACTCCTCCTGTTATATGTATTGGTTCCCTTTGATTTATTTTTATTTTTGTTTTCTCGTACATTTTCTTAATTACTGCTGCCAAGTGTAGTGGAATTCCTTTTTCACTTAATATGTTCCATAATGTTGATCTAGACACTTTATCAAAAGCCTTCTTATAATCTGTAAAGAGGATGTGCGTCTCTAAGTTGAATTCTCTTCGCTTCTCATCTCGCTTTCCTAAATTAGCATTGCAATATCAACTTAAATGACTTCGAGGTAAAAGAAGATCAAAATATAGATGGACTGACCGATCACATCTCATAGGAACAGACTCAAACAACCTAAATCTAAATAAATTCATGATGGTGATGATAATGATAAATCCTGAACCAATTTAAAAGAAAACTTTCAATGCCCAGGGATTGATAATCTCAGGTTATTTCTTTTCGTTTTGGTTTCTATTTCCATCTATAACTAACTTAAAATGAATCGTCCCATCTTCTATAAAATGCATTCATGGTTTATTAAGAAACTGCAGTATATTACCCGGTAACAAATTGTGTGCAGGAGAGGGTAACATTACTTACCAAGATAGCAGAACAAGATTCATTAATGGAAGCGGGTAATTTGAGTTCAGTTCCTGCTCTACCCCTGCCTTGAATTGCTAAGATAGGCCAGTTCCTCATTCTCTGCAAATTACTTGGTAGCGATAAAGTAATGAAAGCAAAGAATTGAATGTATTTGCTTTGCATTAAAGAGGGTCATGACATGCTAAATAACCCACAGTATTAAAACTACGCATATAAAACACATACGATATATCAAATATTCATATCAGATAATGAATTTCAAAATATAAATCAATGTTGTGTGTGGGCTTACTGCATTTTATCTCCCATATTTAAATAATGGTAAATCAACAGAATTTCAATAGCTCATTAAGGTTGTTTCACCAATGGGACATGATATATGACGTCAAAGCCACCTATTTTCATAGAAGCTTGCCAACGCATTTAACTCCTTTTAGGTTACGTCCCACGCCGTAGGCAAGCGAATTAAAAATCTTCCATAGTCAGGAATCAGGAAGCTTTACATTATACTACGGGGGTGCAACGAGACCTGAATTTTGATTGGTTTTTTAGTCCGAAGGAAGATCTTCTCCGCTATCCAAGATATTAAGTTTGTCAGTGATAGGGTATCATACATAATTCTAAAGGGTAATCGTAAATGTAGGCCTACATGGCCCCATAGAAGATAAAGATGACAAGATCAAGGATGAGTTATATGAGAAGTTAGACTGCGTATTTGATAGTCATTCACGGTATCATAAGAAAATTGCCTTAGGAGAATTTTAATGGAAAAGTGGAACGGGAAGATATATTCAGGCGAACAATAGGCAAATTCAGTCTTCTTGAAGATAGCAACGACAATGGGGTTAGATTAGTTACCTTTGCCACATCAAAGAATCTTATTGTTAAGAGCACGATATTCTCGCATCAGGTTATTCATATATAGGCCTACGCCTGGACGTCTCCAGATGGTGAAACTCAAAACCAGATAAATCATGTATTAATGGACAAATGATCAGAAAACGGTATTGCTCATGAGAGAAACAAACGCTAAATATGAATCTGAAAATGTTTAAATAAAAACCTTGAGAAATGATGAACTGCGGCAAGAATGCCAGTTCAAAATTGTTGATAGATTTGAGAATGTAGCAATCAAAGAGGAAACTGATATAAATAAAAAATGAGAGACTATAAGACATAGCCTACTATTAAATTGTCAGTATCAGCTAGCGTAGATTATTTTTAAAAAGAGGCAAATGGTTTGATGAGGAATATACCGACATTGTAAAGAAAAGAAAACTAGCAAAAATGAATTGGATACACGAGCCAAATGAATCAAATTTAGATCAATTGGGTAGCATTAGACGGGAAACCACTAGGTTATTAACGAGTAAAAAAGAGGGAATATTTGAGAGAAGATATTAATGATCTTGAAATGAATACAAAAAATAAGAACTTCAGAGCACTAGGGCCTATATAACTAATTCTAAATAAGAACATCAGAGAATTATATAATTAATTCGAATTGCTTAGTAATTCGCTTAATTTACGCTGTTCCTATGTTACGGATTTGAATATGACGAAATAATTTAAGTTTTATTTCTTCGATTACGTAGCATAAAGAATATTCTTATTCACTTTCATAACTCATCTTTTCCTCCTCATATTTTTATTTTTAATACAATTTTCATAGTTATAATTTAAATTTGTTATACTATAAACTACGCATGTTTATCTGTTCTGAATCAAACAATCAAGCATGAATGCAGATATATATATATACTTTAAAAATCTTCTATTATATCCCTCCAGAGAAATTATGTACACCTTATTTTAAATAATAAATACAAAGGCAGCTGAAATGAGATCCCTCAGACCAATAGCAGGATATCAAAGAACAGGCAAAAAACATAACACAGAAGTAAGACAACAACTAAAAATAGAGGAATTAAACTCAACAATAGAGAAATACAAAATAAACCGGAAAGAGCGCTTGGCAAGGATGATTGAGAATAGAATACCAAAAGCAGCATACAACTATTCACCACGAGGAAGAAGAAGTTTGGGAAGACCATGGAAAAGATTGAAAGAGCAGCAATTTGGAGCCGGAACAGGCTAGTAAATAAGCCTAAACCATGAAGAAGAAGAAGAAATACAAAGGCGTATGGAGTCGGTCGCGGTGTTCCTTACCTCTGGTACCGAGAGTCGCGTGTTCAAACCCGGCCGGGGCCGATGGGTTTTTCTAGAATGTAAAAATCAAGGAGTCCTCCGGGAGGGACTTAAGCTGTAGGTCCCGATTTTGAAGATTTTGAGGCTAGTAAAAGAACCGCAAGCCTGAATAAAAAGGCCTCTGAACAAAATGTACTACTTTCCTCATTCTAGTAATACCTTAATTGCCTACTAGATGTCTCTTTTGATCAGTATGTTGATAGCATATCATTTAAGACGTCTGTGGGGAAATAAGCGTAACCAAATGAACTTCGTCTCCTAATAAATGAGAGACTAAGGTCCATTGTAGAGATTATGGGCGTATTGAAAACATAATATGGCCAAAGAAGATCTTAAAATAGATACCACCTGAAAGAAAAAATCTGGGACGACTTAAGGAGAGATTTAAAGCCCTATCCCGTAAAGTAAAGTGATCCCACAACAGGCCTCAGAAGGCCCTTGGGGTAGTAGGAGGTTAAGGCTCCCACTTTTTCTAGACAATCGGCACTTTATGTCAGCCGGGTTGTCAGCCCTGCGTGACGGCCGCCTTTACCCCCAGAACAAGCGTCCGTTAGAGGCTGAGTCGACCCCAGGGCCATAGTGCCGCCAGAGGGTTTGGGTCAGTTTAAAAATCCTGACCCCCAACGGGACTTGAACCCTCGACCCTCCGGCTTGTAGCTCAGTGCCTTAACCACTACGCTACGGCGTGCCCCAAGCCCTATCCCAACAATGTTAAAATGTAAAACTTTGAGACCCATTTTTTTATAAACTATTTGAGGTATAAATGTGAATAATGTTCTGATACGTGTTTAATAAGTTTACTGAAGCACTTTTGAGTTACATTTCTTCTTACTTTTGGAAATATAATTTTTTGTAAATTTTTTTTTTATTTTTGCAAGTTTTCATTTAAAAAAAACCAACAGTTGTTAGAGCACCAAAGTGGTTCCATATCAACAGATGTAAATACTATACATGCTCCAATATGACATCAGCTATGGGTATGATAAAGATATTGAACACAAAACACATCAGTTTCAAGCTATTTGTGGTACAATAAATAGAACATTGAATAATAAAGCCCATAAACAAACAAAATTAAAATTTTATAAAACAATGGCTGTCCTGTCGTTTTGTATGGGAGTGAATCTTTGATTACCACTACCAAACAAGAAAGTAAAATCCAAGCAGCCGAGATGAAACTTTTAAGAAGAGTAAAAGGCTGCACTAGAATGGACCAGATAAGAAACGAGGATATCCGTGAAGAACTGCAGATCTACTCCATAAAAGAAAAGATATTTAACAACAAGATACAGTGGAAAGAACATGTAGAATGAATGGAAGAAAGAAGATTACCAAATAAAATCTTGCATCATTTTCCAAGAGGAAGAAGAGATGTCGGACGTCCTCGGAAGAGATGGTCTTAGATCTATTGGTGAAGACGGAACAGGCAACTCTTGCCTAAACCAGGAAGTGAAGAAGAAGAAGAAGCTCCAATATTTTCATACATGTATCTCTTATAGTTTGTGAGAAAACGGGCCTTTTATATGAACATTTTAGTTTGTCGAAAAAACCAGTTTAAGTAAAACGTTCGTTGTGTCAAATTAGTGATGCAGTCTTACTTTTAAACATTTATTTAAAATACTCAAAATGAACATGTATCAGTAATATTTATATCAATTTGTGCAGAATGTTTCAATTTTTTTCCCAAATGCCCCAGGTTTGTCTTTTCGACATTCCTGGTTTCTCTCCTAGCATGGTGTACTTGTAACCCACTTCTGAGGTTGGGGCTCCTGGAAGGCGGGGTTACGTTGCCCCGATGATATGATGGATGATGATCATGATAGTGGTGCGCCAGGAGAGTCCCTAAATCCTAAGCTTAACCTAAGATGAATATGAATGATGATGATTGCGATGGCCATATGATTTCGGGGACCGTTTGGGCCTTAAAGTTTTCCTGACATTTGTCTTACAGGTGAGGAAAAACCCCGATAAAACCCTCATCCAGAAAAACTGTCCCGACCGGGGATCGAACCCGGGGCCGCTGTGTGACAAGGCAGCATCTACCCCGAGACCACAGCGGTAGATTGTTTCAAATTATTTATAAGTACAAAAAACCAAACTTGAAAATTGCATAGAAGCTTCTTGTAGGAAAACATGAGGGAAATCGCTCAGTTGGTAGGCCAAGAATGAGGTAGGAGAATAACATTAACTATGATTTGAGGGAAGTACATTATACAGGGGATGATTGGAAAACAGGAAGGGATGTACGGAGAGCTTATGTCCGCGCGGCCATGAACCTACGGGTTCGATAGTGCCAGTGAGTAAGTAAGTAATCTCTCCTTAATCACAGTAAGAAAAAAGATATCCAGAAAAGTATGAAAGGAAGTAATTTGGAAGGGAAAGACTACGTAGAAAATTGCAACAATCTAGTTAACTTCATCAAACTATTTGAAATAACTAGAATTGGAACTTTCTGTTGAATGCATGGCTTCATCAGAAAACTTGCCATATGTTGTTAGTGACAAATATCATATACATGTGTCATGGGCTTATGACATGCGGACCGCTTTGTAACTGACAACCCTTACAGTGTCTGCTTTACATTTTACATGTAACATTAATCATAATGGACGACAAAAGCACTTCATAATAATTCCGTCAATCGAGTTAATGCCACTGACATCGAATTTCATAACTTTATGTAAAGGTCTAAGTTAAATGGGCCCAATCCAAAAGACTTCAAATTTCACATACCAACTGTAGCGTTTTGACACATACGATGAAGGTCCCTAATAGTAGCCTTTATTAGGAAATGAGGATGAAAGACAGTGTTTTCGGTAACCATAAGTCGGCCGCGGTTGACTAGTGGTTATGTTCCTTGCCTCTGATCCCGATGGTCGCGGGTTCCAACTCGGCCGGGGCCTATGGATTTTTTAGGATGGAAAAACCCAAGGAACAAGTCTTCCAGGAGGGACTTTCTACTCCACATTCGTATATTTTTTCTTTACATTTATTTTCAAACCCCGATTATCGCATTCGTAATAATAATAATAATAATAATAATAATAATAATAATAATAATAATAATAATAATAATAATAATAATAATAATAATAATAAAGTGTTCCCACTACAGGCCTCGGGAGGTCCTTGGGGTAGTAGGATGTTAAGGCTCCCACTTTTTCTAGACAATCGGCACTTGATGTCAGCCGGATTGTCAGTCCTGCGTGACGGCCGCCTTTACCTCCAGAACAAGCATCTGGTACTCATTTCAGTTATAGGCTGAGTCTACCCCAGGGCCATTGTGCGACCAGAATGTTTTGGGTCAGTTTAAAAATTCTGACCCCACCGGCACTTGAACCCTCTACATTCCGGTTTGTAGCGCACTGCCTTAACCACTACGCTACGGCGTGCCCCATAATAATAATAGTAATAATAATAATAATAATAATAATAATAATAATAATAATAATAATAATAATAATAATACTATTTTATTAGGAATATTCCACAATACAGTGTTTCCCCTTCAACCTAAAGTGATTTGTCGCCGGAGGTTCCTGTCTAAAGCATCTTCTTCCCTCAAATCTCTAGCTTCCATACTTCTCCAACGTTCTCTAGGTCTGACTCTTCCACTTCTTCCATTAGCTTTCCAATCAAGGAGCTTCTTTGGTATTCTATCTTCTTCTTCTTCAAATCATTATCATCATCCGGTATCATGGCAGCTGCCGCCGTCTTCCGGAAACCAAACGCCATTCCTCTCTGTCCATCCGTTGATCTTCCTCCAATCCTCTGATATTCATAGCTGCTTGTAATAATAATAATAATAATAATAATAATAATAATAATAATATATTAAGATAAATGCCTATTTAAGACCGATAATGTTATAATTTTTATTATTTCCTTCCTCCTCCCCACTTATGAAACACTCAGAGTGGAAAATTCTCTTAGCTAATAACTAAAATTCAACGTCACTCCACTACAAAAACTTTAAGAAATGTCTCATGACACCTGAAAAGCTTTTCGACACCAAAAGCTCCCCATACATCGTGATAGAGAGAGATAAAATGATAAACCCTGATAGAGATAAAATGATAAAAAAATTAACTACCCATAGACCTGACAAAGGGATATAGAATGATAAAATATTAACCACCCATAGACCCTCATAAAGTGAGAAAGATAGAATAAAAAATTAACGACCCATAGACCCTGATAGATATAGGTAGAATTATAAAAATTAACCACCCATAGACTCTGAAAGAGAGAAATAGAATAATGAAAAATTAACTACCCATAGACCCTCATAGAGACAATAAGATTAATAAATACCAATAAAATTCATTGTTAAAACTGTTGAGGGGAGAGTCATAAAATAAAATAAGTTAAAATACCTTTTTAGGTAAAATCCGTCGTCCTCAACTTTTAAAATATGTAATCTTTATGCCTGTAGCCTTTCAGGACATATGTCCCATCTTCAGCAGCTCATTCGTCGCTACAGCATCCTGGATTACATATTTTAAAAGTTGAGGACGACGGATTTTACCTAAAAAGGTATTTTAACTTATTTTATTTTAAGATGAATAATTAACTATCCATAGACCTAATGGAGATAGATAGAATGATAAAATATTAACCACCCATAGACCCTGAAAGATATAGGTAGAATGATAAAAAATTAACTACCCATAGACCATGGTAGATAAAATGATAAAAATTAACTACACATAACTGAAAGAGAGAGATAGAATAATAAAAGATTAACTACACGTACCTGTAGACCCTTATTGAGACAGTAAGATGAAAAACTATCCATAGACCATAATAGAAATGGATAGAATGATAAAAAATTAACTTCCCACAGACCGTGATAGAGAGAGATAAAATTTTGAAAAATTTACTACCCACAGACCTTGATATAGAGAGATACAGTGAGATCACTATAGTAATGGACAGCAGAAGCGGGGTTTGTGCTGTGCGATGACGAAGGCTTACATTTGCAGACACGGGATTTGAAATGTGCGCTGACTCAGCAGTTTACGAATACATCCCACGAATTCACGGTCACAGTCAGATAGTGTACCTCGAGTAGATAGGTACTCGGTCGCTTTTCCTTGTAAACTGAATGGCGTGTGTATAATGTAAACTGAGTGACGTGTGTATAAGTGTAAAGTGTAAACTGTATAAATGGCTAATAATTTTTCTACTGAACAACGTGTATTTATTTATGATCAATATTTGTTAACTCAGTCTGCCAGCCAAGTACAAAGACTTTTTGAAACACAATTCCCGGGTGAAAAAAATCCCGTCATGTTTAACAGTCCGTAATCTGTACAACAAATTTTATAAAGGGGTGTCAAAAATGTATGGACAACGAAGGAGAACAGTTCCAGCACCTGCTTCATTAAAGTTGGTAAGTACGACGACTTGTAAAATAGTTACGAAAATGTGTGTGTTTCTATCACCGCGATCCTACGCTGTCCGTTCCCCGCCGCGAGTGCGTCAGTAGTGTATAGTGAAATCCCCGCGTCTGCTGTCCAGTGCTATATTGATCGCACTGTATAATGATGGAAAATTATCTATCCATAGACCATAATAGAGAGAGAGAGAGAGAGAGAGAGAGAGAGAATGATGAAAAATTAACTACCCACAGATCTTGATATAGAGAGATTTTAATAATTCCATGGCGCAACAGGCCTAAAAGGTCCTTAGCTTACCAGCCGGATGCTGGCCTCACATCCACATGTGTCAATCACAGAGATATATGATCATCTAGCCAGTGTAGGGGTGACATGTGGTCAGCATGTCGAGTCCCCCCAGCGGTTATAGCTGAATTTCTCAACCTCGAACGCTACTTATTGTAGCTACTCAAATGTCTCGTGATGCTGGGTGGGAACCGGTCTCATACTGTCCGAAATACCATGACAAAATTTCTTCCCCATGGAGACTCGAACCAGCGCAAGCCCCGTAGCTCTTCGCCAAAGCTTCCTACCTTAACCACTCGGCTACGGTGCGGGACATATAGAGAGATGGAATGACAAAAAAGTAGATTACCCAAAGACCTTGATACAGACAGTAAGATGGAAAATTAACTATTCATAGACCATAATAGAGAGAGATAGAATGATGAAAAATTAGCTACCCACAGACCTGATATAGAGAGATAGAATGATGAAAAATAGACTACCCATAGACCCTAATAGAGACAGTAAGATGGAAAATTAACTATCCATAGACTATAATAGAGAGTGATAGAATGATGAAAAATTAACTACCCACAGACCTTGATATAGAGAGATAGAATAATAAGAAATAGACTACCCATAGACCGTGATAGAGACAGTAAGATAGAAAATTATCTATTCATAGACCGTAATAGAGAGAGATAGAATGATGAAAAATTAGCTACCCACAGACCTTGATATAGAGAGATAGAATGATGAAAAATAGACAACCCATAGACCCTAATAGAGACAGTAAGATGGAAAATTAACTATCCATAGACTATAATAGAGAGTGATAGAATGATGAAAAATTAGCTACCCACAGACCTTGATATAGAGAGATAGAATTATTAAAAATAGACTACCCATAGACCCTAATAGAGACAGTAAGATGGAAAATGAACTATCCATAGACTATAATAGAGAGTAATAGAATGATGAAAAATTAGCTACCCACAGACCTGATATAGAGAGATAGAATGATGAAAAATTAGCTACACACAGACCTTGATATAGAGAGATAGAATTATGAAAAATAGACTACCCATAGACCCTAATAGAGACAGTAAGATGGAAAATTAACTATCCATAGACTATAATAGAGAGTGATAGAATGATGAAAAATTAGCTACCCACAGACCTGATATAGAGAGATAGAATGATGAAAAATTAGCTACCCGCAGACCTGATATAGAGAGATAGAATGATGAAAAATTAGCTACCCGCAGACCTGATATAGAGAGATAGAATGATGAAAAAATAGACTACCCATAGACCCTAATAGAGACAGTAAGATGGAAAATTAACTATCCATAGATTATAATAGAGAGAGATAGAATGATGGAAAATTAGCTACCCGCAGACCTGATATAGAGAGATAGAATGATGAAAAATAGACTACCCATAGACCCTAATAGAGACAGTAAGATGGAAAATTAACTATCCATAGACTATAATAGAGAGTGATAGAATGATGAAAAATTAACTACCCACAGACCTTGATATAGAGAAATAGAATGATAACAAATAGACTACCCATAGACCGTGATAGAGACAGTAAGATGGAAAATTATCTATTCATAGACCGTAATAGAGAGAGAGATAGAATGATGAAAAATTAACTACCCAGCGACCCTGATAGAGATAGAATAATAAAAAAATTAAGACGAGTTGAAGAAATCAGATTCCTAGTGAATAGTTTGCCAAAGTGCATGTTTGCGTGTTTGGTTCTGAAGAACCTGAAACTTATACTTGAGTAAACAGCATTAAATTAATAACAGTTTTCGTGTTTGCGAGTCGTTATTGAATTTCATTCCTGAGGCATCATATCGTTGCATTTCGACCGTGAAACTCGATGAGCGGTTATGCGCTAGTCTTCAGTAATCAGATTATAGTAACATTATCAACGGCTTCACTCAACTGAATAATCATCGGAAACCAACATAAATTAGTTTATGTATAATTGTCAATAATAATTAGAAATTCTACATTAAAACGTCGGCGGCTGCGTGGCGCCAGTGGACGGTCACTCATTCTCAACCTCTGGGTGACGAACTCTCGTCTCTGTCACTCCATGTTGGATCAGGTTTGGAATGTAACCGTTTTTTGGCCATTTTGAAAGCAATATTATCTTAAAATGTATGAAAAACTCACAAATGGTTTTTATTGTCACCTTTTCTTTGGTCACTTCTAGCCACTTTTATTTTAGTTTAATTTATTTATTTATCGCCAGAGGTTCCTATCTAAAGCATCTTCTTCCCTCAAATGTTTAGTTTCCATACTTCTTTTCACTCCACCTATCCAACGTTCTCTAGGTCTGCCTCTTCCATTTCTTCCATTAGCTTTCCAAACAAGGATCTTCTTTGATATTCTATCTTCCTCTTCTTCCTCTTCTTCCTCTAATAATAATAATAATAATAATAATAATAATAATAATAATAATAATAATAATAATAATCCGGTATCATGGCAGCTGCCGCCGTCTTTCGGAAACCAAACGCCATTCCTCTCTGTCCACCCATTGATCTTCCTCCAATCCTCTGATATTCATGGCTGCTTGTACCCCTTCTATCCAAGTTTTCTTCGGTCTTCCCCTCTTCCTCCTTTCTATTGGGATCCATTCCATAAGAATTTTAGGCAATATTTGCTCTGGCATACTTTTGACATGGCCATACCACTGTAGTTTTTTCTTTTCTATAATGTCTATGATGTCCGGCCCCTCTTGTACACCCATAATTTCCCTTATTTCTTTATTTCGTATGCTATCCATTCTAGATTTTCCATTTCTGTACTTAAAATTCTTTTGATTTCCCTGGGAGGAATTTGCCAGACTTCAGAACCATATGTTAAAATGCTCTGAATTTTTCCGAGGAATGATGTTTGATTTTTTAGCATTCATTTTTTTTTTCTTTTTATGATTGTTGAAGGTTTTCTTCCTCTAGCCTTTGATAGTCCAGTATCTTACTGCAAGCAGCAGCGCTAGTTATGGTCCGCCCTGGGTATTTTATTTCTCCAGTACCCACCATATCTTGTGAGCATTCCCCTATCCGCCACCTGGAGAGGCGCCCGATGGGAGACTGGCAACTCCACATAATAATAATAATAATAATAATAATACATTAACATAGGGTTCATCTGGGGTAAAATTTTCCGGAGGTCAAATAGTCCCCCATTCGGTTCTCCGGGCGGGGACTACTTCAGGGAACCCATGCCAAAGGCTCAAACACAGGGACATGTTCCTAGGAACATGGAATGTTAGGACTTTATGAAGCCAGATATAATAAGAAGAGTTAAGTCTCGTAGACTGCGATGGGCAGGACATGTTGCGCGTATGGGGAATGAAAAACGTGCATGGAAACTTCTTCTAGGAAAGCCAGAAGGAAAACGCCCAGTTGGTAGACCAAGAATGAGGTGAGAGAACAACATTAACTATGATTTGAGGGAAGTAGATTATACAGGGAATGATTGGAAAGCATTAGCTCAGGATAGGGGTGTATGGAGAGCTTATGTCCGCGCGGCCATGAACCTTCGGGTTCGATAGTGCCAGTGAGCAAGCAAGCAATACATTAACATAAATACCTATTTAAAACCGAGAATGTTATAATTTTATTCTTTCCTTCCACCTCCCCACTTATAAAACACTTAGAATGGAAAACTCTCTTATCGAATAACTAAAAGTCAACATCACCAGCCTCATGGGCTAGTGGTCAGCGTTTCTAACTACTGTTCATGAGGTCCCGAGTTCGATTCCCGATCAAACTATAGGAATTTTTCATTAAAGGGAATTATTCCTGTAGTTACCCATGGTCTGGAATTTAGGTTAAGTTTAGGTTAAGAACTCTCCTGGCGCTTCATTAACGTTTATCACCCATCATACCATCGGGATAACGTAACTCCGCCTTCTAGGCGCCCCAACTTCAGAAGTGGGTTACAATTACGCCACTTCCAGGAAAGAACACCAGAAATGTGGACGTGACAACCTGGAACATTAAATTATATATATAAGTTATATGATTTCCAACTTTTATTTTCGAAATAGATCCTAATAGGTTTAAGGCAGGTTGCAGTTTATCTCCAACTCTATTTAAAATTTATCTCGAAAGAGTACTAAGAGACTGGAGGAAAAAATGTCAAAAAATGGGCATACCCATCCAAGATACACATGTCACTACATTTTGCAGCTGACCAGGTATTAATAGCACAAGACCACGATGGCATAGACTATACGGCTAAAAACTAAAAGAAGAATATGAAAAATGAGGACTTAATATAAACATTGAGAAAACTAAATGAAGAAATGGAAAATATAAATTTCAACAATGGAGAAGAACTAAAACCTAGTATTGAATGCACTTATTTAGGAACAAAATTAGACCATTCAGGCGATAACACAGTGGAAATTAAAAATAGAATCGCACAAACAAAACAAGCAATAAATACTTTAAATTCTGTTTGGTTGAGCAAAAATATTCCAAAAAATAGAAAATTACAAATATATCAAACCATAATTCAGAGCATTTTAACATATGGTGCTGAAGTCTGGCAAATTCCTACCAGGGAAATGAAAAGAATTTTAAGTACAGAAATGGATGTTTTAAGAAGATCAGTTGGAAAATCTAGAATGGATAGAATATGAAATAAAGAAATAAGGGAAATTATGCGTGTACAAGACGAGCCGGACATCATAGACATTATAGAAAAGAAAAGATTACAGTGGTATGGCCATGTCAAAAGAATGCCAGAGCAAAGATTGCCAAAAATTGTTATGGAATGGATCCCAATGGAAAAGAGGAAGAGAGGAAGACCGAAGAAAAAATTGGATAGAAGGGGTACAAGCAGTTATGAATATCAGAGGAATGGAGGAAGATCAATGGATGGACAGAGAGGAATGGCGTTTGGTTTCCGGAAGTCGGCGGCAGCTGCCATGATGCCGGATGATGATATATATATATATATATATATATATATATATATATAAATGTCCCATAAAAATATAATTTCTGGTGAGAAGAGAATAAAAATATAACTTAGATAAAGTATGTATAGTAAGTTCGAGCTGTTATTCCTTTGTGTATGTATTTTTTATTAGTTTTAATTTCAATAGTTGTCTTTAACTTGTAGTATTAGACCTTATATTTATTATTGTTCAGTTTGGCCAGATAATAATTATTTAGCATGAAATAGTATTGTGTTTTTTTGTATTTGAATGTAACATATTTGTCAGGTGAGTGGAAGAGAAGGCCATAAGACCTTAACTCCATGAGGCTAAATAAATACGTAAATACATTTTAAGGAAGTCAATAAATAATAAACAATAATTCATTTTTTAAATTATTGTTCCTGGCGAGCCTCGTGGGCTAGTGGTCAGCGTTTCTTACTAAAGTTAATTTGGTCCCGGGTTCGATTCCCGGTCAAACCATAGGAAGTTTTCCTTGAAGGGAATTAATTATTCCTATGGTAGCCCATGGTCTGGAATTTAGGTTAAGTTTAGATTAAGAACTCTCCAGGCGCTCCAATATCATTTATCACCCATCATATCATCGGGGTAACGTAACTCAGCCTTCCAGGTGCCCCAACCTAAGAAATGGATTACAATTTCGCCACTTCCCGGGTAGAAAACAATAAATGCCATAAAAGACAACCTGGTGGCATTAGGAGATAAAAAAAAGAACTGTTCCTAGCATTAGAACCAGACACTTTTTTTTTTCAAAATTTCCCTCCTCTGTCATTAATATCCATTCCCACTATACCTTCTTCTTCTTCTTCTTAAACTTAATTTGTAGGATTTTTATCCTGTTTATTTCCAAAATCACTCCTCGGAGGAAGACGTATTGGATGTGCATTCACTGTCTATCCATCTCTTGGCTGGTCTTCCCCTTGTCCTTCTCCCGTCCATTGGTCTATCTTCTTTAGCTCTTTTTGCAAGCCGGTTTTCTTCCAATCTTTCTATATGACCCTTCCAATATTTTCGTCTATCTATAATAAATTTGGTTATGTCTTGAATATAGCATTTGTCCCTAATTTCTGTGTTGTGTATTTTATCAAATAATGTTTTCCTCTGAATAGTTCTTAAGATTTTCATTTTGCATGTGCTTATTATTTGTTTAGTTTTTGTTGTATCGGCCCTAGTTTCATCTCCATATACGATAACTGGTCGAACTATCGTTTTGTATATGCGGGCTTTGTCCCACCATATAATGTATTTAATGTGTGCTTGTATATTTAGTTCTATTAATGTTTTTATGTCATTAGTGCACATTGTGCAAAATCTGAAGTTTTTTGTTCATAAGTGTCACATGAACTAACTTTGAGTTGGGAGAAAAACAGTGAATTTCCCAACTAAAGTCTCCAGCAAGAAGACAATAACTTCATAAATTAATAAGATTTTCACGCGCGAGTTGTCAACGCGTTTTTCATGGAACTGTTAAAAGCAGAATGAAGAATCAGAATTTTATTAATGCGAGCCTACATTGATCACTGTCATGAGAAGAAGTGTATGAAAAACTATCGCAATATTTATAAAACTCTTTATGACACGTGACTCCATGACAAAAAAATTGCTACATCGCTTTTTAATCTCGTCTCCAGACGAGGAGAGAGAAAAATAAAAAGCAAATATGAACGGAATAAAAAAACATGGTGGCAGGTGTGGGACTCGGAAGTTTCGAGTGGAGACAGTATCGATTCGGGAAATGACTTTAGACTGGAAAGTTGCGCTTTAAGAATTGATGGCGTGATTACTGTGCTATAATGTACGTCTACACAAACACCTCTCCCATCTGCAGGGTGTTCTGGATATCTCTAGTTTCAAAATTTCATTCCATGTATATGAATATAGTTTAGGATATATTGTATTCTTCCTTTCGGTATTTAAATATGTTTATTTCATATTTTTAGAAGCGCTTAAACATCTCCAATCATATCGCACATTTAAAATCATCATCATAGTAAATTCACGAATTTAGGCCATTTGTCGACCTGTTTCGGCCTCAAGAGAAACACCATCCGGAAATCTTTTGAGTGGACGTCCTGGTCTTCTTCTTCCTGCAGGTTGATATCTTAACATTTATTTGGTTATCCTGTGATCTTCCATTCGATGAACATGTTGCATCCATCTTGACTTATAATCAGAAATTTTGCTTTCTAAAGGTTCCATGTGTAATTCTTCTAAGATGTTTTCATTTTTTTTTTTGGTGATCTAGTAGTGTGTATTCTGCAGTCCTCCGAAGGTATCTCATTTCAGCATTTAAAATCCTTATAATAATAATAATAATAATAATAATAATAATAATAATAATAATAATAATAATAATAATAATAATAATAATAATAATAATACTTACTTACTCACTGGCACTATCGAACCCGTAAGTTCATGGCCGCACGGACATAAGCTCTCCATACATCCCTATCCTGAGCTAATGCTTTCCAATCATTCCCTGTATAATCCTTTGGCATGGGTTCCCTGAAGTAGTCCCCGCCCGGAGAACCGAATGGGGGACTATTTGACCTCCGGAAAATTTTACCCCAGTTGAAACCATGTCCGCATTTCTTGACGGTTCTATTTTTACGGTGAAAGATCGTCACTCTTTCGACCAAGGTACTTTTTTCGTCTGGCTTATCACCTTCGACCAGTCCGGCATGGGTAACCCTATCGGCAGCAATGCTACCGCCGGCATAGCTCTCAGGATCATTAAAGCACGCAAGCCACTCCATCACGACAAGGTAAAGATACCATGGAGGGATAATAATAATAATAATAATAATAATAATAATAATAATAATAATAATAATAATAATAATAATAATAATAATAATATAATGATAATGATAATAATAATGATAATAATAATGATAATAATAATGATGATGATGATGGTGGTGGTGGTTGTGGTGGTGGCGGTGGTGGTGATGATGATGATGATGATGGTGGTGATGATGGTGGTGGCGGCGGTGGCGGTGGCGTTGGCGGTTGTGGTGGTGGTGATGATGGTGATGGTGGTGGTGATGGTGTGGTGATGATGATGATGATGATAATACTAATAATAATACTAATACTAATAATAATAATAATAATAATAATAATAATAATAATAATAATAATAACGACACTATAACACTGTAATTAAACCAGAGTGGCTCTATGGAGCAGAAACATTAATTTTGAACAGAAAAAAGATATCGAAAATATAGTGAAAAAAGAATGCAAAATTATAAGAAAAGTTTTAGGTCTACAAGTCATAGGTGAAGCTTTTAGACTCAGAAGTAAAAAGGGAATAAAAATATATACAGACATTCATAGTGATATTAGAAAACGAAGGTTAAAATTTTGTGGCCATATTAAACGAATAAACTCAAATAGGCTTACAAAACAAATAATGGAATTCTACGAAAACAGAAGTAAAGCTCCAGTGGATACTGTGAAGTGGATTGATGAAGTCAAAAAGGACTTAAAATTGGCAGGAATTACTAAAGAAGATATCCCAAACAGAGATATATTTAGAATTAAGGTGAATAAGTGGCAAGTTGACCAAGAGGACAAACCGAAGAAAAATCTGGAACTACTTGGACAGATGACAGAAAACAAGCTCATAGCAAAAGAATGAAAGAAATTTGGACTCAAAGGAAACGCCTCTAAGTACTTTGCGTAGTCCTACATGGGCTCATCCACAATTTAAAAAAAAAAATATAATTTATTTATATACAGATTTTCAATGTTCACACAACTTTGTGTGACTAGATTTTTATTTTTCTTCCTCGCTCGTTCCTATCCATCCACTACATGTCTTCCAGTCGTTTTGTTCTCATTCCAATTCTTATAATGATATTAATAAGATGGCACGGGTTCAAACCCGGCCGGGAACTATGTACTTTTAGGATGGAAAAATCCAAGAGACAGGTCCTCCGGGAAGGACTTTAAGCCGTGGGTCCCCATCTGAAGATTTTAAGGGTCGTAAAATAACCGTAAACCTGAATAAAAAGGCCTCTTTACAATATTTAACTGCCTTCATCCATCTAAGTAATACTTTAGTTACTTACTAGATGCCTCATTAAGGCAATGTGCTAACCACATGCCACTCGTTGATATTTACCTCTTTCACTCAGCGAAACACGATACATAGGCCTAGTTGTGATTATAATTATCATAAGTAATGCCACCATTTGTTAGGACTAATTAACGTATAAAACTAAGCTGTTTACTCTAGAATAATTATTTAAATATAGTTACCGATATTTTAAAAAATGTATATATTTAATGTAAACGACTATGTTTAAAAACAAATTAGAAATGTGTGGTTGCGTGTCATTTGTGCATTCACTGCAACTTGATCATATTATTTATTGCCAAATAGGATCGCAATATTGTAAGAATGCACCCTAGTGGAGAAAAAATAAAACACATCAAACTACATATTATATCCAACATTATAGGTTATTAATATACTTTTAGTTTATTCTTTATTCTTCTTCGTTCCAAGTAATAAGCCAAGGCCTGTTATGATCCTATATAAACTTTTCCCCCCGGCGTCTTCCGGGAAATTCTCGTATAAGACATAAAAGCATAATAATAATAATAATAATAATAATAATAATAATAATAGTAATAATAATAATATAATAATAATAATAATAATAATAATAATAATAGGAAAAACGCGCACAAAAGTGCATTAGTTTATGTCTCTGCTGTATACCAGCAACGGTTGTGTTCTCTTTAAACATACACTGAAATGATATATTTCACACGGTTTATCACAGAGCTTACACACGCAGTCACTTGACGGATCATGATAGTTTGAATTTTTGCAGAGTTTGTGGTGATATCCATGCACTGTCAGTCTTATTGTTGCACTGCGTATCTTGTTGTTTGGTCCTGTCCAGTCTCGATTGATCATTGCATCTGTTGCGTAAAAATCGTTTGGTATTTATTTTTTTCTTGTTCTGTCTTATTTCTTCACTGCAGTTTCCTGTTTAGGAAATAGTCCCTTCGATTGGTTGCTGGCCAAAGGAAGGCAAGACCAGTGATGGGGCTGCCATCTTATAGCCTCTGGTCAGGCTTAGTAAACAACTCAAAAATCTAGGAATCTGGTCATTATTTGTTATATTCAATGTATTTGTTTGAGAGTCAGTCACTACAAAATAATGCTCTTATCTGTTCTGAATATTAAACAGGAGGAGCTTACTTTATCACAAAAGCAGGAGCTGATAAAGAGAAATCGATAAAGAGTGAGGTGAAACACGACTGTCATTGGCTGTGAAACATAATTCATTAAAACGTGATTGGGATTGGTCATTGACTACCATTTGGGGCATGAGTTAAATAGACTAAAGAAATATAGGCCTATATTCCGTAAACCAGCGAAATTGAACCGTAAATTCGACTTTTGAAATAATCGCTTAGTTTACTCAAATCCCGTGTGATGATTTTTTTTCCCTTATCTGCTATATTTATTGCGCACGTTGTATCGTTAAAGCATCCGGCTAATCTGCCAGCTTTATTCGCTTGGCGTTTAACCTCAGTGCAGTATGCAGAGAATGTTCAGTATTTAGTATTAATTCATTTGCTTACTGGAGTTAAAGAGGTGTGGTCTTCTTTTGTACTCTTCCAGCTCAAACATGACTTGGTGGGGTTGAATATTAACCAGGTATTTACTTACGCAATTTAAGACATTATCATAAGTAATGCCACGAGTGATTTCCAAATTATCGATAAATTCACGACTCACGAAGTGAGGAGTGAATTTATCTAGAGAATTTGGAGATCAAGAGTGGCATTTGTTAGGACTATTTAACGAATAAAATTAAGCTCTTTACTCACAAATCATTATTTAAATATAGTCATTTAAAAATATTTATATATTTAATGTAAACCGCGATGTTTGAAAACAAATGAAAAACGATTGGTACGCTTCATTTGCTTATTTGTTCGACACTGCAAGCAGATCATATTATTTATTGCCAAAGGAACTCAATATTGTAAGAATGCACTCTAGTGGAGAAAAAATGAAACACATCAAACTGTATATTAATTCATTTCTGATGTCCTATGATGTAAATATGACAATTATATTTTTCTGGAAAAAATACATTTAAAAAAGTGAAAACAGTGGTTTCTTTTTTCTTTTTTTTTGGTGGTATAATCAATTGCTACAAATGTTTTTATATTAAGTCCCGCATGCGGTATGTGTTGACATTCATGCACTATATATACAATCTGGTAGCCGTATTTCTTAGTGGGTCAGTGACTGCAAAATAATGCTATGACCTATTCAGAATGTTAAAAGGAGACGCTTTCTTTATTATGATAAACTTTAGTTGGTAAATTTTAGGCGAAACACGACTGTGATTGGTTGTAAATAAAAAAAATCATTGTAACGTGATTGGTCACTGACTCCCATTTGGGGCATGAGTTAAATAATCAATGCAATTTATCCCATTACTAGGTGATCTTTGTAACATTTATGGCCGAAAAATTAACATCGTTAAAGTATTTAAATGTAATGTGTAATTTACTATTGTTAACATGTTTTTACGTTGTAACCGTCAGCCATTTTGAAAACCATTGAAGTGGTATCTATTTTTTTTTTTTTTACGTATTTAAACACATTTAAAATGTAATGAACCTAAAGGCTAACTAACCTAATTCGGCTCACCTCAAAATCAATTAGTCTAATCTAGGGTGAATTCCATGAAACACCTTTTTTTTACGCGGTTAAATATGTACATCTGTTTGTGTTTACGCGGTTAAATTCGGATATAAATCAGTTATTATCGACGGAGAAGCTGTGTTATCATCAGCCGTGTGTTATTAATGTGGTTATCGCTGGTTAGTACTGTGGTTATCGCTGGTTCATAGAATAACTGTGTTATTTTAAACTGTGAATAGCTTGAATTTTAAACGTGTTGAGAATACTTAACTGTTGGTCATGACAGAAAATAGTCCCACTTTTTTTCCCATATTTACGAGTAAAATGAATTAAAGATAATTAAATTCCGGGACTAAATATTTTTAATATGTAATTTCATAATCATTTATTGCATTTAAGTGGTGTTTAAGTGAATAATTAAATATGGTGCTAGCTTCCACGGCAGCCATAACATAAGTTAAAATACAACAATCAGAGTGTAATTAATAATAGGCTACGCTAGTATATACAGAGTGATTCACAATAAGTATTACAGACTTCTAGGAGTTGTAGAAGGGACTTAGTAGATAAAGTTTTGATAAGAAACCCATGTCCGGAAACGTACCATTTTGATGTAAAATACGTTTGAAAATCGGAACATATTGGGCTGATATCGCGTGTTTTGAGTTTCAGACTATAGCAGTCTTTTAGGGGTTGTATTACAAGTGTGGTTCCATATGGGGACCGTGTTGTTCGTTGCATAAAGTATATCTGCGACGCATGTTTTCATACACACGACCTACAAGACTTGGTGCGTGCTCGATAATTTCTGCTGCCACCAGAATTCGTTCAAGACGATCTTCCTCCGAATCGATAGGTGTAGTACAACCCCTAGAAATCTGTAATACTTATTCTGAAACACAATACACACCATATCATCCCATTGTGTTCGATCTTCAAACTTATTTTACATCAAAATTTTACGTTTTAGGACATGGGTTCCTTATCAAGCCTTACATACCAAGTCCCCTCTACAACCCCTAGAAGTCTGTAATACTCATTGTGAATCACCCTGTGTATGTATTAAATATAATTTATTACCTATCTTCAGACTTTAAACTATCATATGAATAAATATTGAAGTCTTGGTCCAACTCGATTCTATTATATTCTGGTTTAAACAAAAAGGGAAAGTTATCACTCAACGGTGCATATTTTACTGAAACTCGCTGCGATTTAAATGAGTCTGTTACGTCCAAACAAAATACAAATATGCTATTATCTGAGTTTCTCTCTTCAATATTCGATTCCAGCCTAGAATTTTAAGTCAGTTAATTGTATTAATTACCCGGCCTGCGCTGCTACGCCTAACTAAATAATAATGTGTTAATATGTTCAGTTGAATAAGTAAAAATAAAAATAATTATAAATTTGTATCGTAATTATTTTAAGATACACCGTGCTGATTACCCGGCTCAATAATTAGTCTTGATAATGATAGCGTCGCTATTGAAACGCGTTGAATCTTTCAACTTTTTAATTTGGAGATTGGAGTTTTTATTAACTGTGTGTAATACAGTTTTATCACCAAGAAGTTCCTATTTATTAATATACCCATTTTTATATATTAGGGCCTAAGATATAGGCCTATATGTTTCGGCACGATAGTGCTTTTTATCCTACTTACAGGAATGGCGACCATTATTGAAAGTTCAGTTTCCTAAATGTCGGGGTTGCCAACATATAAATAACTAAATAACTGTACTGTAATATTACAGATGACCTACCTAGGGCGGGAACTAAAGCTATCGCCCTTTACGTATAACTTACTACATACAATGTATATACAAAATATATCCAAAAAGTGGTGCTAATATACATTATACGAAATAAATCACTGCATTTTAAATGAACTGAACTTTATTTGAAACAATATAAAACAATAAATTCATACTTGCCGCCATTTTATGTCTGATTGGTGTCACGGCCTGCTGTAATCTCAACTAAATTAATTTCGGCATTTAGCGTATGTATATTGGCCAGACTGCTAAAGTCGAAAATAATTTAGTTGAGATTACAGCAGGCTAAAGTCAGTCTGGCCAATGTATATACGCTAAATGCCGAAAATAATTTAGTTGAGATTACAGCAGGCCGTGAGACCAATCAGATATAAAATGGCGGCAAGTACGAATTTATTGTTTTATATTGATTCAAATAAAGTCAGTTAGTTGTTTATAATGAACGCAAATATTTCCAACAAAGATATTATTATTTTACTATTATTTATTATTTTGAAAACACAATCGAGCAAAAAATAATCTACAACACACGTTTTAGAAGTGTTTTACAGAAAATCGGAAATTAGAAACCTCGCTATCGCTCGGTTTTTCTTATCATTTCCTCACTTCTGTAAAATCCACAATTGTAAATATAAACAAGCTCCCAAAATAATTTACCCGAGAAACCGATTCCCTGGCGAGTAAACCTCGCTTTGTAATGTAGGCCTACTAAAGTATTTGTATTTTGTGTGTGTTTCATGGTCATTTTCTGTCTACTAGGTAGGATCGATACCTTTTTTTATTAATTTTTCAAACATTGTTTCATGACTATTTAACTCATGCCCCAAATGGGAGTCAATGACCAATCACATTTCAATGATTTTTTATTTACAACCAATCACAGTCTTGTTTCACCTCGAATTTCTCAACTAAAGTTTATCATATTAAAGAGTGTGCGTCCTTTTTAACATTCTGAATAGGTCATAGCATTATGTTGCAGTGACTGACTCTCAAAGAAATACGGCTACTAGATTGTATATATAGTGCATAAAAGTCAGCAGGAAGCGCATGCGGGAGATAATATAAAAACATTTGTAGCAATTGATTATACCACAAAAAAAAAGAAACAACTGTCTGCACTTTCTTAAACGAATTATTTTCCAGGAAATGGCGTTGCAGAAAAATATAATTGACATATTTACATCATAGAACATCAGAAATTAATTAATACCTATAATGTTGGTTATAAATTTCTCCACTAGGGTGCATTCTTACAATATTGCGATCCTTTGGCAATAAATAATATGATCTGGTTGCAGTGATGAACAAAAACAGCAAATGAATCGTACCAATCGTTTCTCATTTGTTTCAAACATCGCCGTTTACATTAAATATATAAATATTTTAAAATAACTATAGTTAAATAATGATTTGTGAGTAAACAGCTTAATTTTATTCTTTAAATAGTCCTAACAAATGCCACTCTTCATTTCCAAATTCTGTAGATAAATTCGAAATCACTCGTGGGATTACTTATGATAACAATATTAGTATATACATTTCTTCGGAATTCTGTAAAAATGAATCTCTTCAGTCAAATAAATTATAAAATTCTGCACTTAATAATATTCACTAGGTTATGAATTATTCCTCCATGACTTTTTGTTTCATTCCCATCGTCAGATGTAGAAAGTTTGGTGCATAATACTTGAGTCGTGCAATTTCACTTGAATATAGCCCTGCAGACGCGAATCGGGGAATTGGACTCCGGTTCAGTAGCAATTCGAGAACCTCCTTTACTGTTCCCTTGCGAGAAGTGGATGAAATAGCCGTTCCTACTGAAATAAGCAAGTGTGCGCCTTCCAATATAGCATGTTATGTGTAGTATCCAGGAAAAAAGCAAACACATGAAACCCAGTCTATGTCTTTGAAATAAATGTCGCCGGTCTCAATGAAAACACAGAATTTATCATGAAGTATTAATTATTAACCTCTGAAATAATAATGTAACAAGCGACAGTCTATCTTACTTACGTAAATCAATAATAATAATAATAATAAAATAATAATAATAATAATAATAATAATAATAAATATTATTATTTATTTGCTTATTTATTACATGCCCTGTTTCTTATATGAAGAAACAGCTGAAAATGTAACTATTAAATAATAACACTGGTCAACATGATTTTTGTCTCATGAGTATCGATAGTTGTATTTAACGCAGTTTTTTATCGTGTTTTCTAATATGTATTCGGAATTTCTCCATCACCCACAGTTTTTTTTATTTCTATTTCAATTAATGGATTTGAATAATTATTTTTTAATAAACGTTTTTTCGTCCATTTGTCCATTGTAAAATAAAACCAAATAATCTAACTCAGGAGATTTCAGCTATGGAAAAGAGATATCAAGGCAAATATAATCCTAATATGCTGGCCAATTATTGTTGGACCATCAAGAGGGATGCTCCACTGACGAAATATAGCAGAAAATCGTAATTTATTACTTTCTAGGTGAGTCCGAATGTTCGAATATTGTATAGTTACGAATGTAGAAAATACTAAAGTGTTTGAAATTATAAATGCCTGTCTCGCGGAAACCTTGTGTGATGGAGGAAAACCGATATCATATTTGAATTCAGGAGAAAAAATACTATCCGAATCACATATTTTTCTTTCTGAGACAAAAAAAAGTTTTTTTTTTTTTGCTCAGTGTAATTGGTCTGCTCTTTGGGTAAATAGTGACAATGGTGAAGTCACAAGAGATTTGTACTTTCCCACAGTTGAAGATCGATTACCAGGGAAACATTATGAATCCTACATGAATTGACACAATTTATGTCTGGTTCAGTATTATCGGTGATTATTTTTATTTATTTATTTAATGTCATTGAATTCCAATTTCAATTTGACATAACAATGCAAATTAAATTTTCTTCTCTGTTTCCCAAAGTAGCAAATGGACTATTAAAAACATTCCCAAGAGCCTACATCCCGAAATATTATAGAATATGAATAAATTCATACGTAAAAAAGAATCGATAATTACTTTAATTAAATCTCTTACATCAACAGGGAAAGCCAACAACTCAATGGTATTAATAAGCTGATGATGATGTAGTACTATTGGCCGATAGCGAGGAGATACTAAAGCCCAACACGCACACACTATTGAGTAACACTAAGAAATTGAGATGGAAGTAAATATCAGTAAAACTAAATATATGGTCACACGTAGAAATACATTATATAATGGAAATGGACAGCTAATGACAAATGAGAAAAAATTTGAGGAAGTGGCTGAATTCAAATACCTAGGAACAATAATCACAAATAGGAATGAGATGCAAAAAGAAATTAACATAAACTCAATTCTGGAAATGCATGCTATTAAGCATTGCAGAGACTCTTGATGTCCCAACTCCTTTCAAAAAACGTTAAAACTGAAAATATATAAAACTATTATTCTACCAGTTATATTATATGGGTGCGAAACATGGACTCTTACTTTAAGGGAGGAAAGGAGATTACGAGTATTTGAGAATAAAGTTCTTAGGAAATGTTTTGGACCAAAGGGAGATGGCCAGACAGGTGAATGAAGAACACTACATAACAGTGAATTACATGGCCTTTATAATGCCACAAATAATGAGAACAGTTAAGTCTCGTAGACTGCGATGGGCAGGATATGTGGCACGAGTGGGGAATGAGAGACGTGCATGGAAGCTTCTTGTAGAATAACCAGAGGGAAAACGCCCTGTTGATAGACCAAGAATGAGGTGGGAGAATAACATTAACTATGATTTGAGGGAAGTAGATTATACAGGAGATTATTGGAAAACATTAGCTCAGGATAGGGATGTATGGAGAGCTTATGTCCGCGCGGCCATGAATTTACGGGTTCGATAGTGCCAGTGAGTTAGTTACGCCAATCAGGAGTGTTAGTTTTTTTATGTCAGTTCCTTTATTTTGTATACTTAGTGATTGGAGTTTATTAGAACTCACAACTCAAAACACGTGTTTTGTAATTCAATTGCTTTTTGAAATAACATTGAAAAGTTCACAGAGAATATAAATTTACTCTCACTCTGTAAAACATTATACATTCTATTGTTACGTCAGTTATCGATACAAAACCGTAGCTACATTTTAAATACTATGGGCCAACCCACACACTTTATTGATTCCATCCATCCATATAATTCTGTCCGAGGGCAGGTCTTTCACTGCAGTCATAGCATTTCCGCATGCTTTGCAGCTTTACTAGGGAATTATAGGTGTGGTAGCTATCCGTTGCTTTCCACACCCGTGAGGGATGATGATAATGATAAGGATGATGATGGCCGGATGATTTTCGGGGACTGTTGGGCCCTAAGCTTCCTGAAATTTGTCTTACAGGTGAGGAAATAACCCGCAAAAGAATTATAGGTGTGGTAGCTTCCTGTTGCTTTCCACACCTGTGAAGGATGATGGTGATAATGATAAGGATGATGATAGCCGGATTTTTTTTTTTCGGGGACCGTTGGGCCCTAAGCTTCCTGACATTTGTCTTACAGGTGAGGAAAAAACCCGAAAAAACCCTCACCCAGGAGCCTGTCCCGACCGAGAATCGAACCCGGGCCTGCTGTGTGACAAGGCAGCACGCTACCTCGAGACCTCTGTTGATTAACACTAAGAAATTGGGACTGGAAATAAACATCAATAAAACTAAATATGTCATACATAAAAATACATTATCCTATGAAATGGAAACGAGAATTAAAGGAAATTTTGTAGAAGTGACAGTTTAAATACCTATGAACAATAATTTCAAATAGGAATGAGACGCACAATGAACTTAAACATAGAGTCAATTCTGGAAATGCATACTTTTATTCATTACAGGGACTTTTTTCATCCCAACTTCTCTCAAAAAACGATGAACTCAAAATATTTGAAACTGCCATTCTTGCACTTATATTATATGGGTTCGAAACATGAATTCTTACTTTAAGGGAGGCGAAAAGTTTACGAGTATTTGAGAATAAAGTTCTTAGGATTTTTTGTTTTAATCAAAGAGTGATGAAAAGACAGGTGAATGGAGAATACTACATAAACAGAGAGCTACACGATCTTTATAAGAAATCAAATTCAATAAGAACAGTTCAGTCTCATACACTGCGATGGCACGAATGGGGATTGAAAAAGGGGCATGGGTTCTTCTTGTAGGAGAACCAGAGGCAAAACACCCAGTTGATAAACTAAGAATGAGGTGGGAGAATAAAATAAACCATGATTTGAGGAAAGTAGATTATACAGGGGATGATTGGAAAACATTAACTCAGAATATGGATATATGGAGATCTGATGTTCGAGCGGCCATGATTCTACGGATTCGACAGATGCAGGGAGCTATTACACATCCAAGTTAACTGTGCACAGGCGGAGGGGAAGAGTTTTAGCGCTAGTGTCGCCGATCTACTGAATCTGTGGAAGGGATGTAGGAGAAAACTGTACATCCGATCACATATTGAAATTTTTCAACTTCAAATGTGGGGGGAGAATCTCTAAACACGTGTGAAAGATCATAATATGGTTGTCAAATTAGTCATTTAAGCAACGATCGGATCATTTTAAATCACAGTATTTGTCCTCTCTCTGTTACCAGCCTCACAATAAATCACAAGTGGCAACATGTAATGAGAAGGGCAAGGAAGGGACAGCTCATTCCTAGACGTAACCCCAAAAGTAACAGGGTTGTCAAGTTAGACATTCTGCCACTGACCGCGCAGAACGACGGATCATTAATATGCATAGTATTTGTCAGCTCTCTGCCTGCCAATTAAACAACATAATACAGAGGACAGGAAGTGGCAACATAGTAACGAAGAGAAAGAGAAAGACAGTTTGTTAGTTAACATATTTTCCGCCTGCACAAAACACTTGGATGAGTAATAGTAATTTATTATTATTATTATTATTAGCTATTATTATTATTATTATTATTATTATTATTATTATTATTATTATTATTATTATTATTATTACTATTATTATTATTATAAATGTGTTTTGGAATGGAAACCTGAGGGAATACTAGGCAGAGGTAGACCTGAAACTTCCTGGAGTTAGGGAATATACGTATTTATACATAAGGAGAAACATTTACTACCAGGAAAATGGATGGACCAACAAATTTGGCTATTAGGAATCGGACGATGTAAAGACATTAATCAAACGATTATCTATCTGTCTATTATTATTATTATTATTATTATTATATTTATTATTATTATATTATTATTATTATTATTATTATTATTATTATCAAATGCCGTCTATTCATGGAAAATTGAAACAAGGAGCATAAAACGAAGACCAATGACAACCTGAAAGAATAACATTCAAAATTCAATGAGGAAATTTGGTATAACTGATGAATACAAAGAGGACAGAGGACGATGGAGAAAAATTAAGGGAAATGTGTGAATGTTTGTTACAAACTGATAGTCTATAAGTTCTTAGACATTTACGTATTTTTTAAAACCCATGCTAATTATTAAGATTGGTTGGAGAAAACCCTCAATGATGAGAGAAATTTCCAAAATCAATAAATTACTCGTATAATCTCCAAGCGCGACAGTCCTAGAACACCCTTGGCCTACCATCCGGCTGCTGGCCTGACATCCACATGTGTGCTAATATCAGAGATAAACGATCATCTAGCCAATGTAGGGGTAATGTGCGGTCAGCATGTCGGGTCCCCATTCGTTATAGCTGGTCTTCTCAACTTGGAGTAGCTATTTTTTGCAGCTACCAAAATGCCTCACGATGCTGGGTGGGCACCGGTCCCATACTGGCCGCATTTCCATGAGATAATGTCTTCTCCCATGGGGACTCGAAACAACACAAGTCCTATAGCTCTGCGCCAAGGGCTCTTGCCTTAACCACTCAGCTTACTGCGCGGGATAATAATAATAATAATAATAATAATAATAATAACTCACTGGGACTATCGAATCCGTAAGTTCATGGCCGCGCGGACATAAGCTCTCCATACACCCCTATCCTGAGCCAATGTTTTCCAATCATCCCTGTATAATCTACTTCCCTGAAATCATAGTTAATGTTATACTCCAACCTCATTCTTGGTCTACTAACTGGGCGTTTTCCCTCTGGTTTTCCTACAAGAAGTTTCCATGCACGTCTTTCATTCCCCATTCGTGCCACATGTCCTGCCCATCGCAGTCTACGAGACTTAACTGTTCCCATTTTATCTGGCTTCCTATAAAGACCATGTAATTCACTGTTATGCACTCTTCCCCATTTGCCTGTCTGTTCATCTCTCTTTGGTCCAAATTTTTTTCTAAGAACTTTATTCTCAAATACTCGTAATAATAATAATTATGATTATTATTATTATTATTATTATTATTATTATTATTATTATTATTATTATTAAGGGAGGAAAGGAGATTACGAGTATTTGAGAATAAAGTTCTTAGGAAAATTTTTGGACCAAAGAGAGATGAACAGACAGGTGAATGGAGAAGACTACATAACAATGAACTACATGGTCTTTATAGGAAGCCAGATATAATAAGAACAGTTAAGTCTCGTAGACTGCGATGGGCAGGACATGTTGCGCGTATGGGGAATGAAGATGTGCATGGAAACTTCTTGTAGGAAAGCCAGAAGGAAACGCCCAGTTGGTAGACCAAGAATGAGGTGGGAGAACAACATTAACTATGATTTGAGGGAAGTAGATTATACAGGGAATGATTGGAAAGCATTGGCTCAGGATAGGGATGTGTGGAGAGCTTATGTCCGCGCGGTCATGAACCTACGGGTTCGATAGTGCCAGTGAGTAAGTAAGTAAGTATGTATTATTATTATTATTATTATTATATTATTATTATTATTATTATTATTATTATTATTATTATTATTATTATTAATCGTCTGCAAATTTTGCAAAAATACTCAATTTTATGAGACAAGCTTGAGTTATCATTTCTGTATATGAATTTCCTTGTCTGCTCTCTTTGGTTAAGTATTGCAATATGTTAATTACAGTAAATTCTGTACATTTAAATCTGGTTCTTTGAGATTTACGTGAATTTAATCGTCAAGTTCTTTACACACAGGAGTCTTTTAGAGTCTCGGGATCCCCCCTCGACTTCATTTCCCTCTTAAGTTAAACGGCAGGTATGATTAAAATGGTACACCTCGCCAACTTCAACCAAGTTTCTGTTAAAAAGAGAGAGAAAAAAAGAGTAATAATAAAAGGCCTAGCGTTCCTAGAGCAAAACATTGTATTCAAGCGATTCGACCGGCTCACTGTTTCATCTTGGGTCCAATTTAATTTAATTTTCTCTCGTTTTTGTTCTTCGTAATAGTCATCTTCATTTTATGGCGCAGGCGGAAAATCTTTTCCAGCCTTAAACGTTATTGCGCATATTAGGCCGACCTTGACATATTCCTTCAAGCTTACAAAAGCGAACTTTCATCCAGATTAATAAAATTGTTATTTTTTATACGCTTTATTATCTTGACCTTTATCTGTCTACCTATATAACGGAATTTTTCAATACTATTTTCGCCCACTTAACAACATTGGATCGGCTTGAAACTTTGTATACTTGTAAAGAACCAATGACAATACAATAATTTCATAATTGTTTTCTAAGAAGCTGGCCAGGATCATCAGAACATCAAAAAAAAATAAAGACCGGTATAATATGTTGCGGACTTATAGACTCTTTATTCTATCGTTTTAAGAAATTAATATTATAACCTCTGGTAGCTCAGTTGGTAGAGCACTGGACTGTAGTGGTACATAATTTCAGTAATCCATAGGTCGCTGGTTCAAATCCGGCCCGGAGGATTTTTTAGAAGAGTATTACTTTAGCTCATGCTACAATAATATCGAATTTAAAGATATTTACATTTTTATCTTATTCTGTAAAATATTAATGACAATTTTGTAAACTGACCATATTGCAATTTATCCAAAAAATATGAGAGGGTTACGATTAACTATAACTATTTATCTATATTAAAATATTCAAAAATATTATAATAATGTTAGATAACTTTTAAAAATATATACGTAATTATATTCGTGCCTAGACACCAAAAATAACGTAAGCAATTAAAGTTTCATGGGATTCCGGTTTATGACAATCAAGTAAGCTAAAAACATAAATAATAGTTTAAAAAACTAAAACAACACGCTTTATTAGAAAACTAAACTAAAAATAAAAAATAAATAATAGTTTAAAAAAATAAAACAACACGCTTTATTAGAAAACCGAACTAAAAAATGAAAAATAATTTTAATTTCCAACACGCTTGGGATAAAATTAAAGTGGTGAACAAATAAATCATCACCAACAAATCTAGAATAAAACTAGAGTAATCTACAAAAAAAAAAGTAATTTACCATCAAAAGCGTGGGGTGCTTTTTATGGTTTTTACGTTTTCTTCTTAGAGACTTCACTTCTACCAATATCTGTTTATTATCATTTATATTAATTGATAAAAAGCACGCCACGCTTTTGATGGTAAAATTATAATTTTTTGTAGATAGCTCTAGTTTTATTCTAGATATGTTGGAGATGATTTTTTCGTTGGCCACTTTAATTTTATCCCAAGCGAGTTGGAAATTAAAATTATTATTTTCATTTTTTAGTTCGGTTTTCTAATAAAGAGTGTTGTTTTAGTTATTACTATTATTTATTTTTAAATCAATACTACCAGGTTGTCATTTCGACATTTCTGGTATTATCTCCTGTCTTTACGTGCTTGTAAGCCACTTCTGAGGTTGGGGCAGCTGGAAGGCGGGGTTACGAAAGATTATGATATAATTTTCAAATCATAAAATACAGCGGGATATACAAGGTGTTGCTAAAGAACACCGTCAACGGAGGTGTAGTAGTATATTGAGATATGTTGATAATTTTTAATAAGACACCAATGTCCGGAAATTGTGCGTTTTCACACTATGACTAGTTAATTATGTCTCAAGATCAGTGTTAGTTCCAAGGATTTGAAGACTCATTACTTGACAACATCTCACAGGTACGGAACCTATGATACGTAGCTTCGCAACGGAATGTGGCTGCAACACGACGGAGTTCCAGCTTACTTCGATGCCAGTGTGAGGAGACATTTGGATACCACGTATCCAGGTCGATGGATTGGAAGAGGGGGACCAGTCCCATGGCCTCCGAGATCACCTGTTCATAACCTTCTCGACTACTTTTTGTGGGACGACATGAAACAGTCTGTTTATCAGACTCCAGTAGAGTCACGTATGGATCTTATAGCCCGAATCCACGCTGCTACAGAAATAATTCAAACGAGGCCAGGCATATTTGAACGTGTGCACCAATCTTTACACCGCCGATGTACGCTCTGAAATGAGATGGGAGGTGGATATTTTGAAAACTTGATGTGATTGTGGAGTCCCGCGCCGTAGCCGAGCGGTTAAGGTAGCAAGCCTTGGCGCAGAGCTACGGGTCTTGCGCTGGTTCGAGTCTCCATGGGGGAAGAAATTTTCTCATGGTATTTAGGCCAGTATGGGACCGGTGCCTTCCCAGCATCGTGAGGCAATTGGGTAGCTACAATAAGTAGCGGCTCCAGGTTGAGGAACCAGCTATAACGGCTGGGGGACTCGACATGCTAACCACATGTCACCCCTACACTGGCTGTTGATCATCTACCTCTGTGATTGATACATGTGGATGTGAAGGCCAGCAGCCGGCTGGTAAAAGGGCAACCGCTGAAAAGTGGAAAGACCCTCAATCGGAATCGGATGTGATTGTGACATTATTGTCAAGGATTGAGTCTTGAAATCCAGTTAACTGAAGTCTTGAGAAGTTAGCTACTCATGGTGTGAAAACGCATCATTTCCGGATTACCTTACTAAAAAGTGATCAACATATCTCAGTATACCATCTCACTTCTTTTGTCGGTGTCTTTTTTGCAACATCCTGTATATAAAGGTTCAGATGTTTATTTTTCTTTTCATGTCACATTAGGTCTTCATTCATAAATGTCAAAATTTAATTATAACATCTAAATAAAGGAGGGTCGCTGCTATGAAGTAAAAATTCTCTTTAATTTGCTAATTTGTTATACTAGCCACGAGAGGGCAGTGAGACCGGGTTCCCGCTACCACTCGTGATAGAGAATATATATGAAGGAAAAATAAATGTTTGGAATGGAAACCTGAAGGAAGATGATGCAGAGCAGGACCTAAAACCTCCTGGAGTCAGGGAATATATTTATACATGAAGGAGAAACATCTTCAGCCAGGAGATTGAATGGATCGACAAAAATTGGCTATTGGGAATCGGACGATGTCAAAGACATTAATCAACAGATGATCTATCTATAAATGTTTGTGCTAGGATGTCTGGATAGCTTAACTGGTAGAGCACTAACGTATCAAGTTAGAGGTCCTGGGTTCAAACCCCGGTTCAGGCGTTTATTTTTCTTTTCAGGTCTTATATAGGCCTATACAAGTTACTTTTTACCCCCTCCACAATAGGCTGTCCTTAATTTAGAAACTTAGTATTGAAATTAACATTCTAGTTTCTTGCCTCATTTCAGAGTAATGTTATAGCAACATTGTTTTGAAGTTTCTACCATGTGTTGGAAGAACATGCTCCAAACTTTGAGAGGAATCTAAACTGTAACTTCGACTAAGTAACAGATGTCCGACGTTAACTTAACAACTTTAATGTTTTCTATATCTAACATTCAGAGATATCTTCTCCCAATCTTCCCCTATCACATCAGTAATTCAGAGGGTATTTCAAAACAATGACAACATTTTTTTAGGAGTGAAATATACATCTCTCATGTTGTGGCGAGGAGTGAAATCTCTTACAAAATAAATACAGGGCACAGCATAAGTCAGTTAACAAAAAATGCTAACAAAATTTACTCGTTCTAACTTTATATTTGTCCCTTTTGCTTGCATAAGGCATTGTTGTTTGCAGATGATCAAATAATTTTTGCAGGGGATGAAGATGATATGAAATAAAATATATGAAATTAAAATCACCACATATTGAATAATAAAATAAACGGAGTGAATAACATATCGTTAACTAATGGAAGAATATAAAAAATGGGGACTGAATACAAATTTACAGAACACAGAATATATGTGTTTGGGAAAGGATGTGGATGACCTCGTACTCGAAACAGGGAAAATAAAAAAAATGTTAATTTTTTTTTAATATCTTGGGTCAATAATTACAAGTTTAGGTACATGTGAGAGAGTTGAACAGACTAAAATTTCAATGGCAAAAAATGTAACTAAAACATTACATGGAATAATTTGGATCAAAAATATCGCAAAGGAAACTAAAATGAAAATTTATGAGAGCATAATACAGAATATTTCGTCATATGGAAGTAAAACTTAGTCTTCGACGGAAGTACAAAAAAATAAAATTAGAACAGTTGAATTTCATTATTTTAGAAGAAGCCTGCAAAAAACAAGACAGGATAAAATAAGAAATGAATTCCTTTGGAGAGAAATGAATGTCACCACATCGGTTGTTAAGAGGATTGAAAATCAAACGCTTAAATGGCATGGCCATGTACAAAGAATGGAAAATGAAAGATGGCCAAAAAATATATACCAATGGTCATCCCCTGGAAGAAATAAACGTGGCAGACCAAGATGGAAATGGAAAACGTACGTCAGAACCATAATGGATGATAGGAATTTGGAAGAGGGAGATTGAATGATAGAGATAAATGGAAACTCAAGACGACAAACCTATAAATGGGGGAAAGCCGAAGAAGAAAGAAGAAGTTATTAGAAAGAATTTCAGTCGGTTAAGTTTTAAGATATCTTGTTCCTGAAAAATTACCACCATTATATCGAGTTTCTGACCATGCCGCAATCATGTGCAATGGTTAACTGACTTAATCCGCACCCTGTATCCCTCGCAAAATCAAAGGAGGTCCGGTTAGTCTCAGCCAAACAGGAAGTAAGTCATACAAACAGTATATTTAAAAAGATAATTCTGGAATATATTAAACACTATCAAGTCATAACAACCTACCAAAATAAAATGAGCTACATCCCACAGCCCTCCTAATAATAGTATATTACGATGCAAGGTTGGGAAGTGGTTTTTACATCGCTCGATTTTTAATTTCCGAGATTCTGTAAAATACTTCACAAACGTGCGTTGTACACTATATTTTGCGCGATGGTGTTTTCAAAATAATAAATAATAGTAAAATAATATCTTTGTTGGAAATATTTGCTTTCATTATAAACAATTGACTAATGTTAACAGTGTGGGCAATGTTTATTAGTTGAAACAACAGGAGGCCTTGAGAACAATTATTGATAACATGGCCGCAAGTACGTATTTATTGGTTATATTGTTTCAAATAAAGTTCAGTTAAATTAAAATGCAGTGATTTGTTTCCTATAATGTATATTAACGCTATCTTTTGGATAATTTCTGTATATACATTGTACGTCGTATACATAGAGGGCAGTGGTTTTACTTTCCGCACGTGGGTGTAAATGTAATATTACAGTTTAGTTATTTAGATTGGCAATGCCGTAGCGTAGTGGTTAAGGCACTGAGCTACAAGCCGGAGGGTCGAGGGTTCAAGTCCCGTTGGGGTCAGGATTTTTAAACTGACCCAAACCCTCTGGCGGCACTATGGCCCTGGGGTCGACTCAGCCTCTAATGGAAATGAGTACCAGATGCCTGTTCTGGGGGTAAAGGCGGCCGTCACGCAGGGCTGACAACCCGACTGACATCAAGTGCCGATTGTCTAGAAAAAGTGGGAGCCTTAACCTCCTACTACACCAAGGGTCTCCTGAGGCCTGTTGTGGGATCACTTTTACTTTTACCCCGAAACGTAGGAAGTTGGACTTTCAATAATGATCGCCATTGCTGGAAAGTACGACAAGACGCACTATCGCACAAAAAGAATATTTAGAATTAAATTAAATGTCCGTCCAGCATTAATACCGTATAAACATCTAATCTAGTACAACTCAGAAAAAAATTAAATAAAAATCCTAATTCAAATGAATGGACACCTCTTAAATAAGGAAAAATTAATAATAGAGATAAAAATAGACTAAAGATAGGTGCAAAATAGTAAGAAATATAATTAGAAGTTAAAGGGAACGTTTCATATATCTGAACAGGCGTAACAGCCTTTGTAAGGAAATTTTGCTTAGAGAGATCGTTATACAGACTCGAAATTTGCGGCTTGAAATCTCTTCCCCAGGAACTACTCCAGGATTTTTCCATCCTAAAAAATCCATCGACCCCGGCCGGGCTTTAAACCCGCGCCCCTCGGGACCAGAGGCAAGGAACGTAACCACTAATTTTTCGCGGTGTAATATGTTCACTCATGTTGTAATTGACTGACATCGTTCGTCCCACTCGGGACATGGGCGTTCCCCTAGTGAGGATATTTCTAACCTGACTAATTTAGTTACGCTTATTTCCCTATATATGTCAGTGAGAGACATGTGGTGTGCCGGTTCGCTCAGGGTAGAATATGATCATTCAGGGATGTTTTAAATTATACACTTATTATTTTATTTTATTGGATACATTTATATGTACAATTGTATATATTTTAATAACTCGGAGTGGAGTTGATGAATTACTTCCGCCCACGTGTTTTAATATCACTTTCGCGAACGGTCACTGAAGAAGTTAACTATTGCAGAACGTAGGAGCGTGAGAGTGAGAGTGTTTTCACACGTGTCCTCGCCTTATAAGGGCGATGACTCCTCCCATAAGTTGCCAACCCATCTCCGAGTGTATATGTTATTCATTATAGCTTAGAAGGGTAGGTACCATTCGTTTAGGTTTCTATGTTGGTAATAGACTCGTGTGCACGTTTGTGCGCCTTCCAGTTATTACTATTAATGGTACGTTTTAATACTCACGAGTCTATTAGTTCTTGCCACAGTGGTTAGTACGTCGCCTCTAAGAGACATCTAGTAGGAAATTAAGATATTACTTTAATGGCGAAGATCGATTACATTTTTTTGAGAGGCACTATAGAGACTTGAGTGCGTCTTCGTGGTTCAAGCGGTTAGACGCTCGCCTCTTACCGCTGCGGTCCCGAGATCGAATCTCGGTCACTCCTGCCCACTCCATTGGCAGTTCTCCCGCTGTCCCCTGCCACAATTTCGTTCCACCATTCCTTCATACTCATGTCATCCATTTCATTTCATTTTTTTCATCTGTCCCTGTGATGGTGCGTCAGGCGTGGTCGGCCGGTACCCTTGTCATTCACAGGCCTCTACATAGGGGCTCACCTCATCTCATCCCTCGACCAATTTCTTATTGTTACTTAATAGTGTGTGCGTGTTGAGAGCAATAGCAGGATACCAAAAGACCGATAAAAAGAAAAACGAAGAAATAAGAACAGAACTTAATATATTTAATCTCTGTGAAACAATAAAATATTATCAAAATGCTTACCTTCAGCACGTATTACGAATTAATGAACAGCGCATACCAAGAAGAAAGTATAATTATAAACCAAAAGGGAGAAGATAGTTGGGAAGACCATTGAAGAGATGGAAGGACCCATTCGACCTATAATGAGACCCAAACAGGCCATTGGGCTTAATCCTTGTTGTTATTGATGATGATGATGATCATGATAGTGTGTGCGTGTTGGCCTTTAGTATATCGTCGCTATCGCCAAATAGTAGGCCTACTACATCATCAGCATAAACTAACAGCTTATTAAATCCATTGAGTTCTAGGCTTTTTTCATCCTCTGAAGATTTGATGGCATGCTCTAGTACAAAATTAAATAGTAGAGGAGGTAGTGCATCTCCCTGCTTCAACTCATTGTGGAATTCAAAAGTATCCGAAATATGTTTGCCTACACGCAACCTACTCTTTGTGCCATTTAGACACATTCGTATAAGTCTAACTAACCTTTTAGGAATTCCGAACCCCAGCAGGATACTATATAATTTCTCCCTCATAATTGAATCGTATGCATTTTCGAAGGCTACGTATAGTTGATATATATATATATATATAATGGTGCTGTACATCAACTATACGTAGACTTCGAAAATGCATACCATGTTTATATATATATATATATATATATATATATATATATATATATATATATATATAGTAATTATACCCGACGGCAGGTCTTTATCTGCAATCATAGCATTTTCATGCAATGCTTTGCAGCTTTACTAGGGAATTAAAAGTATGATGATTTTTCGGGAACCGATGGGCCCTAAGCTTCCTTACATTTGTCCTACAGGTGAGGAAAAAACACGAAAAAACCTCACCCAGGAGCCTCTCCAGACCGGGAATAGAACCCGGGACCACTGCGTGACAAGGAGGCAGCACGCTACCTAGAGAACACAGCGGTGGATATATATATATATATATATATCCATCCATATATTAAAAAAAATGTATGTTTGTGTTGGAATACTTGGGTAAGTCAGGTTGTTAGAGAGCTAAACGTACAGAGTTTAGAGACTCGGGATCTAATCCCGACTCAAGCATTCATTTTTCTTTTCATATAATATATATATCATCTTCAAGATATGGGCCTGTTGGCCCGTTCCCCTCCCCGGCGCACTACATGCCGCAGGCGCAGGCCGTCCTTCCAACGACGTTTTGGTCTTCCTACATTTCTTCGGCCTAGAGGCCTATAATGAAGCAGCTGTTTTGATAAACGATTATTTGGCATTCTTTGTATATGTTCAAACCAATTACGTTGTGCGTATTTTCTCGTTTATATTATAGATTTGTAGTTCATCTCTGATATCTTGACTTCTCTTTTGATCTCTTAGAGATGCACCTGCAACTGATCTGAGAAATCTCATTTCTATTGTCTCAATTTTATTTTTATCAGAGATCGTTAAAGATATATATATATATATATATAGTGAGTGAGAGAGAGAGAGAGAGAGAAAGAGAGAGAGAGAGAGAGAGTGAGAGAGAGAGAGAGAGAGAGAGAGAGAGAGAGAGAGATTTGAGGCTATTTTACGAGCTCGAAAATTTATAGGAACAGGACCCACGGCTTAAAGTCGTTCCCGGAAGTCTTATCCCTTGGATTTCATCATCATCATCATAGTATCAAGAAATTAAGCCATTTGTTGACCTGTTTCGGCCTCAAGAGAAACACCATCCAGAAGTCTTTTGAGTGGACGTTCTGGTCTTCTTCTTCCTGCAGGTTGATATCTTAACATTTGTTTGGGTATTCTGTGATCTTCCATTCGATGAACATGTTGCATCCATCTTGACTTATAATCAGAAATTTTGTTTTCTAAAGATTCCATGTGTAATTCTTCTAAGATGTCTTCATTTTTTTGTGATCTAGTAGTGTGTATCCTGCAGTCCTCCGAAGATATCTCATTTCAGCAGATCTAAGTCTCTGTATATCCTTCTGTTTCAACGTCCATACTTCGCTACCATACAAAAGAGTTGGAAGGGCCAGTGTTTTATACCTTGGATTTTCCATCCTAAAATCCCCGGATGGGTTTGAACATAACCCCTACCTTGACCATCAATACTGTTGTTAAATCATGTGCTAAGACTAATGTTATTTCCGTACAGCTAACAGAATCTTTCAGCTCAGTGTCTTGAACCGAGTTTAATGTAATTATTCTGTTATTATCACAGAAGTGGAATTATACTGTGCTGTTTCAGGAAGTGTGTGTTATTTATTTAGGTCATGATGTAACTGTGGTATCGCGTGTTAAACTCAGCCTCATCGGGAAATGTGTCTTTTGTTCTTTTGACCTGAAATGATATCGAACGACCTCTTCCGATGGGCATGAGGTCCTTGTTCTCTCCGGCCTTGGATAAATTGATTGTTACGACACGTGGCACAATCTAACGAAAGGTCAGGAACAGTTGAATAGTTAGGTAATACCTGCCTGTTTTTAACTTACCTAATCGACCGCGGTGGACTAGTGGTTATGCTACTTGCCTCTGGTCCCGTGGGTCGCGGGTTCAAACCCGGCCGGAGTCAATGATTTTTTTAGGATGGAAAAATCCAAGAAACTTGGACATTAACAAAGGCAGATAGTAAACAAATAGAGGCTGCTGAAATAAAGACGTTGAAAGCAATACCAAAGAACCGATAAAAAGAAAAACGAAGATATAAGAACAGAACTTAATATATATTTAATCTCTGTGAAAGAATAAAATATTATCAAAATGCTTATCTTCAGCACGTATAACGAATGAATGAACAGCGCATACCAAGAAGAATGAATAATTATAAACCAAAAGGGAAAAGAATGTTGGGAAGACCATTGAAGAGATTGAAGGACCAATTCGACCTATAATGAGATCAGAACAGGCCATTGGGCTTAATTCTTGTTGTTGTTGATGATGATGATGATGATGAAAAATCCAAGCAGCAAGTCCTCCGGGAGGGACTTTAAGCCGTAGGTCCCTAGTATGAAGATTTTCAGGCTCGTAAAAAATCCTTAAGCCTGAATGAAAAGGCCTCTAACCAAAAATTTACCGAATTTTCCCGTCATAGTACTACCTTGGTTTTTTAGATATCAGTATGAGGTGGAACGCTGACCACAGACCTCTCAAAAATGACATCTATACGAAAACAAGTGTAACTAAATTAGTATGGTTCAAATTCGTCCCTGTAGGGGGAGAGCACTTAAATCTCTGTTAAGGGAAACATGGGCTTACAAGACAAGACCTAATGCTGCGTTTCTTAAACTTTGGGTCCTGATCTGATAGTGGATTTGGTGCAGAGTGTGAGGGTCCATGAAATGGTTATTGTCACACAAATCTATTCGGTATGGAGTTTAGATACCGGCGCCATGTTAATATACTTTTCACTTTTTAAATACTATTTTCATATGGTACTCATAGGGTTGGGGGCACGCCGTAGCGTAGTGGTTAAGGCACTGTGCTATAAGCCGGAAGGTCGAGGGTTCGAATCCCGGTGGGGTCAGGATTTTTAAACCTGACCCAAACTTTCTGGCGGCACTATGACCCTGGGATCGACTCAGCCTCTAACTTAAATGAGTACCAGACGCTTGTTCTGGGTGTAAAGACGGCCATCACGCAGGGCTGACAACCCGGCTGACAAAAAGTGTCGATTACCAAGAAAAAGTGGGAGCCTTAACCTCCTACTACCCTAAGGGCCTCCTGAGGCCTGTATTGGAAACACTTTACCTATACTCATAGGGTTAATGTTTACATACACAAATGTCGAAACAATAAAACTGGCAAAATTGTTAAAAAACGATAAAAATGCAAAGATTGTATATAAAACCGATAATAAATTAACATAATATCAAAATCACATATAGACAAAAATGGAAGCAACACATAGACAGAATGAATGAAGATAGATATCCAAAACAAATAACAAAATACAAACCTAAAGGTACCCGAGATGTGGGCAGACCTAGAAAGAGATGGGCTGAAGTTGGAACGGGTCAACAAACCTAATCCACGAATGCAGATGATGATGATGAATATCAAATAGAAGACGGCTCCGTGGAGCAAGCGGTTAGACACTCGCCTTTTACCGCTGGAGTCCGAGATTGAGTCTCGGTCACACCATGTAGGTTTCGTGGTGGACGAAACAGAGTTTTGACAGGTTTTTCTCGAAGTTTCTCCCGTTTTATGGCTACCGCAATTTCATTTCGCCATTTCTCCATATTCATCTCATCCATTTCGTTTCATTTCATTAATTTCTGCCCTTGTGATAGTGCAGATAGTGTCAGGCGTGGTCAGCCGGCATCCTTATCATTCACAGACCTCTATGTATAGGGACCCATGTCATTTCGTCCCTCGGCCCGATTCTGAGTCAGACACGAGTTCAGGATAGTTATATTTTTTTATACTATACAGGGTGAAAATTATTTAAACCGACAAACTCTGTGAGGTTGTAGGGGACACCAAAACAAATATGTTTCCGTAATGTCATTTTTTTCCTATGAGGATTATTTAAACCGGCAGAGGAAGATTTCTCTAGTGGCAAATTAATTAAACCAACAAACACTTTTGCATTTTTTATTACCAAGAGACAACACATTAACACAACGCAATTACTTAAATTACAGTAGAGGTTCAAAAATGCCTCCATTGACATGTAAACAAAGGTTACACCGGCGGATCATGTTCTGTCTAACGCGGGCAAAAACTCCAGGAGTATCGTTAATTTCTCCTGCTGCTGCTACTATCCGGGCAACCAGATCCTTTTCTGATGCAACAGGAGTTGTGTAAACAAGGTTGCGCATCTCTCCCCCACATAAAAAAATCCAAAGGGGTCATATCTGGGGATCGAGCAGGCCATGGTACAGGACCACCTCTGCCAATCAACTTTTCTGAAAATCGTTGGTTCAAGAATCAACGCACACGACGACTGAAATGTGCCGGCGCCCTGTCATGTTGGAACCACATGGGTTGTCTTGCAGGGAGCGGGACGTCTTCCAGCAATTCTGGCAATGCTCTGGCGAGAAAATTGTAATAGTGCCTGTCATTTAATGGCCTAGGTAGGAGATATGTCCCAATTAAACAGTCCCCAACAACACCGGCCCACAGATATCAGTGTACTCACTCCAGGTGTATCGCTCCATTAGTAAACATATACAATTCACTACTACACTGGTGGACAAAACAATTCCTACCATCAACAGCAGTTGCAGTCATGATAACTGAAGAGCGTCATACGCCCTCTACCGGTTTAAATAATCCTCATAGGAAAAACATGGCATTAGGGAAAAATATTTGTTTTGGTGTCCCCTATAACCTCCCAGAGTTTGTCGGTTTAAATAATTTTTATCCTGTATAATAGAGGAGGCAGATAAATACAAAAACATAATTATGTACAAACGCAATAAAACAGTAATTAGTGATACTTTTAATCGACAGAAGCATAACAAATTTTAATACAAAATAATTTATCGTAAGTAATGCCACGAGTGATTTCCAAATTATCGATAGTGAGGAGTGAATTTATCTAGAGAATTTGAAATCAAGAGTGGCATTTGTTAGGACTATTTAACGAATACAATTAAGCTGTTTACTCACAGACCATTATTTAACTATAGTTATTTTAAAATATTTATGTATTTAATGTAAACGGCGATGTTTGAAAACAAATTAGAAACGTTTGTTATGTTTCACTTGTTCATCAGTGCAACCAGATCATATTACTTATTGCCAAAGGATCGCAAATTTGTAAGAATGCACCCTAGTGGAGAAAAAATGAAACACATCAAACTGTAATTTAATTAATTTCTGATGTCCTATGATGTAAATATGACAATTATATTTTTCTGGAACGTTATTACCTGGGGAAAAATACATTTAAGAAAGTGTAAACGGTGTTTTTTTTTGTGGTATAATCAGTTGCTACAAATGTTTTTATATTATATACCGCAAGCACTATTTGGTTACATTCGTGCACTATACATATATAATATATATATATATATATATAATCTGGTAGCCACATGCTTTGTTGGTTTCTTACATCTTAATATATTTCTTAGAGAGTCAGTCACTACAAAATAATGGTCTGACCTATTCAGAATGTAAAAAAGGAGGAGCTTAATTTTAAAGTGATAAAATTAACCCTTAAATTGGAAAAACACGATTTTCTTCTAATAGTTATTTGAATGCGGCGGACCGCAGTGAAAACGTAATCTTGTATAACTGATATTATTCGGTACGGTATATTGTATAATTTAGACACACATTTAAGTGGTTTCTTTTTGTTTGTTTTCTTCTGATTTATTTAAAATATTAAATTAATTGAACCATCTGATGTATCCAAAAGGATACATTACGAATTTAAGGGTTAAATTGATCAAATCGGGGCGAAAAACGACTGTGATTGGTTGTAAATCAAGATTCATTGAAATGTGATTGGTCATTGATTCCCATTTGGGGCATGAGTTAAATAGTCACTATATATCTCAGGGCAAGATACCTACTAGAAAACCTCACAAGAGATGATTGTAGACCATAACAGGCCACTAGATTTTCCACTTGACACAGGATAATGATGATTCTTCTTCTTCCTTCCAAGAATTAGACCAGGGCCTGTTACGATCCTATAGAAAAATTTTCCTTATGGGAAATTCTTGTATAAGACTTGAGAGCATAATAATAGTCCCTTCGATTGATTGCTGGCCAAAGGAAGGCAAGACCAGTGATGGGGCTACCATCTTACAGCCTCTGGTCAGGCTTTTCTGGAGAAGAAAAGAAAATAAAGGAAAGAAGAAATGGAAAAAAGGAAGGACTCCCTAGCCCTCGGATGCCCTAATAGCGTTGGGGTCGAAAAAACAAGAGTTAACCCAAAGAGGTTAGATAGTAAAGTTAAAAGAGTGCAAAACACAAGTAAGTGGAAGAAATGTTTTGCACAGCTTAAAGATTATTATTATTATTATTATTATTTTATTATTGTTGTTATTATTGTTATTATTATTGTTGTTATTGTTGTTGTCGTCGTTGTCGTAGTTGTCATTGTCGTTATCATTATTAAAGATAACTGTTATAGCGCGAGACGAGGGGTGTTTTTGGGAGACAAGAGGTAATTTAAAACAAACCCTTGAAAGAAAAGTTATGTTAAGATAAGATCAACACTAATGAAAAATACACTGTAGGGTGAGGGGTTGTGAAAGAACATTTCTCAGGTATTTATATGAGACAAGGGATTTTTTAAAAAATAACCAACGTTACTAGAGGGTAGAAAAAAGGCGGAGTCTGAGGAGTCTGGTCGGAGCCATCGGACAGCGAGGTCGCAGGGCCAGCGCCCTGCTGGGCCCAATTCATAATTATGTAAGTAGAGTTTTGTATTAGAGTATTTTCAATTCTCTCGGGAATGTCCAAAATCAAAGTATAATCTCCTATAAGCAAATATTAACCTATTATTAAATGGTGCTTCCAAGTTCTATCTTAAGTAATTTTCAAATGTAACCTACTGATAGTATGTTCTCTAATATATATATTAAAGTGTTTGGTAAGCCGTGTCTATGGCTTCTTTTATGTCGTAAAAAGTGTGTAAATTCTTTCTAGAAGTCCTGTTCACTCGCTGTCCGATGGCTCCGACCAGACTCCTCAGACTCCGCATTTTTTCTACCCTCTAGTAACGTTGGTTATTTTTTAAAAAATCCCTTGTCTCATAAAAATACCTGAGAAATGTTCTTTCACAACCCCTCACCCTACAGTGTATTTTTCATTAGTGTTGATCTTATCTTAACATAACTTTTCTTTCAAGGGTTTGTTTTGTTTTTTTTTGACAAAATTATGTTTACATTATGAATATTAAATTAGAAATTTTTGTTCATTTATACATTTAAGCTTTCATTTTAGCTTTAATGTTTCCATTATGGTGTATGCAACCACGAAATGTTTCCTTGTAGTTTGAGATTTATACCAGAGGAGTGCTGGGAACGTTCCGTTTGTACTGTAAATACTAGGGGCTTTGTGGATACCATCAAACAGCTGTGTTGGTAACATCAAGATCTACACTGTTTGATTGTCATATTTGTAATGTCTAGCGTTGTCGGTTTTGGAGTTCAGTGCTAAGAAAGTTGCTAATTTACTCTCTGTTAACATGGCATAAGGGAAGCAACAGAAACGACCAATTTAATACCTAACATTTAGATAATATTATAATATCTTCAGGAACATATGAAAGTGACCAATTCACTAAAATTATTCTATTTTATAATTCTAAAACTTCTATGAAAATGGGCAATTTACTGTGAAAAATTTAGAATAAATAAAATCGAAGTATTTTTAACATAAGAGGAAATCAAGAAAATTACAATTTTCGACCTAAATTTTAAGATAATGTTGCTTTATTTTCTCCTATTATTATTATTATTATTATTATTATTATTATTATTATTATTATTATTATTATTATTATTATTATTATTATTATTATTATTATTATTATTATTATTATTATTGTTATTGTTATTGTTATTATTATTATTATTATTATTATTATTATTATTAATAAAGATTAAATTAAATAACAGATTTTCTGAAGAAGGAATTATAAATCGTGGTGTGAGACAAGGCTGCCCCCTATCCCCAACACTCTTTGCAATTTATATCAATGAAGTAATATGTTGCTGGAACAAAACATATAAATTTGGAATAAGAATATCAGAAAATAGAAAATTAAACACCCTATTGTTTGCAGATGACCAAATAATAATAGCAAATTCCGAAGATAATCTACAGAAAGGTCTGTATGAACTTAACAAAATTACAGAAGAATATGGATTAAAGATATCTACAGAAAAAACAAAAATTATGGCATTTCAAGGTGTAGATCCTGTCAGAAGTAAAATTGTACTGGACAATAAAATTTTGGAGCAGGTGAATAATTTTACATATCTAGGATGCAATATCTCATATGAAGAAGAAAAGGATGTAAATGCAAAAATATCTAAATTTTTAAGAATTTTAGGGTTAATAAATTCTATCTTCAAGCCACAGTTAGTCCAAAAGCATTCAAGACTGAAAGTGTAATAAAACACTGGCTCTTCCAACTCTTTTGTATGGTAGCGAAGTATGGACGTTGAAACAGAAGGATATACAGAGACTTAGATCTGCTGAAATGAGATATCTTCGGAGGACTGCAGGATACACACTACTAGATCACAAAAAAAAAGAAGACATCTTAGAAGAATTACACATGAAATCTTTAGAAAACAAAATTTCTGATTATAAGTCAAGATGGATACAACATGTTCATCGAATGGAAGATCACAGAATACCCAAACTAATGTTAAGATATCAACCTGCAGGAAGAAGAAGACCAGGACGTCCACTCAAAAGACTTCTGGATGGTGTTTCTCTTGAGGCCGAAACAGGTCAACAAATGGCCTAAATTCGTGAATGTACTATGATGATGATGATTATTATTATTATTATTAATATTCAAGAAGAGAAAATATCAGGAAATCAGTTATAAGGGAGAAAATGAAGATTGAAAACACTATTTTAGATTATATTAAAGCTCAGCAATTAAGATTATACGGACATGTCCAGTGAATGGAAGAGGATCGGCTACCAAAATCTGTTTTGGAATGGAAACCTGAGGAAAGACGAGGCAGAGGAAGACATAAAACCTCCTGGAGTCAGGGAATATATTTATACATGAAGGAGAAACTTGTACAACCAGGAGATTGGAGGACCGACTAAATTGGCTATTGGGAATCGGACGATGTCAAAGACATTAATCAACCGATGATCTATTATTATTATTATTATTATTATTATTATTATTATTATTATTATTATTATTATTATTATTATATCTGCATGAGAGTACGAAAGCGATCAATTTAATGTCTATAGGCCTAATATATTGTTTTGAAATTTCTAAGAAAATTCAACTGGGGTTCGTTTATTGCTTAAATTCAAGACAGAAGCTCATAAGTTTATAATAAGTGAGAATGGACCCAATTTAGGCCAAAAAATTAATTCTTTTGTTATTTTATGATTTTTAATTTTCTAAAGAAATCGTAAGTTGTAATTTAATGCATGGAATTCAAGACAGTAGTTCAATATCTTAAATTACTTAAGAGGGTATCCAATTTATTGCCTAAAATTAAGATTATTGTAATTTTGAAATGTCTTAGAAAGTAAATAAATGACGAATTTAGTCTTTCTTTTTTTTGTATTGTAGGAATTGTTCAGTTAACAAGGATTTTCTCATGCCTATCCTGTTATATTTCTACTCCAACTCTAGCGACTGATCCAATCTCCCTGTCATACGCATATCTCATCTTTCAACTTCATCTTCTACAGTGACAATGTATAGTTTCTGTATTTTTCCCTTGACATTTGATATTGTCACCAAATTGTGAATGTTGAGTTGTGTAAATGTAACTAAAATAGTCGTAAATCATTAAATTATTATCGATTTGTCCTCGGCAGACGCGGAACATTAGCGCTTAATACAAACTACATGGTGGACCGCTCGAATAGACCTAATTTCAATTGCTTGTTACTGGCAAACGGTTGAAGATAGAAACTTAAAACAACGTTCATATTACAGAAAAACTCACCAAGTTTTGATATCCAGATCACCACATCTCTATATGAGCCCCAGCAGTCACTGTGACGATATCAAAGCGATGAACAATTTCTTGCCAAGTACGTTGGAGTATGTCTTCTGGAATGTTCTCAATAGCCTCTATGATGCGCTCACGAAGATCACGAAGGTCTTTGACTGGGGTGGTGTAAACTTTATCTTTGACATAGCCCCAGAGAAAGAAATCCAGTGGTGTTAAATCGGGAGATCTCGGGGGCCACGCGATTGGTCCTCCCCTACCAATCCAACGGCCAGGGAAAATGTTGTCCAAAGTCGTACGAACTTCATTGGACCAGTGGGGAGGAGCACCATCTTGCTGGAAAACGATGTTAGGCTGCAGTTGTTCAATTTGTGGAAAGAAGAACTGCTCCAGCATGTCAAGATATGTGGTACCACGAACAGTTTTCTCGGCGAAGAAAAACGGTCCAATGACCTTATTATGTGACAAACTGCACCAAACATTCATCTTCGGACTATCACGAACATGCTCTTGAATAGCGTGAGGATTCTCCGATCCCCAGATCCGCACATTATGCCGGTTTACCTTGCCTGACAAATGGAAAGTGGCTTCGTCCGAGAAGAAAATCTTGGTCATGAAGTCAGGATCAGCGCCGAGACGGTCCAGCATCGTATTGGCGAATTCCACTCGTTTCGGCATGTCATTCGGCTCCAGACGTTGCACTAACTGCACTTTATATGCGTGCAGTTTGAGGCGTTTGTGGACAATCCGTTGTAATGTCGATTTTGGTATTTGAAGTTCCCGCGAAGCTCTTCTTAATGACTTCCGGGGGCTTCGCTCAAATGCGGCTTGAACATTTGCTACCATTTCATCGGATGCTCTGCGACCACCACCATGCTTCTTCAACACAGATCCTGTAGCTAATAATGTATCACGCCACTTCTTTATGCTTCTAGCAGTTGGAGCATCACGGTTAAACACACGCCGGAACTCCCTTTGAACTCTAATGATTGATTTAAACTCCGCATACCACAAAACAGCTTGCGCTTTCATCTGCGGAGTCGCCATTTTCACAAACAATTAAATCTAAGAACGAGAAACGTATCTTTGTGCCATCTACCGACAGGATTCGAAACTTGGTGAGTTTTTCTGTACTATGAACGTTGTTTTAAGTTTCTATCTTCAACCGTTTGCCAGTAACAAGCAATTGAAATTAGGTCCATTCGAGCGGTCCACCCTGTATAATCATAGAAATCCAAATTAACTGATATCATAAGTTCCACACAATGTAAATAATACCTGGATAACAAATGTAGGCCTATACAGCATTTTGCATATACCTATAAATATTCATCTAGGAAGCTTTTCTTACTTTATTTTATTTTCATCCAATGTTTTGTTTGTGTTAGTTAGACCACTTCCGCATTGTCCTTTGTTTAGTCTATATTTTAATATTTTAAAATTGTAATAAGTATTTAATTTTTGTTTGATTTTATTATTCGCTGGTTGAGTGGAAGAGAAGACCTTATGGCTTAACTCTGCCAGCTTAAATAAAGCATTATTATTATTATTATTATTATTATTATTATTATTATTATTATTATTATTATTATTATTATTATTATTATTATTATTGTTATTATTATTATTCGAGAAAAAATGAATATTATATATTCAATAGTAGACTATATAAGATATAAGCAATTAAATTGGTATGGACACGTACGACGAATGCAAGAAGAAAGGTTACCCAGAAAAACATTGGAGTGGTGTCCACCTGGAAGAAGAAGGAAAGGAAGACCTCGAAACTCGTGGTTGCAAGAAATAAGGGCTGGAATAAGAACAAGAGGACTGGAGGACATGGAGTGGATGGATAGAGACGAGTGGAGAAGGAAAATAAAACTTTAGGCACAGAAAGTTGCGTGAACATTAAAACTCTGTATATATAAATAAATAATAATAATAATTATTATTATTATTATTATTATTATTATTATTATTATTATTATTATTATTATTATTATTATTATTATTATTATATCTTCAGCACGAAAATGGTACATTTCTGAATAAAGGTTTCTTATCAAAACGTTATCTACCCAGTCACCTGTACAAGCCCTAGAAGTATATAACGGAATTTTCGAACATTCTGTACATACATGTAAATGCATATAATCCGGTCTCTACTGATTACCCCCATAGCAGTTATAAACTATAATATAAAATTTGTAGATGCTCCATAACTTTTAGATGTGTTTTTACTATAAATAAATTTAATATAATGTTGTTGATGCTATTCCTAATATATTCATAGTATACATAAATAATTGGAAACAAATATATTTCTACATTCCCGCCATCGCGTCTCACCTCACGCCACTCTGGCATAACTCATGCAGGGAGTTCATCTGCTCCGTACGGTGGCTTGCCATTGCTGGATTCTGGCTTCGATTTCTGTGCCCTGCACTTTAAAATGATATATATTACTTTGAAATTTCTCCCAGAGAAGTTTCGGCCTGCAATGGTTTACTATTCCTTGTAAAAAATAAGGTAATAATAATGATGAATTGTAAAGTGATGAAAATAGTATATACAAATGTTTTAAATGCTGTCAAACATTATTTTCTTTTCAAAATATAAATTATTGGATTACACAAAACTTGATTGCATTCAATTAAATGAACATCCATAATTGATCTCTTATATCCATGAAATGGAAAGTCTAAAATAAAGCGTTCAACAGTCTGTTCACCATTCCTACAGAGGTTGGTATATATATTAGGTTTATAACTTTTTGGACTTTTGTGAAATAAAATATTTCCTGTGCAATGAATGGGTGAACGCTTACTTAAAACCATCGAATAAGTCTTCATTTCACTGAGCTTCAAGAAAACGTCCGCCCCATATTAATATTAAATATTGATATATAAATATATTTGGGGGTGACCTTTTCTTGAAGCTCAGTGAAACGAAGGCCTTTTTCAATGATTTTAAGTAAAAGTTCACCCATTCATTGCACAGGAAATATTTTACACCCATCCATTGCACAGGAAATATTTTACACCCATCCATTGAACAGGAAATATTTTACACCCATCCATTGAACAGGAAATATTTTACACCCATCCATTGCACAGGAAATATTTTACATCCATCCACTGAACAGGAAATATTTTACACCCATCCATTGAACAGGAAATATTTTACACCCATCCATTGCACAGGAAATATTTTACACCCATCCATTCGCACAGGAAATATTTTACACCCATCCACTGAACAGGAAATATTTTACACCCATCCATTGAACAGGAAATATTTTACACCCATCCATTGCATAGGAAATATTTTACACCCATCCACTGAACAGGAAATATTTTACACCCATCCATTGAACAGAATATTTTACACCCATCCATTGCACAGGAAATATTTTACACCCATCCACTGAACAGGAAATATTTTACACCCATCCATTGAACAGGAAATATTTTACACCCATCCATTGCATAGGAAATATTTCACACCCATCCACTGAACAGGAAATATTTTACACCCATCCATTGAACAGAATATTTTACACCCATCCATTGAACAGGAAATATTTTACACCCATCCATTGCATAGGAAATATTTTACACCCATCCATTGAACAGGAAATATTTTACACCCATCCATTGAACAGGAAATATTTTACACCCATCCATTGCAAAGGAAATATTTTACACCCATCCATTGCACAGGAAATATTTTACACCCATCCACTGAACAGGAAATATTTTACACCCATCCATTGAACAGGAAATATTTTACACCCATCCATTGCATAGGAAATATTTTACACCCATCCACTGAACAGGAAATATTTTACACCCATCCATTGAACAGAATATTTTACGCCCATCCATTGCACAGGAAATATTTTACACCCATCCATTGCACAGGAAATATTTTACACCCATCCATTGAACAGGAAATATTTTATTTCACAAAAGTCCAAAAAGCTATAAACCTAAAGGGTTATAAGTTATAACTTTTTGGGCCCTTTGTTGAAATAAAATATTTCCTGTGCAATGGAAGGATGAACTTTTACTTTAAATCATTGAAAAAGGCCTTCATTTCACTGAGCTTCGAGGAAAGGTCACCCCCAAATCAATATTAAATATTGATATATAAGAAAAGATCACCCCTAAAGCAATATTAAATATTGATATATAAATGTATTTGGGGTGACCTTTTCTTGAAGCTCAGTAAAATGAAGCCCTTTTTTAATGGTTTTAAGTAAGAGTTCATCATCCATTGCACAGAAAATATTTTATTTCACAAAAGTCCAAAAAGTTATAACCCTAGTATATATATTTGGAGAAGGAATATGAAAACTTTTTAGATAATATTTACTTAAACTTCTTATGTACAGACATAACTTGTTGTAATACAAAAGATAATAATCTATCTTGAACTGTAGGAAAACATCTTTCTTGTGACTGCACCATTAACACTATTTGCCTAAAGAGTAGACATTTCTATTGGTTATTTTTTTACATGAAATATTGTGTTAGCATGCAACATTATAGAATGTTAGTTGAAAATATAATTAATAGAAGCATAGTGGGACATGCGAACTGATAGTCTCGCTATGGGGAAGACCAGCGGGTGGTCTTTAACTGCGACAGCTAGACATCAATCAGTATTTTGTATCCACTTAATACACATCACAACATTAAATAAACACACAGCGTTTCCCAGGTCATTTATTAATTGCATGCCCTTCGTGGACTTACTACATATGTTCCTAAAGTATAAAAAGTCCGCAATCCAAGAAGTGTGAATTCCTCTGCACCTCGAATTTATGGTCCCATTTTTCTGGTTTACTGAATATAGCCTACTGGGGCATTTGATGAGTAATGACAACACTGTTTTAATATCACAAAAATTAATTTAGGTTACTTTTGAATTTTTTTTATTTACATATACGCTACAACCCATGTTTCACCAATGGTACATCACGGGATATTTACAGTTTTACAATTGTTCAGTTATTGTTCTAGTTGTTCTTGTAGTTGACGGAAGATGCTCGTAAGAAATTCTGCAACGTTGACTGTGTTAAAGTGGAACTTCAGAATATTTGGCGGAGTAGCAATTTGAAGTATAGCTGGTCGATCTCTGGAGAACATGTTGCATTCATTCATCAGATGGTGGGCAGTCTGCAGTGATTTTTCTGGGCAGTTGCAATAAGGTGAAGCAGTTTTGTTCATTTTGTTTAGGTAGGATTTAAATAGTCCATGGTTGGTGAGAAATTGTGTGGTTATATAGTTAGGCCATAGAGATAGAGAGAGTCTATAGGGTATGTTGGGGATGAACATGTTGGTATGTAAGGCGTCATTTGATTTGGTGTAAATTAAATTCCAGATTGTTTCATAGTATTCTTTTAATAACTGCTTGCCTCGTGTTATAGGGATGGAGTTGTAGTCGATAGTAGTTTTGTAGCTAGCGACTATTTTAGCCAGATAGTCAGCTCTCTTATTCCCTCGAAGACCTGCGTGACCTTTAACCCAGTGGAGGTCAATCTTACTCGTCTTTTTTTTAGTACGATTAGCTTTTTTCTGATTTGGATCCCCAAAGGGTTGTTTGTTTTTCTATTGGCTGTGACTAGAAGAGCGGCTTGTGAATCTACGTGGGTAGCATATGTTGAAATTACATCTCTTTGTAGTTTAGTCTATTCAACTGCCATTTGAATTCCAAGGACATCTGCCCTGGAAGACTGAACATTTTATGTCAAGTCTTTTCATATTAGTAAATACCGCCTTTGAGTTTTTCTCGGTTACCATACCTGTACCCACATGCTTAGCCGTTTTGGACCCATCCGTGAATATTAAGTAGTCGGCATTCCCTATATTTCCAGTTGAATCTATTCCTATATAGTTCTTTGGGATGAATTCCTTTTATTAATGTTGGCATTTCGGTTCGTTTCATTAGAGTGATTATAGCATTGGTGGCTAGGCCTCTGAATGTTGCTTTAATGTCGTTTTGTAGGAGTACTGTTGGATCCATGGGCATGACGCATGGAGAGCATTGTATGAAACTGTTCTGTATGCTTTTGTTGAGAAAAGAAGAAAGTGTCTTTGTATTTGATTTAATTATGAACTTCAATTATAGTATCCTGCCAAATGGCACTACAGCCAGTACCTTCGCCTCCTCAATAAGCCTCCTTCAGACATCCCTCTCCATAATCCAATCCTTCCGAGGCTTCTTCATATTTGGGTTCTAAACAAGACGGTTTTACAGGATGGGTCGTCAGCCGCATGCCTAACACCCAACCTGGAGGACCACGGAGTCTTTCTTCTGTTGGGGTTCCATACCCTAGCTCAGATGACCTCGTTTGAGGGCGCCAGACTTCGCCCGAACCAATTCCCAAGGGTCTTGGCTTGTTGGTCAGGTGGTTGTTGTAATGGCTTCTGTCATATGTCTAGGTATTTATTAGTACATCTACTCAGCATTGATGCACCTCCCAGTTCACTAACCAGTAGGTATTTGTATAAGATGGATAATTTAGGAAAGGTAACTGCAGATTATGAGCTACTTATTCCACCCAGAATCCCCAGGGGTATAGGAAGGTTATGAAATGAAAGGATATTTGGTTAAGGACAGCGGTTTGCTACTCCTATTAGTCGCCTTTTACGACAGGGGGAGGTCCCATGGTACTATTCTACAACCCGGCACCACACGGGGTAAGAAATCAGCTATACGTTGCCAAATCCTTCGAATATGGAGCACTCCATCTGCAGCACCATTTCTGGATATTTCTCATCTGATCGATCTAGAGCTTTCTTGATATCAAACTTGATTGAAATCAAATACGTCATGGAGGTTCCATGATCTTTGAGAATAAGTTATAATCTCAAGGGCTCATGTCTGGTAAATTTGGTGGATGTTCGAGTACTTCCAAATTCCACCTTCTAAATAAATTCTATTGGACATATTTATTACTTACTAAACGTGAGAAGCAGTGAATGTGTTCACAAAATATTACTATTTCAAGACTTTCAATATGTCAACCGCTGTGGTCTCGATGTAGCGTGCTGCCTTTTCACGCAGCGGGCCCGGGTTCGATCCCCGGTCTGGACAGTTTCCGGGGTGATGTTTTTATCGGGGTTTTTCCTCACCTGTAAGAAAATGTCAGGAAAATTTAAGGCCCAAACGGTTCCCGAACATCATATGGCCATCGCAATCATCATCATTCATATTCATCTTAGATTAAGCTTAGGATTAAGGACTATTCTGGCGCACCACTATCATCATCGCCCATCATATCATTGGGTCAACGTAACCCCGCCTTCCAGGCGCCCCAACCTCAGAAGTGGATTACAATTACGTCAATGCTAGGAGAGAACACCAGAAATGTCCAGAAAGACAAACCTGAGGCAAAAAATAATTGCTTCCAATATTACAGATTTATACAACAGAGACTGCTTAGTAATATACCGGTACCACAAATAGGATCGCTGATTTACAAGCGTTGTCATTACTTATCGATTACCCTAGTAATTCTCTTTTGTTGATTAAATCGTATGACTCTACGTTGCAAGAAAACAAATATGGCGGCCGCAAGAGGTTATTAAATTACGGTTTTCAGATAAATTCCCCTTCCTGTTGTAGAATTCAGCTTTCACGGCCGGTACTCATTGTTTTAGAAGATTCCGTGCTATAAGGTCGTGGTCCATGACTGGTGTTTCTCCCTCGACTACTGAGGAAATCTTCACTGAGTTCTTCAAGGTGGTGTTTCCTGGTCGGAAACTCGGCTGTGAAACTTTCGGCTTCGTACATGCAGTAAATATTTCTTATGAGGGACAAGTACTGCACGACTCCATCCTTCGTTTCACTGCGAGAATCCCGGGACTTCTAGTTCTCGAGATCTTGATATTGGTACACGAGACTCTCGTGGCCTCACATCTTTTCAGCCGCTCTAGAATACGAGAGTGAGCGGGAGTAAGAGTTAGGATCGCCTTTAGCTGTCACCTTTTATTCATCTCTTAGGTTGTGCCGTATGAACCACGCCCCATGCTACCCGAATTTGCACCGGCGCAACCACGCTCAATGCTACCAAAAATTGCACCGTATAGGTGCTGGATCAAACCGTTATTGTTGATAACTATTTTGATTGGAAAGCATAGATTATTCAAATAGTGACATCTTTGCCCAGTCCCATAGAGGCAAAGAGGAATTCAACTTTCTACTCAATTCTCCCAATACGTAATGTTTACTGACTTATAAAATACAATCGTGGAAGCTTTGGGATAAAGGAACTAATACCCGCTCGAGTAAGCTTTTGGAATTTGACTTAGACATGTGACTAATGCTAACTACTGAATGAATAGGCCTCAGTAAAAAGAAACACAACTAAAGCTTTTAATGCGAGACAAAATTTAGTCAGATATGATATAAAGATAAATAAATAAATATTCGCTTTACAAAGAAAATAAATCATAGTTGATCATCTATACAAAAAGAAAATATGATATAAATCAACTTACATACACACATACATGATCAATCACTCAAGTCCAGCCTCGGGTTGGGGGAAATACTGTCCTGGCGTCCCCACCCTGGCTCACTGGACTAAACAAACATAACCAGCTCTCCTGAGCTTTTCTGACCCGACTCCAACGGTGACCAAGTAGATGATCCCCCATGTTGCAAAAAACAGCTATTTATGAGAGTTCACAGGGAGAGGGGGAATGCGCGATAGCACAGGGTGCGCACTAGGAAAGGGAAGGGATAGATAGGAAAGCATTTGGCACTATTCATAAAAATGACACTAGAGATGGAGACGCGATGACGTATAGTTTGCGCAGTAAGACGTAATTCCTGTACCGAAATGTCCATTTCGGTACAAGGTGTTACATGTCCACCGCTGTGGTCTCGAGGTAGCGTGCTGCCTTGTCACGCAGCGGTCCCGGGTTCGACCCCCGGTCGGGGCAGTTTTTCGAGGTGAGGTTTTTATCGGGGTTTTTCCTCACCTGTAAGACAAATGTCAGGAAAACTTTACTACGGCCCAAACGGTCCCCGAAATCATATGTCCATCATCATCATCCTTCACCTGTGTGGAAAGCAACGGGAAGCTAACACCTATAATTCCCTAGTAAAGCTGCAAGCATAGCATGAAAATGCTATGATTGCAGTGAAGAACCTGCCTTCGGGCAGAATTACTATGGATGGAGGTGCTATATAGTATAACGTTAACATACTGCGGCATTCAGTAAATAATGGCAACATTGTTGTAAATCAGCGATCTAGTAGTGACCATTGTAATCTGGTAGTATGTTGTTTAACAGTTTCGTTGTAGAAATCTGTAGTATTGAAAGTCTCGAAATAGCAATATTTTGTGAATACATTCACTGTTTCTCACATTTAGTAAGTAATACCTTCCTAAAAAAAATGTTCAGCAGAATTTGTTTAGAAGGTGGAATTGGAAAGTACTCGGACATCCACCAAATTCACCAGACATCAGCCCTTGTGACTATAACTTATTCTCAAAGATCAAAAATCCTCAACGAAGCATTCTATTTTAATCTAAAGGTGAAGAGATGTCCAGAAATGTTACTACAGATGGAGTGCGCCATCTTCCAAGTATTTGACAATATATAGTTGACTTGACAGCCCGGAAATCGTCTTCAAGATCATCATAGCAACTCCGGCCGTGAAAGTCTAAGTCAATACAGAAGTTCATAATGTCAAAAGTAACCTAAACAAACTTGTTGTGATCTTATAACAGTGTTGCCATAACTTTTGGAATGCACTACAGTAGAGCCGGGGCAAAAACCGGTAAAGAATTACAGGACAGCATTTTACCAGTTGACTATACCAAATTCCAGATGTCTTGGGAGCAAAGCAGTAAGCCAGCCCTCCCCTTCATTTAAAATGCTGGCGCATCATTGGTTGCGTTGCAATGGTCTGGTGGGAAATCCCACATCAGCATTGTTCACAATATTACGATATAAGTCAGAGACTCTTGTCGTCCCAACTCCTTTAAAAAAACGTAAAAATGAAAATATATAAAAATATTATTCTACCAGTTATATTATTATTTATTAATATATTATTATTATCTTCTTCTTCTTCCTTCCAAGTATTAGGCCAAGGCCTGTTACGATCCTATAGAAAATTTTCCCTCCAGCGTTTGAGGGAAATTTTCATGTAAGACTTGAAAGCATAATAATAGTCCCTTCGATTGGTTGCTGGCCAAAGGAAGGCAAGACCAGTGATGGGGTTGCCATCTTATAGCCTCTAGTGAGGCTTTCCTGGAGAAGAAAAGAAAATAAAGGAAAGAAGAAATGGAAGAAAGGAAAGACTCCCTAGCCCTCGGATGGCCTAATAGCATCGGTGTCGAAAAAACAAGAGTTAACCAAGAGAGGTTGGATAGTAAAGTTAAAAGAGTGCAAAACACAAGTAAGTGGAAGAAATGTTTTGCACAGCCTGGGTACCTTGTGGTCGCTATCCACATATCCCCTAGATGAGGACCCCTGAGGGGTATATTATTATTATTATTATTATTATTATTATTATTATTATTATTATTGGTATTCATTATTACTATTAGCATTATTTATTATTATTAGTAGTAGTATTAGAATTACTATTATATTATTATTATTATTATCATCATCATCATCATCATCATTAATCTAATTATTATTGTCAGTATTGCATTTCCTTGTTGTTAAACAAATATGTTATGAAACCGTAATTGCGTGTCGATGTACTCGTAAGGTTTATCCGCGTGTGAAGCGCGCTTTTTCGCCGTTACAACCACTGTTTACATCTGCTCCGTAGACAACTGAAACCGACTATAGTTGTTTCACTAACAATGGTTTATAGAGAATGTTACGGTATTGCCAAGTCTACCTTTGTACTACTACCATTGTTCTCACGCACTTTTTCGAAATTATCTCAAACGTTAAGAATTGTTTCTCTGGTTTGCGAATTGATAGTCTTCCGACTACTCCACGGTATTATGACGCTTAAATTCACAGATATCACTATATTGTAATAATACTCTAACTGAATTGTCCACTGACCGTACTGACTTCACAACACCGCTTTGTGTTGTAAAACACAAGCAGCGGTCCCGCTAAAAATTGGGTAAGCGTGATCACCCCAGATATTAGAACGGCTCGACTGTAGTATTTTTAAAAATCTCGATTACTTGTTCTCATACTGTTCCTGATCATGAGCCGCTCGTTTTAAAATCCATCCATAGTAATTCTGCCCGAGGGCAGGTCTTTCACTGCATTCATAGCATTTTCATGTTATGCTTTGCAGGTTTACTAGGGAATTATAGGTGTTGTAGCTTCCCGTTGCTTTTCACACCGATGAAGGATGATGATAATGATAAGGATGATGATAATGGCGGGATGATTTTCGAGGGCTTTTGGACCCTAACCTTCCAGACATTTGTCTTAAAGGTGAGGAAAAAAACCAAAAAACCTCATCCAATTGTTAGAAAATTCTCTTAGTTGACAACGATCCGATTGAGGGTTTTTCCACTTTTCAGCGGTTGCCCTTTTACCAGCCGGCTGCTGGCCCTTCACATCCACATGTGTCAATCACAGAGGCAGATGATCAACAGCCAATGTAGGGGTGACATGTGGTTAGCATGTCGAGTCCCCCAGCCGTTATAGCTGGTTCCTCAACTTGGAGCCGCTACTTATTGTAGCTACCCAATTGCCTCACGATGCTGGGTGGGCACCGGTCCCATACTGGTCGAAATACCATGAGAAAATATCTTCCCCCATGGAGACTCGAACCAGCGCAAGACCCGTAGCTCTACGCCAAGGCTTCCTACCTTAACCGCTCGGCTACGGCGCGGGACTAGTTAACAACACGGGCTATAAAGAAAGCATCATTAGATGAAATCTGAATTCGCGTAATATGATACATCCTATACAATTGAACAAGTCGCATATTGCGAGGTCTGCCAATTTCCCGTGGCCTTGTTCTAGGATATAGCATTCGATTAAGTCTAATAGACAGTATCGCAAGTAAAACAAAAGCATTAAATTAAATGGAACAATCCGCGTGACAGATGAGCATCTTCCATACACTGGTGCATTCAGCGCGAGGCTTTTGTTTAGCAGCGACATGCTAGGAGTGTGTTTGACCAAACAATCAAGACTTTACACGGTTCCGCTTATCAGAAAACACACCTCTTCCAGTATAATCCGACACAGGCAACTTCCTTGTTTGGCCTGCATAGACAGGGCCCTACATTCGTAATGCTATTCTTCTTTGTTTCTGAGTTGGTATTAGGGACTACATATATATATATATATATATATATATATAATTTATTTAGTTATTTATTTAAACGGTGGCCAGCCTCATGGGCTAGTGGTCAGCATTACTGACTACTGTTCATGAGGTCCCGGGTTCGATTCCCAGGCAGACCATAGACATTTTTTTAAAGGAAATTATTCCTGTGGTTGCTCGTGGTCTGGAAATTAGTTCAAGTTTAGGTTAAGAACTCTCCTGGCGCTTCATTGTCATTAATCACCCGTGATACCTTCCTCAAGATATCAGGGGTTGCCGCACACTTGGCACCTTTAAGTCACGCTTATACAGTTACCTGTTGTCTAATAATTAATTTTTCTCTATATATTTAATTTTATACTATGTCATTAATCTTTTCCTCGTTTTTTTATATATCTTGTACATATTATATATTTAATTCGTTAAATTTAGAGTAAATCAAAATGCATTATAAATATTAATTGTATTGTATTCATAACTTGTAATCGTTTATATATATATATATATATATATATATATATATATATATATATATGCTCGCCGTAGCGTAGTGGTTAAGGCACTGAGCTACAAGCCGGAGGGTCGAGGGTTCAAGTCCCGTTGGGGTCAGGATTTTTAAACTGACCCAAACCCACTGGCGGCACTATGGCCCTGGGGTCGACTCAGCCTCTAACGGAAATGAGTACCAGACGCTTGTTCTGGGGGTAAAGGCGGCCGTCACGCAGGGCTGACAACCCGGCTGACATAAAGTGCCGATTGTCTAGTAAAAGTGGGAGCCTTAACCTCCTACTACCCCAAGGGCCTCCGGGTCTGTTGTGGGATCACTTTACTTTATATATATTGTAATTTAGATTTAAGACTATTTTTTTGTTTGTATTTTTTTAAACCTGGTTGAGTGGTAGACAAGGTATTATTATTATTATTATTATTATTATTATTATTATTATTATTATTATATCATCGGGTAACGTAACTGCGCCATCCAGGTGCCCCAACCTAAGAAATGGATTACAATTCCGCTAATGCCAGGGGAGAAAGCCAGAAATGTCATAAAAGAGAACCTGGTGGCATTAGAAAAAAAATATAGTCCACCGCTGTGGTCTCGAGGTCGCGTGCTGCCTTGTCACGCAGCGGGCCCGGGTTCGATTCCCGGTCGGGACAGGCTCCTGGATGAGGTTTTTTTCGAGGTTTTTCCTCACCTGTAAGACAAATGTCAGGAAGCTTAGGGCCCAACGGTCCTCGAAAATCATCCGGCCATCATCGTCATCCTTATCATTATCATCATCGTCCATCACGGTGTGGAAAACAACGGGAAGCTACCACACCTATAATACCCTAGTTAAGCTGCAAAGCATAGCATGAAAATGCTATGATTGCAGTGAAAGACCTGCCCTCGGGCAGAATTACTATGGATGGATATAAATATATAAACGAATGTATGTCTGTTTGTCCTTTATAGACTATTAAACCGTGTTCAACCGATCTACATGAAAATTTGTATATGCAGGGTATCAGTGTTTAGCCATTATATATTATGTTCTAAAATTATTAGGGGTAGGAGTTCATCTGAAACGAAAATTTAAAAATAGCTCTGGTGATCGCAATTTTTTACGTTTCACAACAAAACTCGGAATATCATAGGCCTATTAAAATAAACCGAGGTATGTATTTTCACAAAATCAGCGAAATCCGACCGTTAGAAGTAGGGGTTTACCTGAAATTTTAAAATAAAAATTTACTCTAGCAACCGTCTTGATGGTTCGGCGCAGTGCATACCATATAATTAATTAACCCTCGATATTTAATTTATTTAGGCTTAGCAGCGCAGTCTTCTATAATTATAAAGTGAAATGTTAAAATAAATATCTTAGCAGGTGCCATCGCTATCAACTAGGTTAATTCTTTATAACTTTAGGCTTCAACTGTAACTTCAAAACTGGCTTCAAACTATAACAGAAGGGTGCGCGCTACTCCTATAATTTCTTATATATTTCTGCAATTACCTCGAAACAGTTCCAAAAATATTTAAATAAAACAAGCACAAAGAAATTAAACATAGACTCAATTCTGGAAATGCGTGCTATTATGCATTGCAGAGACTCTTGATGTCCCAACTCCTTTCAAAAAACGTTAAACTGAAAATATATAATACTATTATTCTACCAGTTATATTATATGGATGCGAAACATGGACTCTTACTTTAAGGGAGGAAAGGAGATTAAAAGTATTTGAGAATAAAGTACTTAGGAAAATTTTTGGACCGAAGAGAGATGAAGAGACAGGTGAATGGAGAAGACTACATAACAATGAACTACATGGCCTTTATAGGAAGCCAGATATAATAAGAACAGTTAAGTCTCGTAGACTGCGATGGGCAGGACATGTTGCACGTATGGGGAATGAAAGACTTGCATGGAAGCTTCTTGTAGGAAAGCCAGAGGGAAGACGCCCAGTTGGTAGACCAAGAATGAGGTGGGAAAATAACATTAACTATGATTTGAGGGAAGTAGATTATACAGGGAATGATTGGAAAGCATCAGCTCAGGATAGGGATGTATGGAGAGCGTATGTCCGTGCGGCCATGAACCTACGGGTTCGATAGTGCCAGTGAGTAAGTAAGTAACACGTTATTAATTAAGCTAAAAAATACATTATTTGCTGCCACTAACGTTTTCAACAAGTAACAACAAATGAAGGAAACTTGGAAGAGTGGTTGATTTCAAACATCTAGGAACAATAATTACAAGCAGGAATGAGGTGCAAGAAAAACTGTAACATAGGCTCAATTCTTGAAACGTATGATGCCATACATTACAGGGATTCCTCATCCAAACTTCTCTCGAAAAATGTTAAACTAAACATATATAAAACAATTATTCTCCCAGTTAAATTATATGTAGAAACATGGACTCTTACTTTAACGGGACAAAAAATATTACGATTATTTGAGAGCAATTAAAAATGGTTTACTTGATCTATAATTCTGTTTCCTATACATATTTTTGCACGCAGCGGAGAAGACCCATTGAATGCTATAAATAATGTTTTATTCCTTTCACCCTCTGGGGTACGTTGGAACAATCATTTCTCTGGGTGTAGTTCCTGCCTTTAGTGCCCAGTATTTCTTCATTCTTTCAGATCTTATTTTCCTCTCTTCTTCCGAGATAATAGGTTAGGATTTTTGGGTAGATTTATTTTTGGACACCTTGAATAATTAATTTAGCTGTTAGATCGATTAGTGAATTTTCTGTAATCTTTAATTCTACTAGGTATTTTTCAATTTCTTTTGCGGTTACGGAAAAAAATCGGAGATTTGTTTGGTTAATCTGTTATAGTTCATTCTGAAAAGATGACAGTACAATTTTATTCTCCTTTTTTGCATAGTATATGAAGTAAGTTTTCAGTTTTTTTAGTTTTTTTTGTGGAGAGAGTTTCATTCTTTATTATTATTATTATTATTATTATTATTATTATTATTATTATTATTATTATTATTATTATTATTATTATTATTATTATTATTATTATTATTATTATTATTATTATTATTATTATTATTGCGTAAGCTATTAGACGCTCGCCTCTCACCGATGATGTCCCGAGATCGAATCTCGGACACTCCATGTGGGTTTCGCGGTTGACGAAACGCAGCTTCGGCAGGTTTTTCTCGGGGTTTTATCCCGATTTCCCCTGCCACAATTTCATTCCACCATTTCTCCATACTCAACTCATCCAATTTGTTTCATTTAGTTCATCTGCCCCCATGATGGTGCGTTCGGCGTGGTCGACCGGCACCCTTGTCGTTCATAGACCTCTATATAGGGGATTTCATCTCATCTCATCCTCGACCCGACCTTGAGTTGGACATGAGTTGAGGAAATTTATTATTATTATTAATGTTATTATTATTGTTATATATTATTATTATTATTATTATTATTATTATTATTATTATTATTATTATTATTATTATTATTATTATTATTATTGTTGTTGTTATCTTCTTCCTTCCAAGTATTAGGCCAAGGCCTGTTACGATCCTATAGAAAATTTTCCCTCCAGCGTTTCATAGGACGGCCCAGTGATCTTCGTCCTCTTGGTATATAATTATAAACAGCTTTGTGGATCCGATTTGAACTCATTCTTTCAAGATGGTGTTTCCAATTTAGTTGGTACTGTTTAATATATTCCAAAATTGGCGTAGTCTTCAATTCTTTTAAGATATCGGTGTTCCTTTTCCGATCCCATCTGGTGTAACCCGCTGTTCTGCGCATGAATCTCATTTCACAAGCCGTTATTCTGCTTTCATGTTGTTTTCTTAGTGTCCATGCTTCACTACCATAGGTCAACACTGGTCTAGCCAAAGTGTTATATAAATGTAATCTGGTGTTTTTTTGTACAAGGGATGGTTTCATAACTTGATTAATAATTCCTAAACTTTTATTATAACTAGTAACTTTTTCAGGGATATCCTTTTCATCCCAGATAGAGAGATAATATCCAAGATTGTTGTTATTGTTATTATTATTATTATTATTATTATTATTATTATTATTATTATTATTATTATTATTATTATTATTATTATTATTATTATTATTATTATTATTATAAAGAGGATAAAGTGGATAAAGAGGGTAAACAAGAATGTGATATTAAGAACAGAATAAATGAAAGTAGAGCAATAACAGCAATGTGGAACAGACATATAACCAGAAAAAATAAGTTACAAATATATAATTCGATAGTGAGATGTACTGTCACAAATGGAGCTGAAGTTTGGAAATTCAACAAAAAATTATGTCGATGGATTTCTTGAGGAGAACAACAAGATGTTCAAAATTAGAAAAAAAATACTGTCATACGAGAAAAAATTAATATTATATATTCAATAGTACATTATATCAGATGCAAGCAATTAAATTGGTATGGACATGTACGACGAATGAAAGAAGAAAGGTACCCAGAAAAACATTGGAAAGGTGTCCATCTGGAAGAAGAAGGAAAGGAAGAACTCGAAATTCGTGGATGCAAGAAATAAAAACTGGAATGAGAATAAGAGGACTGGAGGAAATTAAGTGGATGGATAGAAACGAGTGAAGATGGAAAAATAAAACTTTAGGCACAGAAAGATGTATAACCATTGAAAATCTGTATGTAAATAAAATGTATTATTATTATTATTATTATTATTATTATTATTATTATTATTATTATTATTATTATTATTATCGGCCGCGGTGGACTAGTGGTTATGCTCCTTGCCTCTGGTCCCAAGGGTCGCGGGTTCAAACCCGGCCGGGGTCGATGGATTTTTAGGACGGAAAAATCCAAGGAGCAAGTCCTCCGGGAGGGACTTTAAGCCGTGGATCCCGAGTCTGAAGATTTTCAGGCTCGTAAAAAATCCTTAAGCCTGAATGAAAAGGCCTCTAAGCAGAATTTACCGAATTTTCCCGTCCTAGTACTAACCTTGGTTTCCTAGATGTCAGTATGAGGCGGAACGCCTAAATCTCTGTAAAGGGAAAACATAGGCTTACAATACAATACAATTATTGTGTTTAATGATAGTTATGCAATATGGTGTACTGGAAAGAATATTATAGAGGACATTTGGTGTTGTGTAACACAAGGAAATGGGTTATAGTAGTTCCTTTCATTTTTCTTGCATGCGCCCAGGAAACTCGAGTCTATGTTCGTGAATAAGACAAACGATTCCAACATTCGTGTCTAGGTTATTGGTTTACTTGCGTAACAAGTCTTTGACCTGGTTTTTATAACAACAAAACTAGAGAAACTTACTTACATTGTTATCACATTCACAATTGACTTAATGGAATGTCGCTAATCCCATCTTGGGACAATATTTATTCTACAGTTTTATTTTCACACCAGATTTCAAAGAAATATCATGAAGAAAAGGTGTCAGATTTTATTGCAGACATTGCTGTGAAGAATGCTGTAAACAGCTCTTTTCCTGATCTCACAAATCTATTTCAGATTTTAGGCGCAATCTTTATACTAGGGCATTGCATAAGTAAACGCAACACTGCTATAACATTTACTTACTTACTTACTTACTTACTTACTTACTTACTTACTTACTTACTTACTTACTTACTTACTCACTGGCACTATCGAACCCGTAGGTTCATGGCCGCGCGGACATAAGCTCTCCTTACATCCCTACCCTGAACTAATGCTTTCCAATTATTACCTGTATAATCTACTTCCCTCAAATCATAGTTAATGTTATTCTCCCACCTCATTCTTGGTTTACCAACTGGGCGTTTTCCCTCTGGCTTTCCTACAAGAAGCTTCCATGCACGTCTTTCATTCCCCATACGTGCAACATGTCCTGCCCATCGCAGTCTACGAGACATAACTGTTATTATATCTGGCTTCCTATAAAGACCATGTAGTTCATTGTTATGTAGTCTTCTCCATTCACCTGTCTGTTCATCTCTCTTTGGTCCAAAAATAACATTATAAATATTATATTTAGGTTAATTTAGACATTACGAACTTTGTATTGTCTCCTGCTAAGTCAACTATACGTTGCCAAATTCTTGGAATGTGATGCACTCCATCTGCAGCACCATTTCTGGATATCTCTCTCACTCTTCGATCTAGAGTTTTCTGGATTTCAACTCTTGATTTAAATCTAGTGCCTCGTAAGTTCTTCGATCTTTTAGAATAAGTTAGAATCACAAGAGCTCTCGTGCGCTGAATTTGGTGGATGTTCGAGTACTTCTCAATTTGATTTACAAACTTGCATTAAAACTTCTACTTGGGAAGGTGTAACATATACAGAATGGAAGTAATACAATCCACCTTCTAAAAAAAATCCACTGAACATATTTTTAGGGTGGTGTTACTTACTAAATGTGAGACACTGTGAACGTATTCACAAAAATATTGCTATTTCGAGTCCTGCAATTTTACATATTTATAGAACAAATACTGTTCAACAACATACTACAAGATTACAATGAGCAATCAACACTTTTAAAAGTCATATTAAAGCACCGTCGAGGTTATGTAATAAGATATTAAATATAAAATTGGTGCCTGGTAAGTCAGTCGTCCTCAACTAAATTATTATACTTCATCAAGTAGTTCCAAATGGAGGCCTTTTAAAAACAATTTTTCATCTTCTGCATTTTAACTGGTATTAACGACTGACTTACCAGCTACCAATTTTATATTTAATATCTTAGCCCAATCTCCTCAGAAGACGAAGTACACTCGCCGGCTGTTAAATGGCCCTCATCTCAGAAGACGAGATACAGTCGCTTAATTCTGCCTGTTAATATTTCTCATTTTTTGTACATCCTTTGATAGGGTAATCTTTTGTTAACATTTATGAATAGTAGAGGAATGTGTTTTGGACTTCACCCTCATTGAGATCTCGAGTACCGTTATCTTTTGTTCGTTTTGAATGTTTGAAAACAGGCGATATAATTTACGGTGTTTTAAATTCGGTTTCTGGGGAAATGCATTGAACATTTGAACCTGAAGCGAATGGGTTAAGATTGCAATAGTCACCTCTAGGAAGGCTGATCTAAAACAGTATTGTCATTACTTACGGAATGCCCTAGTATATAAAAATGCAGACCCCGTATATTTGTGCATGCAAAACCCGAAATATATTCGGTCGATTGACGTGAAATCTGATACAACGTTGTATTCGAATACGCGTGTGTTCGAGTTCAAACGACTTAAATTTGCAATATATCTTACGTTCGCTATGGCTATTAATAAAGCCCAAAGGCATTCTTTGGAAGTGGGCGGTTTGAATTTAAAAAATACCTAATGTAAATTCGTTCAAATCGGAAAAATGGACAAAGTTTTTACCGCACTGAAAAGCAATGAAATTTAAAGGAGAACTCCGGGAATGTGCTGCACCAGCAGAATTAATTTATGTATATGTTTAGTTAAATAATTAAGGGGTAATTTTATGAAAATTTATATCGTAATTATTTTTAGATACCCCGTGCTGTTTACCCGGCGTTGTCCGGTAATCTGCTCATCCCGATCTTCTTAGTAAAATGAGCTGAAATACGAAAATTAATGTACTTCTTATGAATAGTTGAATAAGTCAAATGAAAAATAATTACAAATGTATATCGTAATTATTTTAAGACTCCCCGTGCTGATTACCCGGTGTTGCCCGGGAATCTACTTATCTCTATCTTCTTGACATAAATGAGCTAAAAGACAAAATTCGTTATTGTGAGTTATTCATAAAAGAATACCCGTCATGTGCTGCTATGCTTGCACAGGAATCTACGTACTTTTTTGTAGAGCTTTTTGGGATATTTAATTCTGTGTACATTAATTTTGTGTATTTATTATGTTTAGGCAGCGTAAGCCATTTTAAGCGTCCAAAGAGTTACTTTTTTCACGTTTTCCACTACAAAGGGCGATTTTTAAGGGTGTAGGAGGTGCGTATCACAACTCTCTTATAGCCTATGTTCATCCCGGGAATCTCCTGAACATTTTACTAAAACCCCATCACAATCGGATCAACAGTATGGCCGCGCATAAAGTATGAACAAATAAACAAACCAACAAACGAAACATTAATTTTTATCATCATCGTCATCTGCATTCATGGATTAGGTCTGTTGACCCGTTCCGACTTCAGTCCATCTCTTTCTAGGTCTGCCCACATCTCGGATGCCTTTATGTTTGTATTTTGTTATTTGTTTTGGATTTAATTTTTATATATTACATAATAAATCTATTAACCACAATATATTAACCTTCGCAGAGATCACGTGACCTTGGGATTAGAGACAAGAACTCTTCCAGATTGTTAACATTTCATGAAACTTGTAACATGAAATTATAAGTATTGGTGTCAAGAGACAATTCTGGGCTGTGCATTTTATGCAGTTTTGTTATTCTTATCAAATTTGAAGTATTACCATTAAAAAATCTAGTTCAGATGTAGCCATTAATACAATTCTGGAACACAGGAGGGGGCACTGCATAAATTCATTGCCAACCTCGAGAGATTTAAGCAAAAACTCATTCAAATTTCAAGAGCACTATTTCTTAACGATCTCGATAGCGTTGTGATGCATAAAGCATCCGGAAACTCTTGCCAACAAGTGATTTATGATTTTCACACTGACCTTCTGATGTTCCTACTCTAGTGACCAATAGTATTAAAAATATTTCACAAAGTAACCCTCGCCTTTTCCTTTTTGATTCCACACATTCTTCCTATTCATTCAATGTAATCACGTCATCAATTCCCCTTTGAATCATTTCTGATTTTATTTTATGAATCTATGTATTGCATGATCTTCCTTTTTTCACTTGGTATTTTTTTTCACTCTCAGCATATTTTATATCGAAAAGGAGGCCGATCTTTTCTGTTTTTGCTTTTATATCTACATTGTTTTAATTGGAATATTGCTTACCTTAGGAACATTTACGTTTTCATTTTGTGTATCCTTGAATTCGTAGTGTTCTTGGTCTACCGACTGGGCGTTTTTCCTCTGGTTTTCCTACATGAATAGCATATTTGTATTTAATTATATGTAACAGCTGCGGAGAAACATAGCGAGGCTACAATAACAGTATCTTTCATCTCCTAGTCCTTACAGATATGCGACCTATTGGGAGAGAATATATTATTTTTTTGTCATATTCTCTCCCAATTGCTCGCATATCTGTAAGGACTAGAAGAGAGAGAATGAGCATTAGTCGTGCTGGTTCAGTTCAATTACAAAAATAATACAAATAAATATATTGATTACATTGCAAGGTTTTAGTTAAACTGACTGGGAAAACAAAATACCTGTAAATTTTGAAGCCAGTTCTTTATCTTTGATTTTTTCTCTCGTTCTACGTATACTTCATTTTGTATTAAGAGTTACGTTCCTAATTTAGCCTCCATTTCCTTCTTTCTCGACTTTGATTTTGGGATCACTCACCTAGGGAGCTCTGCTACGTCCTTGAAAATTTTCGGAAGATAAGTAGTGTCTCAATATCACACACAAGAAAATAATAATAATAATAATAACAAACATTTCGAAGATAAAGCTCAAGAATGAGGTGGGAAAATAACATTAATTATGATTTCAGGGAAGTAGATTACAGGGAATGATTGGAAAATGTTAGCTCAGGATAGTGATGTATGGAGAGCTTATGTTCGCTCGGCCATGAACCTACGGGTTCGATAGTGCCAGTGAGGTAGTTAGATGCCGATTACCGCCACTATAATAATTCCGCATGTTAATTATTGTCAAGCGGAATATCTTTGATTTTTTTTCTCTCTTCCTACGTATACTTGAAGAAGAAGACTATGATTGTTGTCCGTATAGCGACATTTGAATTGCGCGGGCGGGGCTAAAGTGCTGGTCAGAAGAGATTTGCGAGTCGCCAATCGTGTGTCAAAAGAGCCCGCGCAAGCACCGAAATTTCTAGATGTCTCCACTAATATTTCCTTCCCCTTTCGGGTAGGTTCGGTAGCCAGAATCTTCTACTGTTTGAAGCGTCTCGAACCTAAGTCTAGAAAGTTCTTCGCCGCCTATATATTTGATACCAGTCAGACTTAGTTTGACGGCGATAACAGTGTCTTGTCTTATGTACGAGAAATCGTGGTGAACAGATTCATCAGTCACTGTGAAAATAATTATGACTGAGATAAACATTGAAAGAACATTAATTGTGAGTAAAAATTGTGATAAAAAATTACTGATAATTTGTGGAAAGAAATAAAATGTTAAGTGAGATTTTAAACAACATATGTGTGTTAATTTACGCCGAAATAACTTACTTACTTAATTACTTACTTAATTACTTACTTACTTACTTACTTACTTACTTACTTACTTACTTACTTACTTACTTACTTACTTACTTACTTACTTACTTACTTACTTACTTACTTACTTACTTACTTACTTACTTACTTACTTACTTACTTACTTACTTACTTACTTACTTACTTACTTACTTACTTACTTACTTACTTACTTACTTACTTACTCATTGGCAGTATCGAACCCGTAGGTTCATGGCCACGCGGACATAATCTCTCCATAATCCATATCCCGAGCTAATGATTTCCAATCATTCCCTGTATAATCTTTGGCATGGGTTCCCTGAAGCAGTCGCCGCCCGGAGAACCGAATGGGGGACTATTTGACCTCCGGAAAATTTTACCCCAGTTGAACCCATGCTCGCATTTCTTGACGGTTGTATTTTTACGGTGAAAGATCGTCACTCTTTCGACCAAGGTACTTTTTCCTCTGGCTTATCACCTTCGACCAGTCCGGCATGGGTAACCCTATCGGCAGCAATGCTACCGCCGGCATAGCTCTCAGGATCATTTAAGCACGCAAGCCACTCCACCACGACAAGGTAAAGATACCATGGAGGGAGCCGAAATAACGTAAAGGTCATCCTAGTGACAGTAAGTAAAAGTACTTACAAAAGAAAATGTTAAACCAAGTTAGAGCAAGAAAGAGAAAGGAAAGCAGAGATATCGAGGTATATCTTGTAATGGGAATGTAAGACCTATTGTATAAATGTATACTGCAAAACAGTTGTATAATTCACGCACTTAAGGCAGGCATTCAACTCGAATTTTCTCAGAAAACGGGGTGGTAGGGGGTAGGAACGTAGCAAGCGGAGGGTCACAGATGTTGTTAATTAACTGTGAAGTAATTAATTGCACAATTACTTGCAATATTGACAATCTGTTTTCCAGTGTAATTATCTAGTTCTTTCGTTACAACCTATTCACTACCTCTTATGCAAGCCTGTACAAAGCGATATGTACTTAATTTTATTAGAACTTTTATAGTAGTTTCACTTGCCAAAACTTGATTTTCTTCTTGCTTCATCCGAGTAAGGAAGGTCAAAAATAAAACCAAACAATAATACAAGAAATGTTACTGCAAGATTGCACATTTCACAATCATGAATAAATAAAACATGCATAAGCAAATAATAATAACAATAATAATAATAATAATAATAATAATAATAATAATAATAATAATAATAATAATCGTAGTACATTCACGAATTTAGGCCATTTGTTGACCTGTTTCGATCTCAAGAGAAACACCATCCAAAAGTCTATTGAGTGGATGTCCTGGTCTTCTTCCTGCACGTTGATATCTTAACATAATAATAATAATAATAATAATAATAATAATAATATAGGTGCGAAACATGGACTCTTACTTTAAGGGAGGAAAGGAGATTACGAGTATTTGAGAATAAAGTTCTTAGGAAAATTTTTGGACCAAAGAGAGATGAACATACAGGTGAATGGAGAAGACTACACAACAATGAACTACATGGTCTTTATAGGAAGCCAGATATAATAAGAACAGTTAAGTCTCGTAGACTGCGATGGGCAGGACATGTTGCGCGTATGGGGAATGAAAGACGTGCATGGAAACTTCTTGCAGGAAAGCCAGAAGGAAAACGCCCAGTTGGTAGACCAAGAATGAGGTGGGAGAATAACATTAACTATGATTTGAGGGAAGTAGATTATACAGGGAATGATTGGAAAGCATTAGCTCAGGATAGGGATGTATGGAGAGCTTATGTCCGCGCGGCCATGAACCTACGGGTTCGATAGTGCCAGTGAGTAAGTAAGTATAATAATAACTTTATTAAGGATTTTCCCTACATTACAGTAGTTATCCTTGAGCCCAAATGTATTTTCATCCGCCACAGATTTCTATACTCAACATCATCTTTGAGGTCTCTGCTGATCATGTTTCTTCTCACTTCATCCATCCACTGTTCCCTGGATTTCTCTCTCCTTCAGCATTCCAATCCAGCACTATTCTTGGTAAAAGGTAAAGCAATCCCACTACAGACCTCAGGAGACCCTTGGGGTAGTAGGAGGTTAAGGCTCCCACTTTTTCTGGACAATCGGCACTTGAAGTCAGCTGAGTTGTCAGCTCTGCGTGACGGCCGTCTTTACCCCCAGAACAAGCGTCCGATACTCATTTCCGTTAGAGGCTGAGTCGATCCCAGGGCCACAGTGCCGCCAGAAAGTTTTGGTCAGTTTAAAAACCCTGACATCATCGGAACTCGAACCCTCGACCTTTAGGCTTGTAGCGAAGTGCCTTAACCACTACGCTACAGCTCGCAGCATAATTCTTGGGATTCTGTTATTTTCCATAATAATAGTATTAATAATAATAATAATCTATCCATCCATCCATAGTAATTCTACCCGATGACAGGTCTTTCACTGCTATCGTAGATTTTCATGCTATGCTTTACAGCTTTACTAGGGAATTGTAGGTGTGGTAGCTTCCCGTTGCTTTCCACACCGGTGAAGGATGATTATGATAATGATAAGGATGATGATGATGATGATGGTCGGATGATTTTCGGGGACCGTTGGGCCCTAAGCTTCCTGACATTTGTCTTACAGGTGAGGGAAAACCCCGAAAAAACCTCATCCAGGAGCCTGTCTCGACCGGGAATCTAATCCGGACCCGCTGCGTGACAAGGCAGCATGCTACCTCGAGACCACAGTGGTGGACATAATAATAATAATAATAATAATAATAATAATAATAATAATAATAATAATAATAATAATAATAAATAATAATAATATTATTATTATTATTATTATTATTATTATTATTATTATTATTATTAGTATACTTTAAATTAGGAATTTCTTTACAAAAATTAGTTTTCCTACAATCCATTGTAAACGTTACTCCTCCACACATCCCTATTATCTGCACCACTCTCTGTTAATCCTCTCGACACCATATTTCTGTCCACTCCTTGAACCCACTGTTCTTTTGGTCTCCCCTTTCTTCTGTTGCCCTCCGCTTCAACATGTAATATCGTCTCAGGTGTTCTGTCATCTGGCATCCTCTTTACATGGCCAAACCATTTCAGTATTTTCTTCAAAAAAACTTTTAGAACATATTTTTGAATCGCAACCGACTTCCATTTCCTGATAGCAAGCATCTGGTTAGCATCCTTTCTCACTACATCCTCTCATATATTTTTTTGGTCTTCTTGTCCTTCTACTCTCATATGTTCGTTTTCATCATGTTAGCCCATTTTGTTTCGACCTTCAAACTTATTTTACATTGAAATGGCACGTTTCCAGACATTCGTCCCTTATCAAACTTTATATACTAAGTCTCTTCTACAACCCCAAGAAGTCTGTAATACCAATTCTGAAACACTCTTTATATTAGTGGCAACTCTATTTAAATATAGAATATTATTTTAATTGATGGTAAACAAGGAGGAAAATAATTTGAAATGTTTACATAAAAATTGCTACATTCATTTGAAGCACCCTGTGTGATGAAGGAGTTGGAAATTATATTGAGAACTGCAAATATGAGTCAAAAGTTGAATGAGTGTATAACTATAAAATTCTAAAAATACGAGGTAGATTATGAACTGGGAAGTCGTGGAAGTTATAGTCAACTCCATAAAACTTGAAAAGATCTTAGAAGTGAGAACAAGCAATTAGCGTGATACATAAAATGGTGAAAAGAATAATAATTTATGGGTTTGTTTACAAAAAAAACTTCTTGCAAGCTCCGCTCTTCAAGATCTTTACTTCTGAAGTAACCGAGAACACTTCCTGGTTACATTCTCAAACTTTCAAACAGTCCATATTTTTGTTTAATATCTTATAGGCATATTATACAGAGTGAATATAAGTATTCTTCTTCTTCCTTCCGAGTATTAGGCCAAGGCCTGTTACGATCCTATAGAAAATTTTCCCTCCAGCGTTTCATAGGACGGCCCAGGGATCTTCGTCCTCTTGGTATATAATTATAAAAACAGCTTTGGGGATCCGATTTGAACTCATTTTTTGAAGATGGTGTTTCCAATTTAGTTGGTACTGTTTAATATATTCCAAAATTGGCGTAGTCTTCAATCCTTTTAAGATATCGGTGTTCCTTTTCCGATCCCATCTTGTGTAACCCGCTGTTCTGCGCATGCATCTCATTTCACAAGCCGTTATTCTGCTTTCATGTTGTCTTTTTAGTGTCTATGCTTCACTACCATAGGTCAACACTGGTCTAGCCATAGTGTTGTATAAACGTAATCTGGTGTTTTCTTTTTTTTTTTGGACAAGGCATGGTTTCATAACTTGATTAATAATTCCCAAACTTTTATTATAACTACCAATTTTTTTCAGGGATATCCTTTTTATCCCAGATAGAGAGATAATATCCAAGATATTTAAATTGATTAGATCTCTCTAACATTTTATTCTGGAGACAGATTTTACTTTGTATGGGGTCCTTCCCATGAAATGCCATCATTTTAGTTTTGTTAATTGATATTTCCATATTAAATTTGGCAGTTATTTTTTTTGTAAATTATAAATTGATCGTTGCAAATCATTTTTGGAAAGATTATTATTATTATGATTATTATTGTTATTATTATTATTATTATTACTGTTATTATTATTATTACTATTATTATTATTATTATTATTATTATTATTATTATTATTATTATTATTATTATTATTATTATTATTATTATTATTATTATTATTATTCACTTACTGGAGCAATAAATTGTGTTTTCCGTTTTCTATTTGAATACGTGTAGATGGCATGGGCACAGATTCTCCAAAACCTAAACTAAGGCTGTGCGAGAGAGAAAGAGAGAGAGAAAGACTGAAACTGCATTTCTTACTAGAATAGTGATATAAATTAATTAATAGAATATGTTCAGAGTGAGATTATGATTTAGATCTTGCATTGAAAACTAGATGACTCTGCTAGCGGCATAATTAATTCTCCTTTATATAATCAATGAACAAACAACTTCAAGGAGAATACTGTTTATGTAATCAACATTGTATGTGATTCTGTTTGAAGGATCAACAAAACCCAATACGGTAATAATGCTAGACTAGTTTCAACTAATGATAAAAAAATGCACATAGAACGTAGATACTTAAGAGTTAAATGAAGGATGTTAATTGCAAAGTTTCTAACTCTATCTCTCTCTTTCTTAGTTTATCCTCTTTTTCTAAAGGCTATCCGCTCTTAAAGTGATCCTCGTCAAAACAAAACCATGTGACCTGCTCGCTTTTCATTGGTTATGGACACCGACTTACGATGTAGAAGCAATAAGTACGCGAAAAAGTAGTTCGCTTCATTAAATTAAAAATTTGTCTTCTGAATGTACTTGTTATTCTTCGTGAATGAAATTAATAATATTAAAAACATAGAAAATATTCTAAAATATACCTAATCAATCAAACCATAATATCCAGAGCTTTTTAACATATGGTGCTGAAGTCTGGCAAATTCCTACCAGGGAAATGAAAAGAATTGTAAGTGCAGACACTGGATGTTTTAAGAATATCAAACTGTGGAAAAATCTTAGAATGGATAGAATTAACGAAATAAAGAAATAACGGAAATTATCGTGTGTACAAGAGAGGTCCGAACATTATTGAAAAGAATCAGATTACCGTGGTAGTGGTCCAATGTCAAGAGAATGCCAGACCAAAGATTGGACCAGAAAAATTGTTATGTTATGGGGATCCTCAATGGCAAGGAGGTAGAGGGAAGACCCCGCAGAAAACTTGGATAGACGGGGTACAAGCAGCAAGGAATATCCAGAGGAATGGAATTGAGGAAGATCATTGGATGGACAGAGGAGGAATGGCGTTTGGTTTCCGGAAGACGGCGGCAGCTGCCATGATACCGGATGATGATGAATTATGATTATTATTATACCTAATCAATAATTACAACTTAAAATTAGTTTATTACATGAATGGGCGATGCATTTGAAGTCCTGCTTTAAGAGGCTTCTGATGGAACAAAATGGCTGAAAGTGTCGAGTCTTCTGTTGCTGGTCGTAGGCTTCCTGTCAAAAGTGACAGTGATTGAGGCGCGAAAGGCGGAAGGATACAATTGGCGTTTGTAGATGTTAGGGCCACTCTAAAAGCGGATAAGGTATAGCTACTTTTACCTGTAATAAGTGATCTCAAGGTAGCGTGCTACCTTGTCACGCAGCGGACCCCCGGCTTCGATTCCCTGTCGGAATATGTCTTTGGTCCTATTTGTGTTTCTTTCTCGGGGGGTTTTTCCTCCCCTCACCTGTAGGAGGAATAAATGTCAGGGAACTTTAAGGCCCAAACGATCCTTCGAACATCATCTGGCCATCATTATCATAAGTAATGTCACGAGTGATTTCCAAATTATCGATAAATTCACGACTCACGAAGTGAGGAGTGAATTTATTTAGATAATTTGGAAATCAAGTGTGGTATTTGTTAGGATTATTTAACGAATAAAATTAAGCTGTTTACTCACAAATCATTATTTAAATATAGTTATTTTAAAATATGTATATATGTAATGTACACCGCGATGTTTGAAAACAAATGAGAAACGATTGGTACGCTTCATTTGCTTCTTTTGTTCGTCACTGCAACCAGATCATCTTATTTACTGCCAAAGGAACGCAATATTGTAAGAATGCTCTCTAGTGGAGAAAAAATGAAACACATCAAACTGTATATTAATTCATTTCTGATGTCTTATGATGTAAATATGACAATTATGTTTTTCTGGAAAAAATACAGTTAAAAAAGTGCAAACAGTGGTTTATTTTTTTTTGGTATAATTAATTGCTACAATTTTTTTATATTAACTCCCGCATGCACTATGTGTTGACATTCATGCACTATATATACAAACTGGTAGCCGTATTTCTTAGTGGGTCAGTCACTGCAGAATAATGCTATGACCTATTCAGAATGTTAAAAAGGAGGTGCTTTCTTTATTATGATAAACTTTAGTTGGTAAATTCTAGGCGAAACACGAACTGTGATTGGTTGTAAATCAAAAATCATTGTAACGTGATTGGTCATTGACTCCCATTTGGGACATGAATTAAATAGTCATTACTAACATATTCATTAAGTTTATGATTAATGGCTGTCCTGGTGCATCATCACCTATCATACATCATCCGGGCAGCGTAACTCTGCCTTCCAGGAGCCTCAAACTCAGAAGTGGGTTAGAATAACACCATGTCAGGAGAGAATGCCAGAATGTCGAAACGACAACGTGGTAGCATTGAATAATAATAATAATAATAATAATAATAATAATATTAATAATAATAATAATAATAATAATAATATTAATAATAATAATAACAATAATATGCCTCTATGGAGCAGAAACATTAATTTTGAACAGAAAAAAGATATCGAAAATATAGTGAAAAAAAATGCAAAATTATAAGAAAAGTTTTAGGTCCACAAGTCATAGGTGAAGCATTTAGACTCAGAAGTAAAAATGGAAATAAAAATATATACAGACATTCATAGTGATATTAGGAAACGAAGGTTAAAATTTTATGGCCATGTTAAACGAATGAACTCAAATAGACTTACAAAACAGATAATGGAATTCTACGAAAACGGAAGTAAAGCTCCGGTGGATACTATGAAGTGGATTGATGAAGTCAAAAAGGACTTAAAATTGGCAGGAATTACTAAAGAAGATATCCCAAACAGAAATATATTTAGAATTAAGGTGAATAAGTGACAAGTTGACCAAGAGGACAAACCGAAGAAAACAACTGGAACAAGTTGGACAGATGATAGAAAACAAGCTCATAGCAAAAGAATGAAAGAAATTTGGGCTCAAAGGAAACGCCTCTAAGTACTTTGCGTAGTCCTACATGGGCTCATCCGCAATCAAAAAATAAATAAAAATATTTCTACCATTATGTCCACCGATGTGGTCTCGGAGTAGCTGCCACGTACTTAGCGGACACCGGATGGGAACAAGTTTGCTGGGTGATGTGTTTATTTATTTTTTTCGGACTTCTCCTCACCTGTAAAACAAATGTCAGGAAAATTGAAGGCTCAAATGATCTCCGAACATCATGTGGCCATCATAATCACCATTAACATATTCGCCGTGTTTGGTATGAATGTATGTGAATGGTGAGTTTCGCCTTAATATTGTGTTGTCTCCGTGGAAACCGTAACATTAGTGTTATTGAATCTCCAAATATTTTGAAACCCTATTTCGCCACCAAGGCATGTTAGGGTTGTAGCGTATTATAACAATATTATACTAGTAAAGTAAAGTGAAGTGATCCCACTACAGGCCTCAGGAGGCCCTTGGGGTAGTAGGAGGTTAAGGCTCCCACTTTTTCTTGACAATCGACACTTGATGTCAGCCGGGTTGTCAGCCCTGCGTGACGGCCGCCTTTACCGCAGAACAAGCGTCTGGTACTCATTTCAGTTAGAAGCTGACAATATTATACTATACATTGTAAAACAGAAATATATATATATTTTTTTTTGCAAATGTCCCAGGTTGCCTTTCGACATTTGTGGTATTCTCTCCTGGCATGCTTGTAACCCACTTCTGAGGTTGGGGCGCCTGGAAGGCGGGGTTACGTTGCCCCGATGATATGACGGGTGATTATGATGATAGTGATGCGCCAGGAGAGTCCCTAATCCTAAGCTTATTCTAAGATGAATATGAATGATGATTATTGCGATGGCCATATGATTTTGGGGACCGTTTGGGCCTTAAAGTTTTCCTGACATTTGTCTTACAGGTGAGGAAAAACCCCGATAAAAACCTCGCCCAGAAAAACTATCCCGCCAGGGATCGAACCCGGGCCCACTGCGTGACAAGGCATCACGCTACCTCAAGATCACAGCGGTGGACGAAAAACAGAAATATTGTCTTATGGTTTTGAATAAGTGTAATGAATTTCATAAATCGTCTATAAGTGTCTTAGAAAACACTACATATAGTTATGAATGCGTGTTATTAATTTCAAAAAATATTGATAATAATTTTGGTTCTTAAAAATCACTTCACACATTGAGACAGAAGCTACAGATTGTATTGAATCTTGACATTTACAATTATGATCACTGTTGGGGTTAATATTAAATCTCCTAAAATAACTTCCAAACTTTCCATGGGCACATTGAGCTGTTCGCTGATTTGGGGATGCTGTCTATTTTATCCGGCCTTCATAATCGTCGTCCATATCATTTTCGCTTTCTTTAATATGCTTTGTCTTTCTAAAATGTTCCTGTTGTCTCGGAGGTGACATTGAATTAATCACTCTCCAGGAAGGGCCTTCACATCCTTGTATGATCAATAAAAAGTGTATGTGTGATCCATAGTTACGGACAGGTCGTATCCCTGTAAAGCCCGAGTGGAGTGGGGCACGTGAAATACCTATAAAGGATAAACTAAGTTTGAGAGATTATTTTTTTGTATTGTTATTAATGTAATTTGTTTCTTCTTTTCAGGTAAGTATAATCTGTTGAGACTCGCACAGATTACATCTGCACCTCTAAATTTCACGTAAGTGGTAATACTTATACTTGTTTAGAATAATTGTAATATATCTGTTAAAACAGGGTTCACTTCTATATTAATAATATATTTTGTGATCTAAATTTCAGTTTTAATAATCCCGAGCAACGGAAATTATATATATATATATATATATATATATATATATGTGAAAGTTTTCTTGGGTTTTCCGCGTCTAGGATTCAAGTTCGGCCTCTGGTCACTATTTCCGACGTTTCGGCATATGATCCCACATGTCATTATCAAGGAATGATAAGTTCGAGTCACAGGTTTAGGTCTTATATAATAAAATGCACAGAGTTTTCGCTGTGGTCCGTTTCCGAAGACTTACAACCATCCAAAGTTTAGTTCTTATGTTGTTAAATACCTTCAGTTTTCAGCGTACGGCTTCGGAAACGGACCACACTGAAAACTGAAGGTATTTAACAACATAAGAACTTCTTCTTCTTCTCCTCCTGTTGGAAGCTGAATTTCTTTCCCAACATTTGACCCCTCCCCTAGCCCGTCAAGGAAACATCCAGTTTCCTGGATGCATCCTCGACAACTGAGAAGGGAATCAGTGGTCATGAAACCAACTTCCGGCTACTTTAGGGATATATATTTACCCTCTTTCGCCCTTTTGTGTTTCGTCAGTATTGATAACGAGCGTATATCCCAGTACCAACCATAACCAGCCGTAGATCGGGTAAACCTTGGATGGTTGTACGTCTTCGGAAACGGACCACAGCGAAAACTCTATGCATTTCATTATAAAGGACCTAAACCTGTGACTCTAACTTATCATTCCTTGATAATGGCATGTGGGATCATGCCGAAACGTCGGAATCAGTGGCCAGAGGCCGAACTTGAATCCAAGACGCGGAAAACCCAAGAAAACTTTCATTTTCATACTTATATCCGCGAAAATCTGCAATATAACACATATATATATATATATATATATATATATATATATATATATAATCATATATATATATATATATATATATATATATATATATATAATCATGGATTAAAACAACTGTCGAACCTTCATGAGCTCAGACGCCATTTGTATCATTCAACTTGTTCCTGTAGCCCTCTGCATTCAATAGCTTTTTAATTCAAGTTTTTTTACTGGAGCTTTTTCTTTATTTCTTTCTTCTTCAAATATTAATTTAGGCATCATTTCTTCCGGAATATTTTTTTAGGAATATTCCACAATACAGTGTTTCTCACTCAACCCAAAGTGATATATCTCCAGAGACTCCTGTCTAAAGCATCTTCTTCCCTCAAATTTCTATCTTCCATACTTTTCTTCACTCCATTCATCCATCGTTCTCTAGCCCTGCCTCTTCCACTTCTTCCATTAGCTTTACAATTAAGGATCTTCTTTGGTATTCTCTCTTCTTCCATTCTTATGAGGTGTCCATACCTTTCAAACGTTTTTCTTTTATTTTTCCTAATGTTTTTATTTTTTCAACTTGCATAATTTCCCTTATTGCGCTATTATAATAGACTTATTTAAATAGTTTTTTAAATAAATATTTATTGAATATCCGTTTGAAAAGTTGTTTAAAGAAAAGAAAATTGTTTTAAACACATAGTTATATCAAGATTTTTAAAATGCATTATGAATCTCCGTTGACATCACTATATAAAATTCTTAAATTATAAAATTATGATATCTTGAAGGAACTACGTTTTACAACCGGTCATTGAATACATACACAGATACCAGAACAACTGGATGATTAATTTGCGACGAATGAGTTCAGATAGAGTTCCCAAGGCAATGCTTCGTTATTGTCAAACAGCAAGAGATCTCTGGGCCGTCCAAGGAAACGCTGGATACAAAATTCATCAGTGAGATCGTAACAGGCCTATAGACCTAAGACTTGGTTGGATGAAGAATAAGAAGAAGAAATTATACGATTAGTACCTTATTCTCAGTCGTCTTCAACTATTAGCAGTATAAATTTTTATAAGAGCCCTGTTTTGTAGCAAGAATTAATAGACTCTAAATACTAAAATATAATTATACGATTAATAGTAATAACTGGAAGGCGCACAAACGTGCACACGAGTCTATTACCAACATAGAAACCCAAATGAATGGTACCTACCCTTCTAAGCTATAATGAATAACATGTGCATTTGGAGTGGGGAAGGTGACTTTATGGGAGGAGTCATCGCCCTTATAAGGCAAGGACACGTGACAAAACGCTCTCACATACACTCACACTCATACGTTCTACAAGAAATAAGTCCTACAGCAACCGTCCGCGACCTTTAGTAAATTTTAAAATCTTAACTATCTTAAAATCCAAGATAATTAGTAACTCAGAATTTTAAGTGATATTAAATACACGTGGACGTAAATAAAATCATCTCCACTCCGAATATTAGTGAGATATAAAACGATTGTAATTATCTATACATTGTTAGTGCAAAATTATTCAATAAACTGGAGTAATACGTTTAAATTTATTTATAATTACATAAATAATATAAACATCCCTGAGTTATCATATTCTACCCTGAGCGAACCGACAAGAATGGAAAAATGTGTTGAAACAAATGTATAGTTAACTGTGAACATGGGTACCGGAAAAATGTATATTCATTGTAAAAGCCGGAATAATAATATAAAAAAATATTATTATTATTATTATTATTATTATTATTATTATTATTATTATTATTATTATTATTATTAAACATGACGGTTTCAGAGATGAAGGCTAAATACTTGGTTATCAAATCTGTCAGTAGGTATTAGGTCGTGAATTTTTTTTAATCAATCAATACTACAAATTGTTTATATCTAAAAACATAGCATCTTCATCCACAAGATCAATGTCTCACTGCCATTGCCAATGGACATAAAAACGACTATTATGTTCTCTTTGAACTTTCATAAAATAATCCTGTAGCTTGTTTGAGCTATATTAAGTTATTATTATTGCTTTGGATTGTAAAAATTTCTGTAGAGTATAAAATGGATGTAATCTGTTGAATCTAGATTTTTATGCATATGCATTGATTTATTGCGTAAGCATGCTATATTTCTTGGCGTGACTCCATCTCTTAAAATGCTCTGCTACATATATCACATTTTGCTTTGCGATTTTTTTTTTTCAAAGTTCACTTGGCATCCTTATCTGTTCTTGAGGTTTGACTCCTTTAAATTCATCTTGCGCTGTTTCAAAGTTCGTCTTTAAAATTTGCGAACTAAGTTCTTATAGAATTCTTCTATCTATCGCTCTCTCTCTCTCTCTTTCTCTTCTCTCTCTCTCTCTCCCATCTCTCTCTCTTTATATTCTCTGTCTCTCCCACTCCTCTCTCTGTACTATTTCGTTCTATCTCTCTCCCTCTCTCTCTCTCTCTCTCTCTCTCTCTCTCTCTCTCTCTCTCTCTCTCTCTCTCTCATTTGAATTTTCCGAAGATTCAATTTTTATTGCTATGTTTCTCACATGTACAAATACAATAAATAATGAAAATGGTAGTTAATAAGAAATGAGGGCAATTTTGAAGACATATATGAATGACAAATATGGAATATATAGGATCAGTAATTACAAACAGGAATGAAATACAGAAAAAACTAAACATTAGATTCCACCTTGGAAATGTATGCTGCCAAAACCGGACATCAACCTTTTCTTTATTACACGCTTTATATTAGCTTGACCTGTATCTATCTATCCATGTGACGGAATCTTTCAACGCGTTTTTCGCCCACTTAAAATCATTTGGTCGGCTTGAATCTTTGTATACTTGTAAAGGACCCGTGACAATAATTTCATTTTTTTTTTCTAAAATCCTGGCCAGAATCATCAGAAAATCAAAAAAAGTGTCTTTGTATCTATGTAACGGAATCTTTGAACACGAATTTTACCCACTTAGAAACATTGGATCGACTTGAAACTTTGTATACTTGTTAAGGACCCGTGATAATACAATATTGTTTTTTCTAAAATCCTGGCCAGAATCATCAGAAAATAAAATAAAGTGTCTTTGTATCTAAGTAACGGAATCTTTAAACACGATTTTCACCCACTGAGAAACATTGGATCGACTTGAAACTTTGTATACTTGTAACGGACCTGTGACAATACAATAATTTCGTATTTTGTTTCTAAAATCCTGGCCAGAATCATCAGAAATTCAAAACAATGAAAACTGGTATAATAGGTTGCGGACTTGTCGATTTTTTAGTCAATCGTTGTAAGAGCTCAGTTGGTAGAGCGGTGAACTGTAGTGGTATATAATTTCAGTAATCCATAGGTCGCTGGTTCAAATCCTGCTGGGAGGGTTTTTTTTTTAGAAGAGTATTACTTTTAGCTCAGATTACAATAGTATCGAATTTAAATATATTTACATTTTTATCTTATTTTGTAAAATATTAAAACTAAAAAATAAAAAATAAATAATAGTTTTAAAAAACTAACACAACACGCTTTATTAGAAAGCCGAACTAGAAAATGAAAAATAATTTTAATTTCCAACACGCTTGGGATAAAATTAAAGTGGTCAACAAAAAAATCATCACCACCACATATAGAATAAAACCAAAGTCATCATCAAAAAGAAAATAATTTTACCATCAAAAGCGTGGGGGTGCTCTATATCAATTAATATATTTGATAATAAACAGATATTGGTAAAAATAAAGTCTCTAAGAAGAAAATGTAAACATCATAAAAAGCACCCCACGCTTTTGATGATAAAATTATTTTATTTTTGTTGATAACTCTAGTTTTATTCTACATTTGTTGGAGATGATTTTTTTATTGACCACTTTAATTTTATCCCAAGCGTGTTGGACATTAAAATTATTTTTCATTTTTTAATTCGGTTTTCTAATAAAGTGTGTTGTTTTAGTTTTTTAAAACTATTATTTATTTAAATATAATCTATATACATTTCAAGTTATTACAATTATTTATACAATTATGGTAATATGTGCATTTTTAAATTTATTCTTCAGTTGTTCCTGTTTTCTCTGTTGTGTCGTGATTTCAGTTTCTCTGGAACTGGTGGGATATACCTGTAGCAGTAGGATTAGTTTTTCATTTGTTGTATTAATACTGATACATTATTTACCAACGTTGTAATTATAATTCCCTAAATATGACAAATCTATGATGATATTAAGCATTCTCGGTGTACGATACAGGATTGTTGTAATACCTATGGTTGCGGAGTCAGTAATTGTGTCGTAAGATTCGATATTTGCGAGATTAGCATATTCTGTTTTCCGAATAAAGCTGTCAGCGTCATTTCAGTGAAGGTTCAGGACTGAACTAGCGTTGATAACGTTCATTTCAATATCTGAAGAAATAGTGTTCCGTCTTGTGTGCCGTTAAGATCTGTATCGTCATCCGAGTTTCCTCTGCAGTATCATTATCCGGCACATGATGCAACCCGTATTCTCCGACACACCAGATTTATCTTTAAAACCCTTTCCTATATGCAGACTTCTTTTGATCTCAACTGTATATGCAGGCTTCGTTTAGACATCAACATCTGCGTACGGTACATTTTTTAAAAGAGCTTTTCTTATTTTATTACTTTTTTTTTTAATATTAGACTGGACTAACATACTACATTGTTTAAGTTACAGTACATTTTAATAATATTTTAAAATTCTTAATGTACATGTATATAAAATTTTGTTGGTCACACATATAAATGAATTATATAATAGAAATTGACAGTTAATGACAAATGAGGGGGATTTTGAGGAGGTGGATCAAATAAAATAAAATGACATTGACCATAAAATTAAACGATGAAAATAGATACAGGCATATATATATATATATATATATATATATATATATATAGTTAATGTAAAAAAATATTTTTCTATTGTTATTTTAGACCTTACCATAAAAATAAATTATATGTTGTTATTATTTACACATATTATTCTTCGTAAATCAATTTTACAGAATTAATTCAGTTTAGCGCTCAGAAAACTGGAATTATTCTTTGATGCCATGAAAAAAGAACGGAAAATAGGCGGGAATTTCATATTTGTAATTTGCTGGATTCGCTGTGTTGATATATAGGAACAGGCACAACTGAGCCTAAACCCTTTTCATTCTGATTTTCATTCAATTTTCATGATTCTGATTTTTATTATTAAAAAATAACCACATAAAACGTTCTCCGGATTTCTGTAAAGTTTTGAATTTAAATGTTTGGGACAGTCTATATCGGTTTCTTTGAAAAGACTAACAACATTAGAACATTAAGAAATCTTGAGTTTGCCATACTTGAACGCACGATGGCTACCATAAATTTCGTTATGAGCGATAAAATCCTGGTTATATGCAATTTGACACGTTAATGTTGTTTGAACTGGCCGATTTTATGTCGTCCACTTGTGTTGATTTTCTTGATCGCCCCGGTCTTCTTAAGAGAATCAGATCACAGAGAATTCCCAGAGTAAATGACTTGGAAAAGTTGGATGAAATGGGGAGAGAGAGCTACTTCCCTTCGTTAAATCTTTACAAGACCGAAGCCTTATTTTTCTAGCATACAGGATAACTGCTTCAACTATTCCTTTAAAATTACAGTTAATAATAATAATAATAATAATAATAATAATAATAATAATAATAATAATAACAATAATAATAATCAATTTAGTTGGTGTTTACTTGATGAAAATCCATATTTATTAATTAAATAAAAATAAATCTTAGTATTATTTGATTTTCATATTTATTAAGATATTCAGTGACAGCTGTTTCGGTACACTGTACCTTCTTCAGACATGTTAACAAGAAGGTACGGTGTACCGAAACAGCTGTCACTGAATTATATCTTAATAAATATGAAAATCAAATAAAACTAAGTTTTATTTTTATTTAATTAATAATGATGATATTAATAATAATCATAATCATCATCGTCATCATCATCCGACACGAATTAAGCTTTTGTAGACCTGTTTCGGTCCCATCTATCAGCCTTTGAGAGATTTTCCTGGGTTTATATTTCATCATTATTTTAGGGAATCTTGAATTATCCATTATTTTTACATGTTCTAGCCAGTTTAATTTATATCTGTTCAGTTTTTCTTCTACTGATTCTACTTCTAACTGGTCTAAAATCTCTTCATTCATTTTTCGATCTAAAATAGTTTATCATGTTGTCCTGAAAAAATTAATTTCCGTTGCCTTTATTCTGTTCCTGTCTCTTTTTCTTAATGTCGAAATTAATTAATTTCTATGCAGTTTTTCAAAGTACCAAATGACATGCCAAAGATGGAACATGTTCTGAAAGGCCTTCTGAAATCCATTTTAATTGAGGACAACTGATATATCAGGTACTTATTTTATTTTTTAAATTTTATTACATAACCTCAATATTGTGATTTACAATAAATTTTGGAAATATTAAGATTTTCAATGTTTACACATCTTTCTGTGCCTGAAGTTTTATTTTCCTCCTCCTTTCGTCCCTATCCATCCACTCTATGTCCTCTATACATCTTGTTCTCATTTCAATTATTTCTTGCATCTACGAGCTTCGAGGTCTTCCTTTCTTTCTTCTTCCAGGTGGACACTATTCCAATTTTTTTTCTGGGTAACCTGTCTTCTTGCATTCGTCGTACATGCCCATACCAATTTAATTGCTTATATCTTATACATAATCTACTATTGGATATTAAATATTCATTTTTTTCTCTATGACTTTATTTCTTATTTCCTCCAATTTTGAACATTTCCTATCTCTCCTCATCACACTGTATATTATTCATTATCTTTTACGGTCTCACTTACCAAAACATGGAATTCCCTTCCGACCTATGTCAGAGACTGTCAAACTATAACATCCTTCAAAAACAAATTAAAGAATTATTTAATAGCAAACTAACTTATACACCTCACTGATAGTATTCTTTTAACAGTTAATAAATTTAATTATCTATGAAAATAATATTAAGATTAACAAATATTTTCTCTTGTTTTGTTTTAAATATTGTACAAACGTAAAATTAGTTTTCTATAAACGTTAGACAGGGACAATTTAATACGTCTTGCTTGTATACACTTTATTATTAGTTTTAGTCTTAATTTTAACTAACATTAACTAGTTGCCTTATAGATCGTAATATAATAGATATTATATTTTGCATCAAATTTTTATTTAGTATTTAATATTAGAGTTAATTGAGATTGTTATATTCTGATGTAATATATGTTTGTCCTGGTGAGTGGAAGAGAAGACCACATGGCCTTAACTCCACCAGGCTAAATAAATAAATAAATAAATAAATAAAATACTCTCTTCAATAAATCCATTTCCATCGGCAAAGTTTTTGTTCTATAATAGTAATAATAATAATAATAATAATAATAATAATAATAATAATAATAATAATAATAATAATAATAATAATAATGATGATAATATCAGGTGCAGAAATAAATTAACCTCTAAATTGGCAAAACACTATCTATCTATCTATCCAGTGGGAATTGTTGAATGCGGCCCTGGGTGGGCGGCTACAACATCCCTTTTGGGCGAATAGTAGATTTATTAAAACACCGACGGATTCCAAGGCTTTACATTTTAGCCCCACTAGTTTTGAATTGAGGGTCCGAAATGTGGAGGGCAACAGATGTGTTAAGTGTTAAGAAAACCATAGCAGGAGATGAGTGGTGTAGGGTGATTAATTTGTATTACGAAGTGGTGAGATGCTGTAGATATAAAATGGTTTATGAACCTGATGGAACTACATCGCCTCTCCGTTATTCGCGGTTTCCTTATTCGCGGGTTAAAAAATTGCGACACAGTTCCTGTATTCGCGGCTAAAAATGTATTCATTCGCGGATCCAGTCGGTATGTTAGAATGGTTAGGTATCCTTTATTAACACATCGGCAATTTTTTATGCATGCACGCTCCAAGGCGACTTTTACGAAGAGTGATTCAAACCAAATGGATAAATAAATTTCAATGTAAAATAAACCGTATTGATTAAGCTTAAAGTTCGTTGTTAAAAGCGGTTGTCGCCGTATTTCACGTGCCGCTATGTCCTTTGATAAATACCGCCCTTGCCACGATAGGTGTTTTATTGTTTCAACTTGACATTCGTTACAATAATTTTGATTGACTAACACGTGTCTCTTCGTCTTTGTTCCCAGTTTATAATGTCGAGTGAAAGGAAAGAAATATTAGTTCTGAAGCGGGAAAAAGTAGTGTTGCCGCTTAATGTAAAATATAAATTCTTGACGGTTTACTCGTTGGTGAGTCGTTTCCATCCATATTACACTGTTTCAATATCAACTGTATGATTCATCAAGAAATCCGAAGACAAAATAAGGAATTCTATTAATGGAAATGACTCCAAATATCTCATTAAATTGATTTTATTTTGGTATTTTTTATTTTATTTTGGAACCTTGTAACCCCTGTGTGCCCTTACAAATTGCCATTCCACGTTCACGATTTCTGTATTCGCTGCATATTTACGGAAACATTTCCCCCACGATTCATCATACCATGTTTGCAGTTTTACCTGCGGACCTTTGGCAAAAGAATTACGTAAGAGGCTAGTGAAGTGCTTTGCGTGGAGTGTAGCATTGTATGGTGCAGATATTTGGACATTACCACGGAATGAGGAAAAGCGATTGGGAGCTTTTGAGATGTGGATATGGAGAAGGTTGCAACATTTAAAATTGACAGACAAAATAAAAAATAAAGATGTGCTAGGCAGAGTGGGTGAAGGAAGAACAATGCTGGAACTCATAAAGAAGAGGAAAAGAAATTGGATTGACCACTGGCTAAGAAGAAACTGCCTGCTGACGGATGCCCTAGAAGGAATGGTCAATGGAAAGAAAGTTAGAGGCAGAAAAAGACATCATGCTCTATTTAAAGCATTACTTTTTATGTGTGCGGGAGTGATTATTCATTGTATGAAGGATTCTCAGGATATTCGTTTTATAGGGAATTTACCTTCTCAAATGCCTTTAACCTCGTCTTGTTTAATAATTTCTAATTTTGCATCAAATTATAAACATTATTAAAATAAATGGTTTGTATGCAGATACAAAAAGGAAAGCTGAGTTAAGGGAAGAGTGGAGAATGCTGAGTTTAGAGTGAAATACCTGCTCTTGAGCAGAACACTATGTAAGTATGTATCCCCACGAATAAGGAGCTTTTACTATAAATTTAATGTATTTATAAATTTCTCATATTATTTTTTTTAGAAATTTGTAGCCCCCCGTGGACTCTCACCTCGACGTGGTGGGGGCGCCGAGTACTCAATGAACCAGACGACCAAATCGGGGAAGTTTAGCGTTTCTAACTTGCCGATTGGTTAGAGGTGAGAGGAAACTAAGAATAGTCCGGAACGTGGGAGACGTTTGCCAGAAGGTTGACATCGACCAAGAAGTCTGCAACGGTCTACGAGGCGACGTGATACCAGGCGATCATCACAACGGCTCAAGGGGCGGAAGCAGCAACCCTCTAAAGGGGTTAATACTTAGAGGAGCATGGATATATACTCTGAGACAGCAGCCCTGTCATTATCCTTACCCTGCACAGCGCTCGTAACGCGGTCAGGGGACATTTATTACTACTGATTCATCTCAAAGCAAAGGCCGGATTGGATTTCAGGATATGACATACCAAAGAAACGATAAAAAGAAAAATGAAGATATAAGAACAGAACTTAATATATTTAATCTCTGTGAAAGAATAAAATACTATACAATGCTTACCTTCAGCACGTATTACGAATGAATGAACAGCGCATACCAAGAAGAATGTATAATTATAAATCAGAAGGGAGAAGATTGTTGGGAAGACCATTGAAGATATGGAAGTACCAATTCGACCTATAATGAGATCGTAACAGGCCATTGGGCTTAATCCTTGTTGTTGTTGTTGTTGTTGATGATGATGATGATGATGATGATGATGATAAATTTGTATCGTTGCTAAAAAAATAGTAGTACTTTTAAGTAGAATTTTTGCATATGTTGGACATCCCTAGTTATTTTTCTTTCTTTCTTCTTAAGATGTTAATTTGTAAACACGTATTTAGTTCTGTTAGCAGTTTTGACTGATGACTACAATTTAAGAAGTCGCAACAGTTTTATGAGGAGACGTGTTGTAAAATTAAGAACATTATGCATGTCTTGCGTGCAACTTGGTTCGCAATAAAACTCCAATTATTCATATAGCACTTAGATCTCATGTAGATTACAACAGGAGTATATACAGGATGAGTAAAATCCAATCTTCTTATGGCTATCTCTTTTCTCCCTACACCATAGTTAAACTTCCCCCTTCATTGGTGCATTTACCGGATGCGGCAGAAACAATGACCCATTTTAAACATGCTATTTTCCCATGAACAAATACAACTACACATTATTAATGTACATTGTTCGAAAGAAAACATCCTACCATTAATTACACATGTCACTTCTTGTAAATTAGTCCTTTAGGGGTCAGTTTCACCAACAGAGGTAACTGCATTACGCCAGTTTTCCCCGTGTATAATGCATAGCTTAACTGGCGTAATACAGTTACTTCTGTTGGTGAAACCGACCCTAGGTGTACACCATTGTTGGCGATGCAATCTTCTGCACGAACACGCTCATTCTCCATGACCTTACTAAGAGTGTCGCCTATTATGGCCTCGATTTCGGTGTGAATATTGTTTTTCAAGTCTTCAAGAGTAGTTGGCTTGTTAGCATACACTTTCGATTTTAGGAATCCCCACAGAAAAAAATCACATGCCGATAAATGGGGCGAACGGGAATGCAAGTTAACATTGTCATCATCATCATCATCATCAACAAGAATTAAGCACAATGGCCTGTTCCGATCTCATTATAGGTCGAATTGGTCCTTCCATCTCTTCAATGGTCTTCTCAACATTCTCCTCCCTTTTGGTTTATAATTATACATTCTTCTTGGTATGCGCTGTTCATTCATTCGTAATACGTGCTGAAGATAAGCATTTTGATAATATTTTATTCTTTCACAGAGATTAAATATATTAAGTTCTGTTCTTATATCTTCGTTTTTCTTTTTTATCGGTCCTTTGGTATCCTGCTATTGCTCTCAATATCTTCATTTCAGCAGCCTCTGTTTGTTTACTATCTGCCTTTGTTAATGTCCAGGTTAACATTGTCAAAGCGGAAAACAAGATGCCTTGTTGTCCGGGGTGCGAACCGTACGTAGCCTACCAGGTGGCTTATTGTTTGTTGCAGATTCTGTTACTCTGAGCAACTGGACCCATCTCGTATTCGACTTCCGAGACGGAACTTGATCATTCCGACCAATGTTAAAATGTTGCCGGAACAAACGCTGTGTCCGTACGACACTGTCACCACATTTGAAAAAAACGCTTCTATTGCAAACGCACGGTGTTCGTTTGACCAACGCTCCGTACTGACTGGCAATGCTTTTAACTGCACTACGCATTGGTACCAATATCAACTCATAAAATAAAATAAGTTAAAATATACCTTCTTAGGTAAGATCCGTCGTCCTTAACTTATAAAATATGTGTTCTTTATGTCTGTAGGCCTTTCATAACATCCGTTCCATCTTCAGCAGGTCCTTCTTCGCTACATTATCTGATATGATGTTTGATGCTGCTGGTCCTATTGTGGTGTTGTCGTGACAAATGGACTTCGCCTTGGAAAATGAGGCCCACTTTCAGTGGCCTGAAGAGCTCCTCACTACCTGCTCAGGCGGGTCGCAGGGCAGTTCACCTTTTGACTTTGACTCTGTCATGAGGGAAATAAATGAAAGTAAATTAATTTTCAACCCTATTCTAGCTCCCAATCAAGAATTTGAAGAAACTCTATTAAGAAGTCCTCTCCATGGTATCTTTGCCTTATCGTGGTGTAGTGGCTTGCGTGCAAAAATGATTCCCAGAGCTATGTCGGCGATAGCGTTGCTGCTGGTAGGGTTACCCATGCCGGACTGGTCGAAAGTGATAAGCCAGACGAAAAAAGTACCTTCTTCGAAAGAGTGACGATTTTCACCATAAAAGTATAACCTTCAAGAAACGCGGACATGGGTTCCACTGGGGTAAAATTTTCCGGAGGTAAAATAGTCCCCCATTCGGTTCTCCGGGCGGGGACTACTTCAGGGAATCCATGTCAAAGGCTCAAACATAGGGACATGCTCCTAGGAACATGACATGTTAGGACTTTATACAATAGCGGGGCGCTAGAGGTATTAACGCGGGAATTAGAAGTCACCCTCAGATGTAGTCGCCTTACAGGAACTTAGATGACCAGGAGAAGGTAGTCAGGTATCGGAAGCTTTGCAATATACTACGGGGCAGCAGAAAGACCTGAATTTGGAACGGGAGATTTAGTAGCTCAGAATAGGGATGTATGGAGAGCTTTATGTCAGCATGGCTATGAACCCACGGGTTCGATAGTGCCAGTGAGTTAGTTAGTATTTGGAAGTCCACTAACACTGAGCAACAAAAAAGAAACTTTTTTTTTGTCTCAGAAAGAAAAATATATGATTCTGATAGTATTTTTTCTCCTGAATTCAAATATGATATCGGTTTTTCTCCATCACGGAAGGTTTCCGAGAGACAAGAATTTATAATTTCAAACACTTTAATATTTTCTACATTCGTAACTACACAATATTCGAACATTCGGACTCACCTAGAAAGTAAGAAATTACGATTTTCTGTTATATTTCGCCTGTGGAGCATCCCTCTTGATGGTCCAACAATAATCGGCCAGCATATTACGATTCCATTTGCCTTGATATCTCTTTTCCATAGATGAAATATTCTCATGAAAGTGTCCCCCGTGCTCATCGCTCAATGAACAAATTGACGAAAAAAGTTTATTAAAAAAATAATTATTTAAATTCATTAATTGAAATTGGTCCACCGCTGTGATCTCCAGGTAGCGTGCTGCCTTGTCTCGCAGCGGACCCGGGTTCGATCCCCGGTCGGGGCAGTTTTTCTGAGTGACGTTTTTACCGGGGTTTTTCCTCACCTGTAAGACAAATGTCAGGAAAACTTTAAGGCCCAAACGGTCCCCGAATTCATATGGCCATCATCATCACCCTTATCATTATCATCATCATCATCATCATCCTTCACCGGTGTGGAAAGCAACGGGAAGCTACCACACCTACAATTCCCTAGTAAAGTTGCATAGCATGAAAATGCTATGATTGCAGTGAAGGACCTGCCTTCGGACAGAATTACTATGGATGGATGGAATTGAAATTGAAATAAAAAACTGTGTGTGATGGAGAAATTCCGAATATATATTTGAAAAGTCAACCGCTGTGGACTCGATGTAGCGTGCTGCCTTGTCACGCAGCGGGCCCGGGTTCGATCCCCGGTCGGGGCAGTTTTTCTGGGTGAGGTTTTATCGGTGTTTTCCCTCACCTGTAAGACAAATGTCAGGAAATCTTTAAGGCCCAAACGGTCCTCGAAATCATATGGTCATCATCACAACCATCATCATCCTTCACCGGTGTGGAAAGCAACGGGAAGGTACCACACCTACAATTCCCTAGTAAAGCTGCAAGCATAGCATGAAAATGATTGCAGTGAAGGACCTGCCTTCGGGCAGAATTACTATGGATGGATATTTGAAAACACGATAAAAAATTGCAATAAGTACAACTATTGGTACTCATGAGACAAAAATCATGTTGACCAGTGTAATTAGAGTTGTAGTTTTTATACCCCTACAGATTTGCATGTTATCATTTTTGAAGAGGTTTATACTGCGTTAATGGAACGGAATGACAATCGATTACGTAAAAACATGGAAAAAGCTGTAGGAGATTAATTCAACGTCATTACGCACGGAAAATCGTAACAAACAACACCTGTATAAATATGTAAACACTTTGGTTGGACAGATAATAGCTTATCTCTAGTACACGATATCGTTGAATCTATAGCAATGAGTCTATATACACACACATTCATTTATAAGTCAGCTCCCTGGCCCACGTGGTTAGTCACTCGCCCTCCACCTCCAAGTCCTGAGTTCGTGATGAAATATTCGGATCCAGGACAAGTTCTTCTCCATACTCAAGACTTAATTTCGTTTCATTTCACTTCATCTGCTTCTGTAATATTGAGATAGATTTTCTCAACTGTCAACCACACACACAGGTTTAATGTTATAAAGTTGTATAAGAAAATCATATGAACAGACAGGTGAATGGAGAAGACTACATGTTATAGACCCAACTGGATTTCTTAGGCTTAAAGGACCTTCGGGACTTGGAAAATCTGGTAGCGTTTATCTAGCCGAGCGTTAGTATGAGGATGTACAGTATACATGTTTTGAAATAAACAAATGGAGTCTTAATTTAAACTATTTTATTACTAAAGTATAAATAATTATAAACCCTTAGTAGTCTAGCCCTAATCTAATCTAAGCCTATATTAAAACTACAGTACTTTCTTGGGGGGGTTGAGAAGAGGGAGTTGTGGAATTTTTAAATCTAACCAAATCTACATGATTAAAAATGTTATATCCCTTTTTCTAACATATAGTTTCAAAAATGTTAATGGTACTTGATACAAATATAAAAGAAATGGACTACATTATTAAGAAAAATGGTCGGTGACTTACCCTTCAGCCGTTTACACACACAGACAGACACGAGACCCTCACTTCTCAAGTGTTATATACTCAAAAATGACCTCAAGTCACCCATAACTGTACCAACTAGCATTCCAATGAACTAAATGTAGGGATGTTTACAGTTAGCTTAAGCAAACTTTGCTCTGAACTATATTATGTCTAAACTCTATCTCAACAGACTTTGCTCGAATAATTAAATAATCTATAAAACAATAAAAAATCTATATAAAGAACTATGTATTCATAACACTACATAACAATGAACTACATGGTCGTTATAGGAAGCCAGATATAATAAGAACAGTTAAGTCTCGTAGACTGCGATGGCCAGGACATGTTGCGCATATGGGGAATGAAAGACGTGCATGGAAGCTTCTTGTAGGAAAGCCAGAGGGAAAACGCCCATTTGGTAGACCAAGAATGAGGTGGGAGAACAATATTAACTATGATTTGAGGGAAGTAGATTATACAGGGAATGATTGGAAAGCACTAACTCAGGATATGGATGTATGGAGAGCTTATGTCCGTGCGGCCATGAACTTACGGGTTCGATAGTAAGTAAGTGAGTATAAGAAAATCATAGGCAATTGAAGATTATGTCAATCATTCTTTATCTATTTCTAACGCATACACTTATATCCCATTTGCCACTAAATAAAATGATGCTTCAATAATATAACTATGCACCAAATTGGCTTTTGCGAAAAAAAAATCACTTAGCCACTTTGCTTCTAATCACCTCAATTAAAATTTACAATATAAAATAGAATACCTGAGATCTCATTTTTCCTCAACTTGTGAGAATTTTGTAGAGTGGGTTGACGTCACTGGGTGTGTTCTCATTAATACCATCGACAACACTTTATCCAGTATCCATAGAGAAAACAACAAGCTGAAAATCAACATTCTCGAAGAAATCTTCTTTTTCTTCTCCTTCTTCTTCTCTTGACGGTTTAGGCTTATTCATTAGCCTGTTCCGGCTCCAAATTGCTGCTCTTTCCATCTTTTCTTTGGTCTTCCCAAACTTCTTCTTCCTCGTGGTGAATAGCTGTATGCTGCTTTTGGTATTCTGTTCTCAGTCATCCTTGCCAAGTGTTCTTTCCAGTTTGTTCTGTATTTCACTATTGTTGTGTTTAATTCCTCACTTTTAGTTGTTGTCTTATTTCTGTGCTATTTTTTGTCTGTTCTTTGATATCCTGCTATTGGTCTGAGGAATTTCATTTCAGCAGCCTGTATTCTGGCAGATTGTTGTGTTGTCACTGTCCATGTTTCGAATCCTTAAGTAATAATAGGCACTGCAATTGTCTTGTATAATTTCGTTATACAGTCTTTCCTGGCTTTATTTTTCAAAGTTCTTTTTAGTATTCCTGTTATATAATTAAACTTATTTAGTTTGTTATTTATATCTGTTTCCGCTGTGTATATTTCGCAACCTAGGAAGTTATATCTTACCACTTGTTATATTGGTTCATTTTCTAATATTATCTTTGTCCGAACTGGATGAATGCCCTTGAAGGCCATTGTTTTTTATTTTTCTAGTGGTATTTTCCATGTTGTATTTTTTTATGTTTCATTTAGTTTATATAGCATTCTTTGTAGTTCGTCCTCTGTTTTTGCTATTAAAATCGGGTCATCTGCAAAGAGATCGAAATATTAAAAGTAACCAGAAACAGTCAGTCACCTGCTTAATGAGAACACACCCAGTGACGTCAACCCGCTCTACAAAATTCTCACGAACAACCAGTACCGATTTAAAAACTGAAGATGGAGCATATGCTTCGAAAGTACCCCACATCCTACATCCAAAGTTGAGGAAGATTGAAATCTCAAGTATTCTATTTCATATTGTAAATTTTACATAGAAACCTGAAAGGTGTTTCGTCATGAATTTTAAAAGCATCGCCTGAAATAAAATCGAAACAAAAACTCAAATAAATGAACTATCTTTATTTGAATTCTGACTATTGGACTTAAGCTGTTTTTGAAATTGGGTATTCAATTTCGTTGAAAGATGAGCTATTATTTCACATAATAGACGTGCGGTAAATAATTTTTAGCAGTTAGCTGCTTTTGACAGGTGGTGCGAGTAAAATCAATAGTTACACAATGGAGCAGAAATCTCATCATTTCAAAATTAATAAGGAAAGTCGTAAAACTGAAATCGATTCACTTCTACAATGTAGGTCAATCCATCATAAACATTGCAAGTCTGCGGTTCAATGCCGTTTTAATGGTTTCCGCGGTTGATAAGAGGTTTTGCTTCTCACTGTGAGCAATTAATTGCAGAATTAGGCCTAAAATAATTGTACATTTCCTGGATACATTATACGCTGTAGGGTGCCTTCAAACTAATTTCGCCTCTAAATAAAACTTTATCCAGCTCAACTGCACTTCTACTAGCGCTTGAATTTTCAGTTATATTGTTGTAAATTATAGCTCTTCTTCTGTATCTACTAACATTATTTAATATTTTAAACTTTTTCAAACAATGTTATAACATTATTACACAATTTTGAAGTATTTATTTAAATACGCCAATCACAATATTATGACACTGTTAGACAACATTGTGATACTAACTGCTATTTTCTCCACAGAGTATATTACTTAGTCTATGATTTTTCTGTCGCAGTGTTGGGTTATCGCTGGTTAGATCAGCGTTAGGGAGTGATAAGTAAGTGTACACCCATTTTGAATAAACGTTTGGTAATTTTAATATTTATTAATTAAATAAAAATAAAACGTGGTTTTATTTGATTTTCATATTTATTATATAATTCAGTGACAGCTGTTTCGGTACACTGTACCTTCTTCAGACATGTTAACAAATTATGAATTATGTTAATTGTGAAGAAGGTACAGTGTACCGAAACAGCTGTCACTGAATTATATAATAAATATAAAAATCAAATAAAACTACGTTTTATTTCTATTTAATCAATGAATATGGATTCTCATCAAGTAAACACCAACTCAATTGATAATTTTAATATATTTTTTAACATAGATTTGGGGATTTATTGCAAATATTGATCATTTAAATTTCATAGCGACGGATAATAATCGAGGATGATAATCGATATGTGGTTCGATTGTGGGTTATTGTTGGCTCTATAAACTCTGGCGCATGCGCACTGTTGTTTTATAGTGAAAATATTTCACGCTAGTTTAAGTGCAGTTTTTCCCTTTATCCATGCAGTTTTATCAGAGATTGCCGAGTGCTAACTATGCATTGTCGAACCTGGATATTCATGGACGCGCTGACATAAGCCCTCCAAATATACCTATCCTCGAGGTCACTTGTATACTTTCGGACTATACAGAAACAAGGACGTCCTCTCCGGATGATCAGTTTAATCTCGTGCTACCTTCGAAACAACACGAATATATTTTTTTATCCAATATCCCAGGTTGTGATCTCGATATTTCTTGTGTTTTCTCCTGGCATTGGCGTAATTGTAACACTGAGTAACAAATAATAAACTTTTTTTTGTCTCAGAAAGAAAAATATGTGATTCTGATAGTATTTTTTCTCCTGAATTCAAATATGAAATCGGTTTTTCTCCATCACGCAAGGTATCCGAGAGACAGGCATTTATAATTTCAAACACTTTAATATTTTCTACATTCGGACTCACCTATAAAGTAAGAAATGACGATTTTCTGCTATATTTCGCCTGTGGAGCATCCCTCTTGATGGTCCAACAATAATCGCCCGGCATACTAGGATTCCATTTGCCCTGATATATCTTTTCCATAGCTGAAATCTCCTGATGATAGTGTTCCCCGTGCTCATCGCTCACTGCGTCAAGATTTTCCGGGAAGAAATCTAGGTGCGAATGCTGGAAGTGTATTTTTAAGGACATATTACAGCCCAAATTTTTATAAGATGTTATAAGATCATTGATAATATCACGGTAATTTTCCGCCTTTCGATTTCCCAAAAATCTGTGAGTAACTTTTTTGAATGCTTGCCAAGCTGTTTTCTCCAGTGGATTCAATAGTTCCCCATTTGGGCATGAGATTCAACCCAGGAATGGAGAATGTGTTTGGAATGGAGAACTGGGTTGCCATTTTAACAGTATTTTCTTGAGAGAAACCCTTATGTAAACCGAAGATTGCAACACAGCAGGTACATAGTTGTAAGTTGTAACCGTCCAAGCCACCCCCTCTTAAAGAAAAAAGCAGTTACCACTTGTCACTGAGTTCGTGCGGATCTGTACTATCCTGTGTGAAAGTGTCGACTATCATATTTATTATAAAACTAGTCTGCATGCCGTAAAAGAAAAACTGTTTTTAAATGTATAGTTTATAGATTCGCCTTTCACGATATCATGTGAAAATTATCTTAGGAGATTTTAATGCAAAAGTGGGGCGGGAAGATATATTGAAACCAACAGTAGGCAAATTAAGTCTTCATTAAGATAGTAACGACAATGGGGTTAGATTAGTCACCTATGCTACATCAAAGAATCTCATTGTTAAGAGCACATTTCAGCATAAGGATATTCATAAATACACCTGGAAGTCCCCAGATGGCGAAACTCGTAACCAGATAGATCATTTATTAGTGGACAAATGCTGGCACAGTAGCATCATCGATGTTAGATCAGTTAGAGGGACAGACTGCAATTCGAATCATCCTCTGGTCAGTGTGAAAATCAGACAACGGCTATCGCTTATGAGAGGAACAAACGCTAAAAATGATTCTGTAAAATTTGAATTAAAAATGAAAAACTTGCATGGAAGCTTCTTGTAGGAAAGCCAGAGGGAAAACACCCAGTTGGTAGACCAAGCATGAGATGGGAGAATAACATTAACTATGATTTGATGGAAGTAGATTATACAGGGAATGATTGGAAAGCATTAGCTCAGGATAGGGATGTATGGAGAGCTTATGTCCACGCGGCCATGAACCTACGGGTTCGATAGTTCCAGTGAGTAAGTAAGTATATAGATTTGGAAAAAGTACTGCTAACCTTGCCGCTCCATCCCTCCGTAAACAAACAAATACTGTTATTATGAGTTTGGCAACATCTACCCCCTGTACGTAGGGGGGCACTGCGTAGTTCATAAGGTCTGTAGTAACTTCATGGGTTGAATTAGAGTGTAAATAGTCAAAGAAAAACTTGGAGTAACAAGTTTAAATGAAGATACCAACAAGAATGGAAAAATCATCTGAGAAGAATGGAAAGAAATAGACTTCCAAAATTGACATTCCAATACACTCTAATAGGATATAGGGACCAAAGAAGACCAAAACATCGGTGGATAGATCAAGACAATCTTCGTTAGATTTACTGTCACAGGCCACATGGCCTAAAATGGATTTTCTCATCATGATGATGACCACGATGATACAAAATTAGCTGTAAAATTATTTATTCTAGTAAAATTCTACTGCGTTTAAATGTAAAATTGTATCACAGAATGAGAAATTACTATAATATTTTGTAATGTAATCTACAGCTGAAATCTTGTTTGTTGCAATCTGCAAATCAGATAGATGCGGTTAATATGCAAAACCAGAACACGTGGTTGTTAGAGTTATTGTAACACGCATAATAATTCCATTACTGATTCATATCTCTTCATCATCTATGCAAATACACAAGAGAACAAACCTCCGCCATTTAAAATATCAGTCTTCATAATGTTACATTATGCATACAATTATATACTTTTACAGTCTGTTTTTTTTTTTTCCTGTGAGAAAATGCAATTACATCAATTATAACTAATACATTTATGATAAAATAATATTATTTCAGGTTAATGGGTCAGCATAATACAGTAAAACCTGTCGTAGCCGGAACCTTTACAAGAAGGAAACCTGTAGAGACTTAAAAAAAATCCCCAGAACGGTACGATTTTATATGTAAAATCGTCCTGTATAAGCCGGAAACATTCATAACGCGGAAACGGAATGGTTTTTAAAGTTCCAATAGTTAATTTTTCCCTCAATAAGACGGAGAATTACTCCTAAGCACGTTCTAATTACAGTATTAATGACCACACGTGAAAATTCTGCATATGACGCTTTCTGCATTATATCGTTTTACCTTCTTGTTTTTCCATTGTATTGCGGGGATACCCTTGCTTATATGTGTCAGCGGGGAATCCCTCCCTTTTCCTTGCCTGCTTACGTTACCTGCGAGGGAGTTGGGAAACTCTTCAATCCTCCTGTAGTTGAGTTCCTTCTCGCTTTCGTGTAATAAAGTTGTTTTGTATTGCCGTGCAAACTGAGCTGTGTTACATACACTATTTTATCTGTATTTCAGTCAGTAAGTTAAGGGATTCTCAGGATATTCGTTTTATAGGAAATTTATCTTCTCAGATGCCTTTAACTTCATCTTGTTTAATAATTTCTAATTTTCTAAGCGTGCATGTAAAACCCATACACTGCGTGAGAAAATTCTTCTTCTTCTTGTAAGCCTTTGTTTCCCTTAACAGAGATTTAGGCGCTCTCCCCCTACAGGGAAGATTTTGAACCATACTAATTTAGTTACACTTGTTTTCATATAGATATCATTTCAGTGGTCCGTAGTCAGCGTTCCACCTCATACTGACATCTAGGAAACCAAGGTAGTACTAGGACGAGAAAATTCGGTAAATTTTGCTTAGAGGCCTTTTCATTCAGGCTTAAGGATCTTTTACGAGTCTGAAAATCTTCAGACTCGGGACCCATGGCTTAAAGTTCCTCCCAGAGGACTTGCTCCTTGGATTTTTCCGTCCTAAAAAACCCATCGACCCAGGTCGGGTTTGAACCCGCGAACCTCGGAACCAGAGGCAAGGAGCATAACCACTAGTCCTCCGGGAAAATTCAAGCTTGTAATTTGGGAACCCTTTATAAGAAGGAAAACTGCCAAGACGGAAATATATTTAAGGATTCGGCATGTTCCTTCATAGACAGGTTTTACTGTACCACAACGTCTGCATGCAAAAAAAAATGGCCGTCCTACAAAAACTGCGTGAACTTTGCGAATTTCTTGGCAAGCCGAAATTATTGTCCAATTTTGTTGGTTACAGTTAAATATACAAGGAATGAACTGTTCATTTTTTTTTGAGAATAGCTTTTCGTTTTATTTCAGTAGTGTATACTGAGTTTTGTTGCGAAAAATCGAAAATTGTGATGTCAAGAGCTATTCTAAAAGTTAGTTTCTGAGAACCCCTACTCCTATTGGTCCAATTTTACTGGTTAACGAACTCGATCCTACTTCATTTTCAATTGATTGCTATGTGCCAAGTTTGGTTCCGAAAAAAATAACAAAAAATGGCTGCCGCTAAAGCGTTACACACACACACACACACACACACACATATATCGGCCGCGGTGGACTAATGGTTATGTTCCTTACCTCTGGTCCCGAAGGACGCGAGTTCAAACACGGCCGGGGTCGATGGATTTTTTTTAGGATGGAAATATCCTTGGAGCAAGTCCTCCGGGAAAGACTTCAAGGCGTGGGGTCCCAAGTCTGAACATTTTCATTCTCGTAAAATATCCTTTATTAGAGGCCACTAAACAAAATTTACCTACCTGTAGTGTAATTGGTTAAGGCTGTACGCTACAAACCGGAAGGTCGGGGGCTCGAGACCCGGTGGCACCATAACCCTGGAGTTGACTCAGCCTCTAAGGAAAATGAGTACCAGACGCTTGTTCTGGAGGGTAAAGGCGGTCGTCACGCTGGGCTGACAACCCGGCTCACATCAAGTCCTGATAGCCTAGAAAAAGTGGGAACCTTAACCTCCTACTACCCCGAGGGTCTCCTGTGGCCTGTTGTGGGATCACTTCACGCTTTATCTTTTCAGTCCTAGTAGGCTAATACCTTAGTTGCCTAATAGATTTCTCCTATGTCGGTATGTTGACCGTATACCATTCATGATAACTTTGGGGAAATAAGCGTAACTAAATTGGTCTAGTAACTATTCACAAAGGAGAGTCTACAGCCCACTATTGGTCAGTTACGCCATTATATATATATATATATATATACACTAGGGCTATAACTTTTTGGACTTTTGTGAAATAAAATATTTCCTGTGCAATGAATGGGAAACCTTTGCTTAAAACAATTGAAAAAGGCCTTCATTTCACTGAGCTTCAAGAAAAGGTCACCCCGAAATATATTTGTATATCAATAATTAATATTGATTTATGGGTGACCTTTTCTTGAAGCTCAGTGAAATGAAGGCCTTTTTCAGTGGTTTTAAGTAAAAGTTCTCCCATTCATTGCACAGAAAATATTGTATTTGAAGAAACTATGCAAAAATTTATAATCCATTAGGGTTATAACTTTTTGGACTTTTGTGAAATAAAATATTTCCTGTGCAATTAATGGGTGAACTTTTACTTAAAACCATTGAAAAAGGCCTTCATTTCACTGAGCTTCAAGAAAAGTTCACCCCCAAAATATATTTATATATCAATATTTAATATTAATTTGGGGGTGACCTTTTCTTGAAGCTAAGTGAAATTAAGGCCTTTTTCAATGGTTTTAAGTAAAAATTCGCCCATTCATTGCACAGAATATATTGTATTTGAAGAAACTATCCAAAAATTTATAAGCCATTTGGGTTATAACTTTTTGGACTTTTGTGAAATAAAATATTTCCTGTGCAATTAATGGGTGTAAAATATTTCCTGTGCAATGACTGGGTGAATGTTTACTTAAAACCATTGAAAAAGGCCTTCATTTCACTGAGATTCAAGAAAAGGTCACCCCCAAATATATTTATATATCAATATTTAATATTAATTTGGGGGTGATCTTTTCTTAAAGCTCAGTGAAATGAAAGCCTTTTTCAATAGTTTTAAGTAAAAGTTCATCCATCCATTGCACAGGAAATATTTTATTTTACAAAAGTCCAAAACGTTATAACCCTAATACACCCACACGTTATAGATGAGTATGTTTGGCTCTGCCATGGACGTGTATGTCACATCCATGAAATAAGCCCAGGACGCATTTGAGCGGAAAATTGAAAATCTATTAGCTCACTTCACAGACAAAATTAATACTCTATAACAACCTGTCAAATAATGATAAACACTGTAACACTTATCAGTAACAATTGCAGATAATTTCTTACATAATCGTAACAAATATATCATTCCAAGTATTAGGCCAAGGCCTGTTACGATCATATAGAACATTTTCCCTCCAGCGTTTCATAGGACGGCCCAGTGATCTTCGTCCTCTTGGTATATAATTATAAACAGCTTTGGGGATCCGATTTGAACTCATTCTTTCAAGATGGTGTTTCCAATTTAGTTGATACTGTTTAATATATTCCAAAATTGGCGTAGTCTTCAATTCTTTTAAGATATCGGTGTTCCTTTTCCGATTCCATTTGGTGTAACCTGCTGTTCTGCGCATGAATCTCATTTCACAAGCCGTTATTCTGCTTTCATGTTGTTTTCTTAGTGTCCATGCTTCACTACCATAGGTCAACACTGGTCTAGCCAAAGTGTTATATAAACGTAATCTGGTGTTTTTTTGTACAAGGGATGGTTTCATAACTTGATTAATAATTCCTAAACTTTTATTATAACTAGTAACTTTTTCAGGGATATCCTTTTCATCCCAGATAGAGAGATAATATCCAAGATATTTAAATTGATTAGATCTCTCTAAAATTTTATTCTGGAGACAGATTTTACTTTGTATGGGGTCCTTCCCATGAAATGCCATAATTTTAGTTTTGTTAATTGATATTTCCATATTAAATTTGGCACCTATTTTTTGTAAATTATAAATTGATCATTACAAAAATACAAATGTCTCTAATATCATTTTAAACAAATACATTGATAACACCAACATTGCTTACACATCTAACACTTAAATAATCCACATACAACATACATATATAACAACAAGCTTATTTTTCGTTGTTTTTATTCCCTCCTTGAGCATAAAACTCAAATAAGAATCCAAAACCCTACATCGTTTTCAATAAACCAACCTAAAATTATTTCTAAAATCCCATTATACTTTCCCGAGCGATCCTTCCTTTCTGTGTCCGGGCAAAATACAAATATATTCTTCTCAAACTTAAATGTCATAAAGTCATAATATTCACAACACACTCTAGTTTTCCACCCAAAGAGGGCAGGGGTCCTCATCTAGGGGATATGTGGATGGCGACCACAAGGTGCCCAAGCTGTGCAAAACATTTCTTCCACTTACTTGTGTTTTGCACTCTTTTAACTTTACTATCTAACCTCTCTTGGTTAACTCTTGTTTTTTTCGACCCCGACGCTATTAGGGCATCCGAGGGCTAGGGAGTCCTTCCTTTCTTCCATTTCTTCTTTCCTTTATTTTCTTTTCTTCTCCAGAAAAGCCTGACCAGAGGCTATAAGATGGCAGCCCCATCACTGGTCTTGCCTTCCTTTGGCCAGCAACCAATCGAAGGGACTATTATTATGCTTTCAAGTCTTATACGAGAATTTCCCATAAAGGAAAATTTTCCATAGGATCGTAACAGGCCTTGGCCTAATACTTGGAAGGAAGAAGATAAAGAAAGAGGGCAGTAGTAAGACTCTAGAGTGGGGAGATCATGGCATGCCCTGTATCGCATTACGTTAAGTCAGTCATTTTCGATTCTACTAAGTAGAATCGATGGTGTTAGTCTCATGTATTTTTTTTCAAAAATCTTTTCATTAAAACAATCGCAATTCCTTTGGAATTCCTTTAAAATGAGTAATCTGCTGTGTGACACATTGAAAATAATATAAAGTAAAATCCTCTAATCGTATTGATCTTACATACTAGACACCAAAAATGAAAATGACCATTGCAAATAAATAAATGCCTTTATATATATGTTATGTGAAACCTTCACAAAATTGAAAGAGGAATCTAAACAATTTGGTCTCGTAAATCAAGAGAAAACAAAATATTTAAAATGTAGTAATCACAATAGAAAATTGGAGAATCTACAAATTGATGACATGCAAATTAACACAGTATAATAATTAAAAAACATAGGTACCAAAGTAAATGGACGTAATGCATTAGAAGAGGAAATTAAGGAAAGATTGTTAAATGGGAATAAAGCTTATTTTGCAAATAGAACCTTATTTAAAAGCAAATCAGTATAAAAAAGCTGCAAAAATAAGGTTATACAAAACACTCATTACACCAGTAGTAACATATGCTAGTGAAACTTGGGTCCTAAAAGAAACAATAAAACAGAAATTATTAATTTTTTAAGAAAAATTTTAAGAAGAATATTTGGACCAAACAGAGGAACTGATAACTGTTGGAGAATCAAAACAAAAAACGAACTAAACAAATTAATCAAAAATCAGAATGTAGTAAACCATACAAGATATCTCAGAATTGGTTGGCGTGGGCATTCGATAAGAATGGATGATCAGAGACTGGTCAAAAACTCTACGAATGGAAACCTATAGGAGGCAGAGCTGTAAGAAAGACCGAAGATCAGATGGGAGGATGACACAATGAACGATCTAAAGAAAATGAAAGTGACTAACTTGAATATGGCAAGAGATAGATTGGCATGGAGGAGGATTGTTGAGAAGGCCAAAACTTTCACGCTTGAAGTTGTCATGCCTTAAGAAGAAGAAGAAGAAGAAGATGATGATATCTTATCGTTCTAGTGGCCGCTATACCTTCTTCTTCTTCTTCTTCCTTTCCAGGATTAGGTCAATGCGACCCGTTCCCGGTCTAATTCCATCATTTCCTTGTCCGTCCCAAAGATATTATTCCATGTGGTTTTGTAGGCGTTGATCTTTTTGGGTAATCTTGTATTATCCATTCTGTCTAAATGTTCTTTCCATTGGTATTTATGCTCTTCTAGTTTATCGATAATTGAAAATATCTGTTCATTTCTTATTGATTCATTGTATAATATATCCACGCGTGTACATCATTTTACGGATCTTAAAAATTTCATTTCAGTGGCTTGAATGTGTGAGATATCTTTTTTTGTAAGTACCCAAGATTCAGATCCATATAAAAGAACAGGAACAGCCATAATTTTATAAAATCTGAACTGAGTTTCTCTTCGAATCTTGAATATGGCAAGAGACAGATTGGCCGCTATTTATTTCCTTAATTAAACCTGGCATATAGCAATCAATTAAGAAATGTAAGCCCGATATCGTTAATGGACAAAATCGGATCAATCAATAGGAATGGAATGAAAATTAAAAAATCGCTCTAGAAGCCGTAATTTTCGATTTTTCCCAACAAAACTCGGTATATTCTATTGGAATATAAGGAAGGAAATGTTTTTAAAAATCAGAGAAATTTAACTATTAGGAGTGGAGGTTTACCTAAAAGATGTAAACTAAAAATCGTTTTAGCGATGCTTGTCATCTTTTCTTTTTTTTTCTTCCACGGCATGTTTCAAACATAATATCTGAACAAATGAATAATAATTATATTCCATAAATCACCTAAATCGGTCCATAAATTCTACTTGGTGAGGAATTCGTTTAATTTACAGTTTCTGCGTGACGGACTTTTTTCTAGTTTGCTTGAAGATTGCATATCTAAGTTCTCAGACAGAATCATACATCCTGGGGTGGAAGCGATGAAACTTTTAAGTGACATGACCTCGCTGTGGGGAAAGTGTAATTATAACTGCAGACTGATTTACTTGCAGAACACGTAGCTCAGATTCCCACCGTGAGACGTCACTACACATAGTGTATTCTAATTACAACAAGATTCACTTCCGCAATATACAGGATGGAAGTAACATAAGTGCGCAGATTTTAAGTATGAAATCAACGTCATCATTATCTTAGTCAAATAGTGGGCAAATTACATGAACAAAGAAGCGCGCAAAACATCTATTACACTGAGCAAAAAAAAAACTTTTTTTTTGTCTCAGAAAGAAAATATGCTATTGGGATACTATTTTTTCTCCTGAATTCAAATATTATATCGGTTTTCCTCCATCGCGCAAGGTTTCCGAGAGACAGGCATTTATTATAATTTCAAACACTTTAATATTTTCTACATTCGTAACTACACAATATTCGAACATTCGGACTCACCTAGAAAGTAAGAAATGAACGGTTTCCTTTCTGCATGGATGCCCAAGAAATTGTTATCGATAGGAATAACAAAGAGAGCTCTACAGTGGTATGTACATGTACAACGGATGTGGAAAGACCAGTGTGGCCTACACAGGTGTTTGGAATTGGATGGTACCCTGGCCTCCTGACGAGGGGGCGAAGTAGCAGAGCATGGTATGAGGGAATATATGATGCTATGATGAAGAGGGGTATGGAAGAAGGACAGTGGGAAGATAGGAATCTCTGGAAAGCAGGAATCAAAGGCAAACTGCTGTAAAGTGAAAAGCCTGTATTAAGTAAATTTCGCCTGTGGAGCATCCCTCTTGATGGTCCAACAACAATCGGCCAGCATATTAGGATTCCATTTGCCTTGATATCTCTTTTCCATAGCTGAAATCTCCTGACTTAGCTCATTTGGTTTTATTTTACAATGGACAAAACGTTTATTAAAAAATAATTATTTAATAATTAAATAAAAATAAAACGTAGTTTTATTTGATTTTCATGTTTATTATATAATTCAGTGACAGCTGTTTCGGTACACTGTACCTTCTTCAGACATGTTAACAAATTATGAATTGTGTTCCAACTGATCTAAGCAACAATACAACAATATTTATTTAAATTTTTTAATTTAACAAAGGGGATTCATTCAAATCAAGTTGAGAATTTAACAGTTTTTTACTACTTTTAAATTTATTAATTTCTACAGCCTCTAAAAGATCTAACTTCTTACCCTTATCACAAATATGTAAAATTTCAAAATTTGGATCGAAACAATGATTAAATTGGAATAATTATTTAAATCCATTAATTGCAATTGAAATTGGAATAAAAAAACTGTGGGTGATGGAGAAATTCCGATTGCATATTTGAAAACACGATAAAAAAACTGCATTAAGTACAACTATTGGTACTCATAAGACAAAAATCATGTTGACCAGTGTAATTATAATATAAATGAGGTGACGAGTTTGAACTCGCGACTCTCGGGTCTAGAGGCAAGATATTCAATAGTGCGAGTAGTTATCAAAGTGTTGAAATTTGAATGATATCCGTAAAAACGCATCGGCCAAGGCTGGGTTTGAACTTAATACACCTTAAAAGGGTTAGCGTATATCGTGTTACAGACAAACTCGCTTGCTGTTAAGATCGACGATTATGATATTACAGCTTATAACTCTATTAATCCGTTGTGGAGTTTCTGCTTTAACATAACTTAATTCTTGGGGTGGTGTGGAAATATTTACTTTCGCTTACAAGACAGATTCATGAAGGCACCAACGGCTCCCCTTTTCACACATCACAAAGCTCTGTATGCACTGGGATCACTACACTAAAACATATTAAACAAAAACTGTTTCCACTAAAATAATAAACTAGTAAATTTATTAAAACCAAAATAAGCTAAGTTATTTATATAAGAACAAATATACTTTTTTCAGAATTTCCAAGGCCACCTGTGTTCTGGTTTCTGAGATTATAAATAAAAGTCTCTCTTATCCATTCCCTAAAATATGTAGAACGAAATTAAACGGATATTTAGCTCTGTAAACGTATCCTCATTATCCATTATAAGGGCTCTTGTAAAAAATAAATTATATTTCCACCTGGTGGTACTTTATGTATCAAAATTAATACTTCATGTATCAAAATTCGTTGTATTACATGTTGGTTCTCGATTGGTTACACTGGTAACATGATTTTTGACTTATGGGTACCAATAGTTGTACTTAATGCAGTCTTTTATCGTGTTTTCAAATATGTTTTCGGAATTTCCCCATCACCCACAGTTTTTTATTTCAATTTCAATTAATGGATTTAAATAAATATTTCTTTAATAAACTTTTTTCGTCCATTTGTTATCTTGGCGCAGTGAGCGATGAGCACGGAGAACACTTTCATCAGGAGATTTCTTTCAGCTATGGAAAAGATATATCCAGTCAAATGGAATCATAATATGCTGGCCGATTATTGTTGGACCATCAAGAGGGATGCTCCACAGGCGAAATATAGCAGAAAATCGCCATTTCTTACTTTCTAGGTGAGTCCGAATGTTCGAATATTGTGTAGTTACGAATGTAGAAAATATTAAAGTGTTTGAAATTATAAATGCCTGTCTCTCGGAAACCTTGCATGATGGAGAAAAACCGATATCATATTGAATTCAGGAGAAAAATATACTATCACAATCGCATTTTTTTTCTGAGACAAAAAAAGAGTTTATTTTTTATTGCTCAGTGTTATCCATTATAAGGTCTCTTGTAAAAAATACAATATATTTCCACCTCGTGGTACTTTATATATCAAAATCATGTATCAAAATTAATATTTCATGTATAAACATTCGTAGTGTGACATTTTAGTTCTCGATTGGTTATCTGAAGATTTCAAAATAAAGAATTGATTTTCCTGGTAAGTGAGATGATAGCTTCTTATATTTAATATTTTCGTTGCACGTCTCTTATTATCTAATGGCCTAATGTCTTGTATGACATTTCTGGCTTCGTACATTTATTTTTTCCGTTTTTTTTTATTATACGTGTCTCTTATTAACAATGGTCCAATACGGTATCTTTTATGCCATTTCTGGTTTTCTCCCCGGGCAATAGCGGAATTTTAACCCTTTTCTTAGGTATGGGCACCTGGGAAGCTGAGTTACGTTGCCCATCCATACATCCGTAGTAATTCTGTCCGAGGGCAGGTCTTTCACTGCAATCATAACATTTTCATGCTATACTTGCAGTTTTACTAGGGAATTGTAGGTATGGTACTTCCCGTTGCTTTCCACTCCGGTGAAGGATGATGATGAAGATGATGATAATGATAAGGTTGATGATGGGCATATGATTTCGGGGACCGTTACGGCCTTAAAGTTTTCCTGACATTTGTCTTACATGTGAGGAAAAACCTCACCCAGAAAAACTGTCCCGACCGGGGATCGAACCCGGGCCCGCTGCGTGACAAGGCAGCACGCTACCTCGAGACCACAGCGGTGGAATTATGTTACCCTATTAACCTAAATTCCAGACCATGGGCAACCAGATGAATATTTTCCTTTAAGGAAAAATGCCTATGGTCTAACCTGGAATAGAACCCGGGACCTCACGAACTGTAGTCAGAAATTCAGTCTACTAGCCCATGAGGCTCATCTAACTAAAAATATAAAAAAAGGTTATTTCTCAATTTATATTATATGGATGCTAAACATGATATCTTATTTTAAGAGAGGAAAAAAAAAATACGAATGTTTATAACAGGGCTGTTAAACAGTGCTCACTATGTGCGAGATGACAGTTCCCCTCCTCTTCAACCCTACGTCGGAAAAGATGACATGATAAGACACTGCTACTCAGTTGTGTTGTTTCGATGCGAGTGCACGTGCATGCTTGCTGGTTTGTTGAGTAAACAAGCAGTGATGGCTTCGACATTAACCCTTAAATTGGCAATGTATTCTATATAGTCCAAGATACGGCTGCAAGATTACTACGTTCATCTGTATGAACAAAATCTATTTTTTTTTCCTAAAATTGTGAATGACTGAATACATTTTTGCCGAGTTGCCTATTAAAATTCGGCCGCCAGTATGTTTAATTAAAATATAATTAATTAATTTATTCAAAATAATTTGATTCACTTGTTATTAACTTAAATTATAATCCAATTCGCAGAAATCGATGTATAGAGCTTGAAAAGTTTTGGTTGCCGTTGCACACTTGGCTGTAAACCTCCTCGCGGCTACAGCAGGCTGTGACACCAATCAGTAATAAAATGGCGATAAGTACGTATTTATTGTTTTATATTGTTTCAAATAAAGTTCAGTTAATTTAAAATGCTGTGATTCGTTTCGTATAATGTATATGAACACTATATTTTGGATATATTTTTGTATATACATTGTACGTAGTATACGTAAAGGACAGTGATTTTACTTCCCGCTGCGATAACGTGTCATCCTTATACTGGCTGTATTATCGTGTATCTCTGTGAATAGCGCATGTGGATGTGATACCAGCAGTCGGCCGGCAGGTTAAGTGCCTTCTAAGCTTATCTCTCCATGGAGCATTGAATGTTGAAATCTGCAAAAATGATGGGCGATACGATTTGTTATTGCCATATTGGGTTTCAAGCACTAAGAACCATTATGGTGTCTTGAAGAAACTACTATACGTTTAGAACCAGTCATTGAGTACATACGTGAATACCAAAACAACAGGATGAATCATTTACGACGAACGAGTACAGATAGAATTCCCAAAGCCATGCTTCGTTATTGTCCAACAGGGAAGAGATTTCTGCGCCGTCGAAGAAACGCTGGATACAAAATTCATCAGTGAGATTGTTATAAGCATCTAGGTCCAAGACTTGTGTGGATGAAGAAGAAGAAGAAGAAGAAGAAGGTTTCTTATCATTGGCCTGTGTTATTTGAAATACAATATTTTTTTAGATATCATGACTGGGATCCAGTTTATGTTATTGGAATATAATTCTCTCTCAAATTCTGCATATTACTGATCTATATAAGCATGTAAATCACTTCTGCAGCAAAAATAAAACAAAGAGATATCTGGAATTTTATTTGCAACAAAGTACTAAACATGCCAGTGCATTACTGCAAACTTGCAAATTCAGACATAAAAACTATGTAAGAAGCATAGAAATGAACGATTTTCCAAATGGACGTAACTGTTGGATCGTAAAACTTGTAGAAAAGGCTTGTTAACTCAACGGCCACAAGATTCTCTTGCTGACGAGGTATTTAGGTCAAGGCAACTTGGATTCACACAGACATAACGTACAAGTATGTGTCAATGTGTTCATGACAGTAGCCATTCCCACAGTTCCTAGCAAATTGAACCTTCTACACAATTATTTACAGATCCCTTAAAGGTCATATTGTATGAATGACAGGATAAAAACGCTGACTGACATATTTTCACACACAATTTTTCTTCAGTATGAAATATTACTACAAAGATATTTCCCTATTCTGTGGAGTTTTTAAGATAGAAACAGTTTTGAGAATTTCGAGATTTACAAACCCACACACACATATACAATTACACTATCAAACCCGGATCTTCATGGGCGCGCGGACATAAACTCTTGTTCCATATATCCTTATCCTGATCTAAAATTTTTCAATCGTCCCTTATATAATTCACCTCTCTCAAATCACGTTTAATGTTATTCTGCCACCTCATTCTATCTACTACTATTCCTTGTAGCATTAGTAATTCCTAGAATTAAAATTAATTTGGTTATTATTTGGGACCACACAATAAACTGTTGTTATTAATGGTTAACGGTAACTCATGGGTTGGCAGGTACATGTACCTAGCGAAGCGAAACTAATGTCTTTTATAAAAGTGTAAATTTAAATATATTGGAAGACAGAAATATACCAAATTTACTTCGGCAGAACATACAAAATATTTACAAAGACAACACCATAAAGATTAAATTAAATAACAGATTTTCTGAAGAAGGAATTATAAATCGTGGTGTGAGACAAGGCTGCCCCCTATCCCCAACACTCTTTGCAATTTATATCAATGAAGTAATATGTTGCTGGAACAAAACATATAAATTTGGAATAAGAATATCAGAAAATAGAAAATTAAACACCCTATTGTTTGCAGATGACCAAATAATAATAGCAAATTCCGAAGATAATCTACAGAAAGGTCTGTATGAACTTAACAAAATTACAGAAGAATATGGATTAAAGATATCTACAGAAAAAACAAAAAATATGGCATTTCAAGGTGTAGATCCTGTCAGAAGTAAAATTGTACTGGACAATAAAATTTTGGAGCAGGTGAATAATTTTACATATTTAGGATGCAATATCTCATATGAAGAAGAAAAGGATGTAAATGCAAAAATATCTAAATTTTTAAGAATTTTAGGGTTAATAAATTCTATCTTCAAGTCACAGTTAGTCCAAAAGCATTCAAGACTGAAAGTGTATAAAACACTGGCTCTTCCAACTCTTTTGTATGGTAGCGAAGTATGGACGTTGAAACAGAAGGATATACAGAGACTTAGATCTGCTGAAATGAGATATCTTCGGAGGACTGCAGGATACACACTACTAGATCACAAAAAAAATGAAGACATCTTAGAAGAATTACACATGGAATCTTTAGAAAACAAAATTTCTGATTATAAGTCAAGATGGATACAACATGTTCATCGAATGGAAGATCACAGAATACCCAAACAAATGTTAAGATATCAACCTGCAGGAAGAAGAAGACCAGGACGTCCACTCAAAAGACTTCTGGATGGTGTTTCTCTTGAGGCCGAAACAGGTCAACAAATGGCCTAAATTTGTGAATGTACTATGATGATGATGATAAATTTGATTGACGTGTTGAATATGGTCATATTTGCAAAACAAAAAATTTTGTTATAAGGAATACTTGAGCCAATTTTAAAACTTCCTTGGGAAATGAATATAAAAGGGGAAGAAATTTTATTGTTAAGAGTGTGGCCAGTAGCTCCCATACGAGTACATACACAGTGTGGCCAGTTGCTCTCATACGTTCATAGAGCGGGGCCAGTAGCTCCCTTATGAAAACAGAGTGGGCTAGTTAATCATCATCATCATCACTCCAGGGATTAGGCAATTGCCCGATCCGACTTCATAATGCATCAGCCCAACGTCTTCTAGGTCTTCCTCTTGCTTGATAATTCCTTGCTAACAATGGATATCTCTCCTTACTCATTCCATCAATTTGAGCAATCCATTTCTGTCTGTAATTCGTGACTTTATCCAATAAAGGCTGTACTTTCAATTCTTCTCTTATATCCTCATTTCTTGTTCTATCAAGTCTTGTACATCCTTTTACTTGTCTTAGGATCCTCATCTCCGCCGTCTGTATTCTATCCTTCTGTTTTTTCACTGGAGCCCAAGTTTCACATCCATACAATATTGTGGGAACCGCCATAACATTATACATTTTTATCTTGGTTTCTTTTCCAATTTTTATTTTTGAATGTTCTCTGTATTGTTCCACACACCGTCTGACATTTATTTATTTTGGAGTCAATATCTCTTTCCACATTGTAGCCAACATCACAGCCCAAATATTTGAAACTAGACACCTGTTCTATACTTTGATTTTCTAAAATAATTTTGGATCTCACTGGATCTCTTCCTCTAAAAGCCATGCTCTTCGTTTTCCTTACAAAAATCTTTAGATCGTATAGTTAATCATATAACGAGTATTCAAAGGAGCCAGTTGCTCCCATATTATTACATAAAATGTGGATCTATCTATCTATTCTAAGGAAGTCTAGATTTGCTCAAGTAGTCTATAAGATATTAATTCATTGTGAATATTGTGTTGTTCGTATGGGGTTAACATAATAAATCCTCTTTAATTAGTTACACAACTCATTGTTACTGATCACCGAATTCCTTGTCCTTCATACCGGTAGAACCCAGACTTAAGCCTAATCTACAAACACGCCCTGAAGAGACCCTAGTGCCTACACAAGAGCTCGCTACATCCTACTACTACCACTATTACTACAATGGCGTAAAAGACCTATGTTGCATCTTAGTCGCTTCTTTGTTAGGAGTTACTAGACCAAGTTAATTTAGGGCAGAATTCATGAAACCATCTTTACGCAAAGAGCGACTGATTCCCCCTCTCTATGACGTGGAGAGTATTCATAAAACTTGAATTGTTTAAAAATAAAAACCTAAACAAATAGTTAACTTTTGATAAAGTTGAAAAAAAATTAAGTTTAAGATGCCCCATGGGTGCATGGACACAAGTGTCCAAAATTCTTAACCGAACAATGAAAACCAAGTAGAGTGTAACATTTCAACTATCTTCTTCCCCAGAAGAGTACACATCACTCATTCTATAAGAGGCTGTATTGGTCGTAAAACCTGTCTTGAAACAAATTATTGAAGAAAATTCTCCATTCCTACGTTTCCCATGATCGAACTCGGGCTGGCCTATAGTCATGTACCTCTCTGCCTGAGCTAACTTGTAAAAATAATCATCATTATCATCCAGGGATTAAGCCTGTTGGCTCGTTCCGGTTTCATGAAAGCTAGAATTGTTAAAATTGTTCAGACCATATTCTGTGTGGGCGACCAACATTTCTCCTTCCGCACGGTTTATATTTTAGCAATAATTTTGGAAATTTTCCTCCTGGCATTCTATCAACACGTTCTTTCCATTCGTTCCTATATTTAATTATTCGGTCTGTAAGTTTGAAAATATTTAGTTCCTTTCTTATATCTTCATTTCTTTTCTTATCCAGCAGAGTATATCCTGCTATATTTCTTAAAAATCGTATCTCAGCTGCTTCCAATCTTTGTTCTTGTCTTTTAGTGATCGTCCAACATTCCGATCCATACATCAACACAGGAACAGTCATTACTTTATAAAATTTAATTTTTGTTTCTCTTCTTGTGTTTTTAAGGGTTGTTTTAATAGTGCCACAGATTTCATTAAATTTATTTATTTTGTCATTAATATCTTCCATTTTAACATTTGATAAATTGAAACCTAGATATTTAAAACTGTTCACCTGCTCTAAAATTTTATTATAAATTACTATTTTTGCTCTTAAGGTATCATGTCCTTTAAATGCTAAAATTTTAGTTTTAGTCTTTGAAATTTTTTAATTGTAATTGGCACTTATTTTTTTCAAATTAAAAATAGCTCTTTATAGATCATCTTCTGAACTGGAAATCACTATTTGATCATCAGCAAATAATACTGTATCTAACAGTTTATTATTTATTTTAAAATGTTTATTTAAATTAATATGCCACTTTAACATAACTTCATCTATATATAAATTAAAAAGAGAAGGTGATAAAGGACACCCTTGTCTGACACCACGATTTATTGTTACCATTTTTTGATGTTTGGATTTAAAACCCCTGTCTATTACAATTTTATTATTTACATATAAATTTTGTAAAAATAATCATACCTACTTATATTTTTAGATGTGTCTTAGTATGTTTGATTTTATAATTTTTGTTGATTTTTATCATCTTGTCTTACGAGGAGACTTCTGAGTAATATTTTTTTTTACTTGGGTGAGTTACCAGCTCAACCGCAAAACCCCCAACCTGGAGGACCAGAGTTTAATTTCGGAGTTGTCTTTCTCTTAGGCAGACTGCCTTACAATGCTACAGAGCTCTGTCTGCCCCGAGCATCTAGTTTTATGGCGCCAGAAACTCGCCAAGATTACCCAAAACGATCAACACCTACAAACCGCATGGAAAAAGATATTTGGGATGACCAAGGAAGCGATGGACTTGAGACCGGAACAGGTCGCATTGACCTAATCCTGGAAAGGAAGACGAAGTCTTACAAGGACTTTTCATTTACTTCATTATAGGCGTGAAAAGAAGTGGCTGAATTCAATGTTAATGGCCATATGTTAAAAAAGTTATAAATTCAAATATCTACCCCAGGAACAATAATTACAAATAGGAATAAGGCGCACAAACAAATTAAACTTTTTTCCAAATACCCCAGGTTATTTCGACATTTCTGGAGTTCTCTCCTGGCATGGCGTACTTTTAACCCACTTCTGAGGTTGGGGCGCCTGAAAGGCGGGGTTACGCTGCCCCGATAACATGAGATTTGATGAAGATGGTAATGTTGCGCCAAGAGAGAACTTAAACCAAATTTAAGCTAATTATACGAATATGATATTGATGATAATGATGGCCAGGTGGTGTTCGGGGACTGACTTATACCGCATACTGTATTCTATATGTATTATTTCTGTAACTGAACTGCATCCGAACAACAGCACTTGGTCATTCGGGTGTCAATACTGCGTACAACACCTATTTGTGAATAAAAATTTATTCCAAGCTTAGATCGATGGTGTCCCGCGCCGTAGCCGAGCGGTTAAGGTAGGAAGCCTTGGCGCAGAGCTACGGGACTTGCGCTGGTTCGAGTCTCCATGGGGGAAGAAATTTTCTCATGATATTTCGGCCAGTATGGGACCGGTGCCCACCCAGCATCGTGAGGCAATTGGGTAGCTACAATAAGTAGCGGCTCCAGGTTGAGGAACCAGCTATAACGGCTGGGGGACTCGACATGCTAACCACATGTCACCCCTACACTGGCTGTTGATCATCTACCTCTGTGATTGACACATGTGGATGTGAAGGGCCAGCAGCCGGCTGGTAAAAGGGCAACCGCTGAAAAGTGGAAAGACCCTCAATCGGAAGGTCGATGGTTCGAGTCCCGGTGGGGGTAAGGATTTTTAAACTGACCCAAACCTTTTTGGCGGCACTATGATCTCAACCTCTAATGGAAATGAGTACCTACGCTTGTTATGGGAGTTAAGGCGGCCGTCATGCAGGGTTGACAACCCGACTGACATCAAGTGCCAATTGTCCAGAAAAAGTGGGAGCCTTAACCTCCTACTACCCCAAGGGCCTCCTGAGGCCTGTAGTGGGATCACTTTACTTTACTCTTATTCAGGTCGATCTTCGTCAATGTTTCAAATAAATCATCATCATCATCCTGCCAGGTATTAGTCCTAGAAGAACTGTTACGTCCTGAGAAAGCGGTTTTTGTGCCATCTTTTCATATGTCGACCAAGTGACCGTTTCCCATTTGGACAGTAGTTCATTATTGCCTTGGGGATCCTGGATCTAGCCATTCTTGAGACATGTTCCTTCCAGTTTAGCTGATATCTGGAGATGTAGTCCAGTATTGGGGACACATTAAGTTCTTGAAGGATTTCTACATTTTTCTTTCGATCCCATTTGGTGTGGCCAGCTGTTCGGCGCATAAATTTCATCGCACAAGCTGTTAGTCTGCTTTCATCTCTCGTCCTTATAGTCCACGCTTCACTCCCGTAACTTAGGACTGGTTAAGCCATTACTTGATAAAGACGAGTACGAGTTGATTTTTGCACTAATGAAGGTTTTAAAACTCTATTAATTATTCCCATTGATTTGTTGAATTTCACAATTTTCTCTGATAACTCCAAATTTTCAACAAAAGAGAGTTTATATCCTAAATAAGTAAACTCATTAACTCTCTCTAATAACTTAAGTGTGACAATTTATATAATTTGCACTTTGTAGTATTAGGATGAGCAAATGGCTTCACTAGGATTGTGTCTAGACATTATATCATCATATGACGTATACGATATCACGAGAACTTTCAAGGTTTGTCACGAGTAATCTACGTTTATAGCAGCTGACAGTAGATACTTAGGAAGTGGCATGACAATCTCTAATTCACGTTAGCTTACTCATGAAAGAAAGCTTAAATCTCTACAAGGATTTTATGAAGTGGAAAATGTAGGAGTCCTCAGAGAGGAGAGAGATTTTGACCTCTGTCTTGAAAATACTACGGAAGCTTCTAATAACGTACTTGAGCTGACATTTAGTGTCCTGTAGCAAAATCAATGAACTGAACTGGATTTCTAATCTAATCTTATACACAATCACTGTAATTTACAATTTCTACATCATATATCATGATCATTGAATTCAGGTATATAGGAACAATAATTAACTAACTAACTCACTAGCACTATCGAACCCGGAGGTTCATGGCGCCCGAGCATACATCCCTATCCTGAGCTAATGTTTTCCAATCATTCCCTGTATAATTCACTTCCCACAAATCATAGTTAATGTTATTCTCCCATCTCATTCTTGGTCTACCAACTGGGCGTTTCCCCTCTGGTTTTCCTACAAGAAGCTTCCATGCACGTCTTTCATTCCCCATTCGTGCCACATGTCCTGCCTATCGCAGTCTACGAGACTTAACTGTTTTCATTATATCTGGCTTCCTATAAAGACCATGTAGTTCATTGTTATGCAGTCTTCTCCATTCACCTGTCTGTTCATCTCTCTTTGGTCCAAAAATTTTCCTAAGAACTTTATTCTCAAATACTTGTAATCTCCTTTCCTCCCTTAAAGTAAGAGTACATGTTTCGCATCCATATAATAAAACTGGTAGAACAGTAGTTTTATATTTTTTTCAGTTTAAGGTTTTTTGAAAGGAGTTGGGACATCAAGGGTCTCTGTAATGCATAATAGCACGCATTTCCAGAATTGAGCCTATATTTAATTTCTTTGTGCATCTCATTCCTATTTGTGATTATTGTTCCTAGGTATTTGAATTCTCCCACCTCCTCAAAATATCCCTCATTTGTAATTAGCTGTCCGTTTCCATTATATAATGCATTTCTATGTGTGACCATATATTTAGTTTTATTGATATTTACTTCCAGTCCCAATTTCTTAGTGTTACTCAATAGTGTGTGCGTGTTGTCCTTTAGTATCTCCTCGCTCTCGCCAGATAGTACTACATCATCAGCATAAACTAACAGCTCATTAATACCATTGAGTTGTAAGCCTTCCTCAATCTCTAAAGATTTAATGTCATGCTCTAGTACAAGATTAAATAGTAGAGGAGATAGTGCATCTCCTTGCTTCAACCAGGATAATTACAAATAGAAATGAGATGCACAATGAAGTTAAACATAGGCTCAATTCTATTATGTGTTACATGGACACTTGTCATCTCCACTTCTCTCAAAAAACATTACACTGAAAATATATAAAACTATTATTTTCCCAGTTATACTATATGGTTGCGAAACATGGGCTCTTACTTTAAGGGAGAAGAAAATATTACGAGTATTTGAGAATAAATTCTTAACAAAATTTTCGGATCAAAGAGAGACGAACAGACAAGTGAATGGAGAAAACTTCGCAACAGTGAGCTACTTGATCTCTATAGGAATTCAGATATGCATCCATCCATAGTAATTCTGCCCGAGGGCAGGTCTTTCACTACAATCATAGCATTTTCATACTATGTTTTGCAGCTTGACAAGGGAATTATAGGTGTGGTAGCTTCCCGTTGCTTTCCACACCGGTGAAGGATGATGATGATGATGATGGCCGGATGATTTTCGGGGTCGGTTGGGCCCTAAGCTCTCTGGCATTTGTCTTACAGGTGAGGAAAAACTCTTAAAAAACCTCACCCAGGAGCCTGTCCCGACCGGGAATCGAACCCGGGCCCGCTGCGTGACAAGTCAGCACGCTACCTCGAGACCACAGCGGTGGACCAATTCAGACATAATATCAGTTAAATCTCGTATACCGAGATGAATAGGACATGTGGCACGAATTGGGAATAAAAGAGAGGCATGGAAGTATCTTGCAGGAAAACGGAGGAAAACCCCCCAATTGGTAAACCAATAATGAGGTGGGAGAATAATATTAACCATGATTTGAGGGAGTCCCTCCCCGTAGCCGAGTGGTTAAGGCAGGAAGCCTTGGCGCAGAGCTACGAGACTTGAGCTGCTTCGAGTCTTCATGGGGGAATAAATTTTCTCATGGTATTTCGGTCAGTACGGGACCGGTGTCCACCCAGCATCGTGAGACACTTGGGTAGCTACAATAAGTAGCGGCTCCAGGTTGAGAAAACCAGCTTTAACGGCTGAGAGACTCGACATGCTGACCACATGTCACCCCTACACTGACTGATTATCATCTACCTTTGTGATTGAATCATGTGGATATGAGGTCAGCAGCCGGCTGGTAGGCTAAGGGCCTTCTAGGCCTGTCGAGCCATGAGTTTTTTTATGATTTGAGGGAAGTATATTATACAGGGGATTATTGGAAAGCATTAGCTCAGGATAGGTATGTGTGGAGAAATTATGCCCGCGCGGCCATGAACCCACAGGTTCGATAGTGCCAGAGAGTTAGTCATAGCATGATCATCATGAGCCTAATATTTCGTATTGTTGAGGCAGATTACAATAGAACAAAAATTGCCTTAATGAATAAAACATTAGAACACGTTCATCGATTTATTATTTTTTTTTATTATCAGGTTTTTACAATGGTTTCTACATCTTCCTGTCCCCATTTCAAGATTCTATAGCCAATCTCCATTCCTCTACATTTTTTCCTCTCCCCAATATCAAATCCTCTTTCTTCTATTGTCTGATTAATCCTTGTGTCCGTGTTAGTTTCGGTATTCTTCTTTCCCTTCTTTCTATCGGATTCAGTTCATATATTTTCTTCGATAGTCTGTTTTCCATCCTTATCTCCATATATCCGAACCATCTTAATTGTGTTTTTTATATAGTTCCTACTAGAGAATCTTTAACTCGTGTTTTCACTTAAAACTTATTGCTAATTTCCTCTCCCCTTGAAATTCTTTCTGTTCATCGCCTAATATGTAATTTTTTTTTATCTTTTCGTGAGAAATCAATAGCTTAATTTCTTCGAAATTCGCTAGAAATATTATAGTTCACAATTTATCTATTTATTTATAACCAATGGCAGGCATTATCCGCAATCCTCTTTTTTTATGATATTTTCTGTTGTATTTTTTAAAAATGTGTTTACATAACAGTTTCTTTTTATATAATGTATTTTGCAATGTTATAAGTAAATATTATAAATACTTATTGGGCGGTATTGTTGTTAATACATGTGTCTATATGATTGGCTTACTTAGAAAGTATTGTATGGATATTTCAATACATTTCCTATCATTGTAATAAATAGCACTTCTTAGCCGAATGTGGCTTATCATGTTATTGCTCTAAGCCCTTCATTTATATCCATAGTAAGCCATCCGTAGTAATTCTACCCGAGGGCAGGTCTTTCACTGCAATCATAGCATTTCCATGTTATGCTTTGCAGCAATACTATGGAATTATAGGTGTGGTAGCTTCCCGTTGCTTTCCACGCCGTTGAAGGATGATGATGATGGCCGATGATTTTAGGGGCCTGTTGGGCCCTAAGCTTGCTGACATTTGTCTTACGGGTGAGAAAAATCCCCGAAAAAACTTCACCCAGGTGCCTGTCCCGACCGGGAATCGAACCCGGGCCCGAAGCGTGACAAGGCAGCACGCTATCTCGAAACTACAGCGGTGGACATACATATGATGCAATCAATATTACATTAACTTCTCGTCAGGTTGCCATAAACAAAAGAGTAATGAGCCTCTCTTTTTTTTTCAGTGAATATGAAACTATACAAAAATTAAGTGCATCACACCTGCAACAAAGCATTTCTTTTTGTTTCTTTTAATGCCAGTAATTCCGCCTTTATAGCAACCCCGATTTAAAAAACTCCTTTGTTTTACATATGCTAGTATTTTTGTACACTTCCCATTTTTTCATACAAGACAATCACCTTTATATATATAATTATCATCTCTGAGTTCGTCGTTTATGGCTTCAAAAACTACCTGACCGATTTAAATGGGATGTTTACCAATATTTAGATAAACAATTGAGGTAATTATCGTATATAACATAGGCCTATTACCGAACGTAGTATAGGGCGGAATGAGATGCACAAAGAAATTAAACATAGGCTCAATTCTGGAAATGCGTGCTATTATGCATTGCAGAGACTCTTGATGTCCCAACTCCTTTCAAAAAACGTTAAACTGAAAATATATAAAACTATTATTCTACCAGTTATATTATATGGATGCGAAACATGGACTCTTATTTTAAGGGAAGAAAGGAGATTACAAGAATTTGAGAATAAGATACTTAGGGAAATTTTTGGACAAAAGAGAAATGAACAAACAGGTGAATGGAGAAGACTTACATAACAATGAACTACATGGTCTTTATAGGAAGCCAGATATAATGAGAACATTTAAGTCTCGTAGACAGCGATGGGCAGGACATGGGGAATGAAAGATGTGCATGGAAGCTTCTTGTAGGAAAACCAGAGGGAAAACTTCCAGTTGGTAGAACAAGAATGAGGTGGGAGAATAACATTAACTATGATTTGAGGGAAATAGATTATACAGGGGATGATTGGAAAACATTGGCTCAGGATAGGAATGTATGGAGAGCTTATTTCCGCGCGGCCATGAACCTACGGGTTCGATAGTGCCAGTGAGTAAGTAAGTAAGTAAGTATTGGGCCGGAGCTAAAAAAAAAGTGAATCGGTGCACTAAACAAAATTCTTTTTGAACGCTTAAATGGCTTACGCTGTCTAAATCACAACTAATACACCAAATTAATGTAGGCCTACACAGAATTGAATATCTCAATAAATTCTACAAAAAAAGAAGTCCGTGACAACTTACGCCTATCTTTTACAGATAACACTGGTCAACAATAGTTGTAATTAATGCAGTTTTTTATCGTGTTTTCAAATATGTATTCGGAATTTCTCCATGACCCAAAGTTTTTTATTTCAATTTCAATTAATGGATTTAAATAATTATTTTTTAATAAACGTTTTTTCCGTCCATTTATTATCTTGGCGCAGTGAGCGATTAGCACGGGGAACACTTTCATCAGGAAATTTCAGCTATGGAAAAGAGATATCAAGGAAAATGGAATCCTAATATGCTGGCCGATTATTGTTGGACCATCAAGAGGGATGCTCCACAGGCGAAATATAGCAGAAAATCGTCATTTCTTACTTTCTAGGTGTAGTTACGGATGTAGAAAATATTATAGTGATTGAAATTATAAATTCCTGTCTCTCGGAAACCTTGCGTGATGGAGAAAACCCGATATCATATTTGAATTCAGGAGAAAATATACTATCAGAATCACATTTTTTCTTTCTGAGACAAAAAAAAATTGTTTTGTTGCTCAATCTTATTCACAATAATCACTTTTGTCCACGTGGGTCCCGCTAGTAGACAATCAAATAAAGATCAATTTTTGTCCCTTTATTTCGGCTTATTTTAGACATAATCTTCTTCCTTTTATATGATGAAAATTGCCCCTAAAAACCTAAATCTGCCGATAACATTTTAATTTGAAGAATTAAACATACACACTCTACTAATAATCTTCTTCTTCTTCACTTCACGGGCTAGGCAAATTGCCTGTCCCGCCTCACAGTTGTTCTGTCCATCTTTTCACTGGCCTTCCTACATTCCTCGAACCTCTTGGCTTGTAGTTGAATGCTGCTCTTGGTAATCTTGTTACATTCATTCTTTCCACATGTGTAAACCATTTCTCTCTATATTCTCTGATTTTCTCATCCAATGGATATATATATTTAACTCTGTTCTTGTATATTCATTCCTTATCCGATCCAATCTTGTGCAGCCTTTTGTTCTTCTAAGGAAGTTCACTTCTGCGCTTTGCATTCTACTTTGCAATTTTTTGGTCATTACCCAAGTTTCGCTCCCATAAAGTAATGCAGGAATTGCCAATGTTTTATAAAACTTCAATCTAGTATCTCTTCTTGTTTTATTCTTTAATGTTTTATGTATAGTTCCGCATATCATTTGAAATTTCGACAGTTTCATATGTATGTCTCTTTCAGTTTTTGTGTTTATAGTAAAATTACAACCCAAATAATTAAAATAAATACTAATAATAGCAAGACAATACAGACTATAAAGATTCGAGTTGTGATTTAATCTCAGATGTTAAAGCGACATAAACAGGAAAGAAATAGAAGAGTAAAGGAATTAAATTTGGAACTTATTGTACGCTTTATATTAGCTTGACCTTCTGTCTATCTATGTAACGGAATCTTTCAACACGATTTTCACCCACTTAAAAAACATTGGATCGACTTGAAACTTTGTATACTTGTAAAAGACGAATTACAATATAATAATTTCGTAATTTTATTCTAATATCCTGGCCAGGATCATCAGGACATCAAAAAAATAAAGAACGGTATAAAAGGTTGCGGACTTATCGACTTTTTAGTCCATCGTTGTAAGAAATTAATAGTATATCCTCTGGTAGCTCAGTTGATAGAGCGGTGAACTGTAGTGGTATATAATTTCAGTAATGCATAGGTCGCTGGTTAAAATCCGGCCCGGAGGATGTTTTTTTTTTTAGAAGAGTATTACTTTTAGCTCATACTATAATAGTATTGAATTTAAAGATATTTACATTTTTATCTTATTCTGTAAAATGTTAATGACAATTTTCTAAACTTACCACATTGTAATTTATCCAAAAAAATATGAGAAGGATACGATTAACTGTAACTATTTATCTAGCTATATTAAAATATTCAAAATTATTATAATAATGTAAGATAATAATAATTTTAGAAAATATATAATTATATTCGTACCTAGACACTAAAAATATCGTAAGCAATTAAATTTTCATCGGATTCCGGTTTATGACAATCGATTAAACTAAAAATTAAAAAAATAAATAATAGTTTAAAAAACTAAAACAACACGCTTTATTAGAAAACCAAACTAAAAAATAAATAAATAAATCCGATCCGATTGAGGGTCTTTCCACTTTTCAGCGGTTGCCCTTTTACCAGCCGGCTGCTGGCCCTTCACATCCACATGTGTCAATCACAGAGGTAGATGATCAACAGCCAGTGTAGGGGTGACATGTGGTTAGCATGTCGAGTCCCCCAGTAATAAATAAATAATAGTTTAAAAAACTAAATCAACACGCTTTATTAGAAAACCAAACTAAAAAATGAAAAATAATTTTAATTTCCAACACGCTTGGGATTATATTAAATTGATCAACAAAAAAAATCGTCTCCAACACATCTAGAATAAAACTAGAGTTATCTACAAAAAAAAATATTTTACCAGCAAAATCGTGGGGCTTTTTATGGTTTTTACGTTTTCTTCTTAGATACTTTACTTTTACCTATACATGTTTATTATCAAATATATTAATTGATATAGAGCACCCGACGCTTTTGATGGTAAAATTATTTTTTTTTGTAGATAACTCTAGTTTTATTCTAGATGTGTTGGAGATGATTTTTTTGTTGACCACTTTAATTTTATCCCAAGCGTGTTGGAAATTAAAATTAGTTTAAATTGTTTAGTTCGGTTTTCTAATAAAGCGTGTTGTTTTAGTTTTTTAAACTATTATTTATTTTGAAAGAACTTATAGTGTAATATGTCTTAAGATAAGGAAATTGGTAACAAATCCCCGGATGTAATTTTGCAACTCCCTGTGTTAAAACCGCGGTGTTTATTTTAGTCATAACGAGTTGAAGAGCATTTATGGTTAGAGAGTTTTCTGGGTCCAACATGCTGCATCTCTCAGCCGGAGCTTCTTAATCAATAAGAAGCTTAGGATTTGCTTCCCTGCAACCAGCAGAACAACTTTCCGAGCCACATGTTTCAATTTCCTCTCTGGTAGCCTAGATGGTTAGGTGACTCCCACAAGAATTAACTTCATGATATGTCTCATTTCAATACTTACTTACTCACTGGCACTATCGAACCTGTAGGTTCATGACCGCGCGGACACAAGCTCTCCATACATCCCTATCCTGAGCTAATGCTTTCCAATCATTTCCTGTGTAATCTACTTCCCTCAAATCATAGTTAATGTTGTTCTCCCACCTCATTCTTGGTCTACCAACTGGGCGTTTTCCCTCTGGCTTTCCTACAAGAAGCTTCCATGCAAGTCTTTCATTCCCCATACGTGCCACATGTCCTGCCCATCGCAGTCTACGGGACTTAACTGTTCTTATTATATCTGGCTTCCTATAAAGACCATGTAGTTCATTGTTATGTAGTCTTCTCCATTCACCTTTCTGTTCATTTCTCTTTGGTACAAAACTTTTCCTAAGTACTTTATTCTCAAATACCTGTAATCTCCTTTCCTTCCTTAAAGTAAAAGTCCATGTTTCGCACCCATATAATATAACAGGTAGAATAATAGTTTTATATATTTTCAGCTTAACGTTTTTTTTAAAGGAGTTGGGACATCAAGAGTCTCTGCAATACATAATAGCACGCATTTCCAGAATTGAGCCTATGTTTAATTTCTTTGTGCATCTCATTCCTATTTGTGATTATTGTTCCCAGGTATTTGAATTCAGACACTTCCTCAAAATTTCCCTCATTTGTATCTCATTTCAATACCTTGTGATTTTACAAAATGGTCGGAAAATCGAACATTACAGTACCGTGTACAATAATATTCACAAAAAATGCATCTCCTAAGATAATAAAATAAATAACTTGTCACGCAGCGGGCCCGGGTTCGATCCCCGGTCAGGACATTTTTTTTCTGTGTCAGGTTTTTATCGGGTTTTTTCCTCACCTGTAAGACAAATGTCAATCGGTCTCCGAAATCATATGGCCATCACAATCATCATCATTCATATTCATCTTAGATTAAGCTTAGGATTAGGGACTCTCCTGGCGCACTACTATCATCATCATCACTCATCATATTATCGGGGCAACGTAACTCCGCCTTCCAGGGATAATCCACAAGTATTGATAATTGCAAATTAGATATATTCCAACTTAAATTACACCCTTAAAAATAAAACTTTACAAACTTAGAAGTGGGTTACAAGTACGCCATGTCACGAGAGAACACCAGGAATGTCGAAAGACAACCTGGGGCATTTGCAAAAAAAATATATAAAATTGAATGTTGTAAAAATAGTCCATCTCACAGGAATTGGGTAAACTAAGCCAATTTTCTGATCAAGTCGAATGTATAATAATAATAATAATAATGATAATAATAATGATAATAATCCGAAAATGATTTGCAACGATCAATTTATAATTTACAAAAAATAGGTGCCAAATTTAATATGGAAATATCAATTAACAAAACTAAAATTATGGCATTTCATGGGAAGGACCCCATACAAAGTAAAATCTGTCTCCAGAATAAAATTTTAGAGAGATCTAATCAATTTAAATATCTTGGATATTATCTCTCTATCTGGGATGAAAAGGATATCCCTGAAAAAGTTACTAGTTATAATAAAAGTTTAGGAATTATTAATCAAGTTATGAAACCATCCCTTGTACAAAAAAACAACCAGATTACGTTTATATAACACTTTGGCTAGACCAGTGTTGACCTATGGTAGAGAAGCATGGACACTAAAAAAACAACATGAAAGCAGAATAACGGCTTGTGAAATGAGATTCATGCGCAGAACAAGCGGGTTACACCAGATGGGATCGGAAAAGGAACACCGATATCTTAAAAGAATTGAAGACTACGCCAATTTTGGAATATATTAAACAGTACCAACTAAATTGGAAACACCATCTTGAAAAAATGAGTTCAAATCGGATCCCCAAAGCTGTTTATAATTATATACCAAGAGGACGAAGATCACTGGGCCGTCCTATGAAACGCTGGAGGGAAAATTTTCTATAGGATCGTAACAGGCCTTGGCCTAATACTTGGAAGGAAGAAGAAGAAGAAGATAATAATAATAACAATAATAATCAATTGAGTTGGTGTTTACTTGATGAAAATCCATATTCATTAATTAAGTAAAAATCAAACTTAGTTTTATTCGATTTGCATATTTATTAACATATATTTTTATTTAATTAATAAATATGAATTATCATCAAGTAAACAACAACTCAACTGATTATTTAATACAAGCTGAGACAAGCTTCTTGGTGATTTGGTATTTTAAATTATTACTCCGGATTAAAAACCGAAACAGCTGTCACTGATTTATATTTTAATAAATATGAAAATCGAATGAAACTAAGTTTTATTTTTATGTAATTAATAATAATAATAATAATAATAATAATAATAATAATAATAATAATAATCATAATCATATATTTTCGGTTTTAATAATGTTGATACATTTTTCCGGCACCTATGATTTGTCTTCAATTTCGCTTTATAATTTTCCTCCATTCGTCTCTGTTATAACACATTTCTTCCTCTATTTCCCAGTCCTTCAAAGTTTCTGTAATCCGTTGCATCCACGTGAGATTTGGTCGTCCTTTCCTTCCCGTTCCTGATGGTGTCCACTCCATTATCTTTTTTGGTGATCTTACATTCTGCATTCGCCTAATATGCCCGTACCATTTTAGTTGCTTTTCTTGGATAAATTCTAAAATTGAGTTTTGTAGATTCATGTTCTCTTGTATAACTTCATTTCTAATTTTTTTCTCTCCTCGATGTCCTAGCAGATCTTCTCCAATAGTCAATTTTTACTACCATTAATTTTCCTTTCATCTGATAATTTAATAATAATAATAATAATAATAATAATAATAATAATAATAATAATAATAATAATAATAATAATAAACAATGTCGGCCGCGGTGGACTAGTGGTTATGCTCCTTGCCTCTGGTCCCGGACGGGGTCGATGGATTTTTTAGGATGGAAAAATCCAAGGAGCAAGTCCTCCGGGTAGGACTTTAAGCCGTGGGTCCCGAGTCTGAAGATTTTCAGGCTCGTAAAAAATCCTTAAGCCTGAATGAAAATGCCTCTAAGCAAAATTTACCTAATTTTCCCGTCCTAGTACTACCTTGGCTTCCTAGATGTCAGTATGAGGCGGAACGCTGACCACGGACCACTCAAAAATGACATCTATACGAAAACAAGTGTAACTAAATTAGTATGGTTCAAATCTTCCCAGTAGGGGGAGAGCGCCCAAATCTCTGTAAAGGGAAAAACATGGGCTTACAAAAAATAATAATAATAATTTATTTTACCTGGTAGAGTTAAGGCCTTAAGGCCTCGTATACCACTCAATCAGGTTTAAAAAATACAAAAAATACTCTTATATCTGAATTAAATAAACAAAATTATTACATATATCTACAATATAATTATTCGTTACAATATATTTCGATGTACTCTAGATTTAACGAAAGAAATGTAAGTTACACAAGATAGAAAAATGAAAAAAACATACTATTAATGGCATAGAATAAATTCAGTTCTGGAGAAAAAATAATTATTTGACAAGTAATTGTATAAGAATGATAAGGATGTATAAGGACCCTGGGGACCAGAAATATGGACATGGTCCACTTTTGCTCTATACCCCTCATTTATCACTTTTTAAAATTTATTTGTATCAAAAGTAAAGTTATATGTTTTTTTATAAAACAAAATATGTAATTGCTTACCTTAGCATAATGATATATACAATAGTAAAATCATTCTTATGCTGTGTATCGTAAATATGAAAATACAGTAAACATTATGATTAAGTAATCAATTGAGTTGGTGTTAACTTGATGAAAATCCATATTTATTAATTACATAAAAATAAAACCTACTTTTATTTGATTTTCATATTTATTATATAATTCAGTGACAGCTGTTTCAGTACACTGTACCTTCTTCAGACATGTTAAATTATCTTGTTGCAGTTTGTTAACATGTCTGAAGAAGCTACAGTGTACCGAAACAGCTGTCACTGAATTATATAATAAATATGAAAATCAAATAAAACTACGTTTTATTTTTATTTAATTAATAATTATGATTAAGATTAGTTAATTCTAAATTAATGACCCGCGCAAATTGTTGTTTGGTTTTAGTGCGATGGACTTGTGTAAATCTGCAACGTGCTAAAAACAACGAAAATAAAATCGATTTATGCCACGTGCCACATCTTCTCGAATCTCTCGCTACATGAAAACTGAATCTTACGATATCACAAATGCTTAATTCCTTGGCCGTGGGCCAGCATTTGCCACGAACGGTATTGCCATACAAGACAGCAAATATTTAATCTAGCGTTCTCTACAAGGTAAAATACTGTTTCTATGATGAAAAAAAGTTGACAAATTCTATAAATTGAAATTTGTTGATGTTTTTATTTTATATACCTGCCAGGTTTGAATTCTTTACCCTCGTGAATTAGAGTAAGGAACTTAACCCCTGGACCACCGAGATCGATGGGTGCTAAAGACAATAAAATTTTCCGACTCGGGATCCACTAATTAAAGTCCCTACTAGAGGACTTGTTCCTTGAAATTTTCCATCCTAAAAAATTTATCAACCGCATCAGGTTAGAATTACCCCCCCCTATTGACCAGGGACAAGGAATTTCACCCCTAGACCACCGATACTGTTGGGTGGTAATTTAGCTGATAAAAATAAATTACGTAAAAGTAAAGTGATCCCACAACAGGCCTCGGGAGGCCCTTGGGGTAGTAGGAGGTTAAGGTTCCCACTTTATCTAGACAATCGGCACTTTATGTCAGCCGGGTTGTCAGCCCTGCGTGACGGCCGCCTTTACCCCCAGAACAAGCGTCTGGTACTCATTTCCGTTTGAGGCTGAGTCGACCCCAGGGCCATAGTGCCGCCAGAGGGTTTGGGTCAGTTTAAAAATCCTGACCCCGACGGGACTTGAACCCTCGACCCTCCGGCTTGTAGCTCAGTGCCTTAACCACTACGCTACCGCGTGCCCCCGATAAAAATAAATTATTATTAAAAATTAATAATTCTTTCAAAGACCGGATTCATAAAATATAAAAATCAGAGAAAACTTCACAAAATATTAAGTTCGTTATAATGGAATGTGTGTGTTTATAGGCCTATATATATATATATATATATATATATAATTACCATTAATGGCGGTAAATATGGTAACTTTTATTTAATTTATCAAATTAACCGGTTTGATTGCATAATTCCCAACTCGTAATGGTAAATGTGATAAATTCGAGTATCATAACTGATTGGGCTAGTAGAATAGAGTGCAGTTTTTTAGTAGTTACTACTCAGAAAGAGATTTTTTCGTTGGACGCTATGGCGTAAGAGACCACGAATTACAATATTTTATATTTTACAATTAAAAGGTCAATAAATGGTTATAACACAATTTTATTGAACTTGTACAAAACAGTTGCACATAAAAAAACAAACTGCAGTTACATATAAAAAACAAACTAAGCCAATATTCTAGAGAAAAAATACATTTTTTTTCAAATAACGTTAAATGCTATTACTACAAATTACTAAATATTTTAAGTTTACTTATTTATGCATGTAAATTGTTTTGATAGGTTAGGAAATTGGAAGTTGTTTACGTTCATTTTTTTAGCATTTGGGAATAAATAATATGCATGTAAATTGTTTTGTTAGGTTAGGAAATGGGAAGTTGTTTTAAGTTCTTTTTTTTTTAGCATTTGGGAATAAATAATATGCATGTAAATATTGTTTTGTTAGGGAAGTAAACTGAACGAATTTTCGTAAAGTTAGGGATTTTTATCACATTTACCATTACGAGTTGGGATTATGCAAACAAACCGGTTAATTTGATACATTTTTAAAAAAGTATCATATTTACCAAATTTAGTGGTGATTATGTATAATAACCGGCAAATATGTGTGTATATATATATATATAATTACCAGATTAATCACCCATAGATACACATGATTCCATTATAACGAATTTAATATTATGTATATAACCATGGTGCAGCAGCCTGGAAAGGCCTTGGCCTATCAGCCATCTGCTAACTTCATATCCATATTTGTTATATTTATATGAAAATGTTCAATGTTTACACATATTTCTGTGCCTAAAGTTTTATTTTCCCTCTCCATTCGTCCCTATCCATCCATTCCACGTCCTCCGGTTCTTTTTTTTTTCTCATTCCAGTTCTTATTTCTTGTATCAGTCTTACTTCATTTCTTCTTCCAGGTGGACGCCTTTCCAAATGTTTTTTCTAGGTAACTTTTCTTCTTGCATTCGTTGCACGCGCCCATACCAATTTAATTGCTTCTATATTATATATTCTACTACTGGATATTTAATATTCATTTTTTCTCATATGACTTTTTTTAACATCTTGCTGCTCTCCTCAATAAATCCATTTCCACAAAATGTACTTTAAATTATTTCTTACAGAAAAAAAAAGAGGTTGCGCGGAATGAAATACGAAAAGTCGAAAATAAGGACCCCCCAAATCCACATAACAAAAGTATTCACAAAAACCTTCTTAACGCGATTCGTCCAAAAATATATTGATTCTTCTCAGAATATAGATACAAAGAATACATAGATATCACATTGTTACAACACTTGAGGTCTCTTTCTTGTTGGACAGAGCATGATTCTGTGCGTGATTTAGACTTAAGTCTGTCTCTCGCTTTATATCTAATGAGAACTTTTATTAGTCCCAGTAAGACTAATTAGAGTAAAATAATTTATTTGGGATTTATTTGATGTAACCAGTTATAACACACATGCGTCCAACTTAATTTTATTGCGAGAATCAACTTCCTCTCTGTATTCAATCCTTGAATTAAATTTATTTTTGTCTTCACTTTTACAACTTCAATCTGACATCTTATTTGAGCCTTTAAGACCCTGTTTCTCTGGACGTTTGCTTTCCTCATAAACTTGCTGCCATTTTAAATCTTGTATCAAATCCCTGAAGACTGCAGGATTCTTAGAATTCTTCTCAGTTCCTCTAGCAATGTACTTACAAGGGAACTGACAACTATTGCATGCTGAAAGCTATCAAGCGGACAGAATGGTGAAAATATTTTTAAAAAAATCACCAAAAAAATGCATTTTTTGTTTATTCTTCTTCTTCTTCCTTCCAAGTATTAGGACAAGGCCTGTTACGATCCTATAGAAAATTTTCCCTCTAGCGTTTCATAGGACGGCCCCGAGATCTTCGTCCTCTTGGTATATAATTATAAACAGCTTTGGGGTTCAGATTTGAACTCTTTTTTTTTTCAAGATGGTGTTTCCAATTTAGTTGGTACTATTTAGTATATTCCAAAATTGGCATAGTCCTCAATTCTTTAAAGATATCGGTGTTCCTTTTCCGATCCCATCTGGTGTAACCCACTGTTCTTCGCATGAATCTCATTTCACAAGCCGTTATTCTGTTTTCATGTTGTCTTTTTAGTGTCCATGCTTCACTACCATAGGTCAACACTGGTCTAGCCAAAGTGTTATATAAACGTAATCTGTTTTTTTTTTGTACAAGGGATGGTTTCATAACTTGATTATTAATTCCCAAACTTTTATTATAACTAGTATTTTTTTCAGTGATATCCTTTTCATCCCAGATAGAGAGATAATATCCAAGATATTTAAATTGATTAGATCTCTCTAAAATGTTATTCTGGAGACAGATTTTACTTTGTATGGGGTCCTTCCCATGAAATTCCATAATTTTAGTTTTGTTAATTGGTATTTCCATATTAAATTTGGCAGCTATTTTTTTATATTGTAAATTGATCGTTGCAAATCATTTTCGGAAAGTGCCAGAAGCGCTAAATCGTCTGCAGAAGGAATAGCATCGAGTTTGAGGTTCCTATTGATGGGTATATTGTTTATTTACTTTTTAATAACTCTCATTCTTTAGGATCATTTTCGTGTAAAATTGTTTATTGTAGAGCAATATTGAGTCAGTGACGTAAGAGTTTAAATACCCCTGCACATGTGATCAGCATTACAACTTAAGCTTTAATATGCGTTTTTTTTTTCGTTTTTTTTACTTACTTACTTACTTACTTACTTACTCACTGGCACTATCGAACCCGTAGGTTCATGGCCGCACGGACATAAGCTCTCCATACATCCCTATCCTGAGCTAATGCTTTCCAATCATTCCCTGTATAATCTACTTCCCTCAAATCATAGTTAATGTTGTTCTCCCACCTCATTCTTGGTCTACCAACTGGGCGTTTTCCTTCTGGTTTTGCTACAAGAAGTTTCCATGCACGTCTTTCATTCCCCATACGCGCAACATGTCCTGCCCATCGCAGTCTACGGGACTTAACTGTTCTTATTATATCTGGCTTCCTATAAAGACCATGTAGTTCATTGTTATGTAGTCTTCTCCATTCACCTGTCTGTTCATCTCTCTTTGGTCCAAAAATTTTCCTAAGAACTTTATTCTCAAATACTCGTAATCTCCTTTGGCATGGGTTCCCTGAAGTAGTCCCCGCCCGGAGAACCGAATGGGGGACTATTTGACCTCCGGAAAATTTTACCCCAGTAGAACCCATGTCCGCATTTCTTGACGGTTGTATTTTTACGGTGAAAGATCGTCACTCTTTCGACCAAGGTACTTATTTCGTCTGGCTTATCACCTTCGACCAGTCCGGCATGGGTAACCCTATCGGCAGCAATGCTACCGCCGGCATAGCTCTCAGGATCATTTAAGCACACAAGCCACTCCACCACGACAAGGTAAAGATACCATGGACATTTTCCAAAATATAAAATGTTCCTTTCGATGCGTTGTTTATGCTATCAAAGTGAAAGTTTGTGGTTGGGCTCTCGAATATATGCTAATTCAAATTTTCTATGCAGTTACTAGTGGAAGACACATGTGTTCTTTTAAATTGAGATGTAAAAAATAACGAGAGTGATAAAAAAAATATTTTTTTTCAAAAAATGAAAAAAAAAACAGTATCCTTCCCTTATGAATATTTTTGTACAGCAAATGTATATAGTGGAATCATAAAACTCTGAATCTCAAATTTCATCAGAAAATATTTAAAAATGCATCGTAAGGAGCATTTTTTAGAAAATGTTAAAAAAAATAGTTTAAAAAATCATACTTCTGAAACTATTCTACTTTTAAACACCAAACTTCACAAAAACGCTACTATGAGCACATAAGGTATGTGATAAAAATTTCAAAACATTCGAATGAACACTAAAACAAAAAAATTGAAATTCACCGTTCGGTCCCCTTAAAATTTCTTCCAGAGAAGCGTTGTTATGCACAAAGACCGGGTCCAAAAAAAGTATCTGTGGTTTATAACTGCAAAGCACTAAAATCCGGCACCAAACCTCTAATTTAAACTATATCAAAGTAATGCAACTCTCAAATAAGTAGATCGGATACCCCTCATTATCTGCCGCCCACCTCGCGACCCGTCTTGCTCAACTCCGCTCTTACCCAAGCAGGGAGTACATCTGCTCCATACAATGGATTGGCATTGTTGGATTCTGGCTTCAATTTCTGTGCCTTGCAGTTACAGACGGGAAATAAATGTTTGGTCCCGGCCTTAAGACATAATAACGCTTCTCTGGGAGAAATATCAAGATAAGTTTCTGCTTTCAATAGTTGACAATTCCCTTGTTAGATCAAACCTTACAGTTATTAAAGAGATCGATAAACATACTGAGCGGAAATAATGTAAGTGCCCAGATTTTGAGTTACAAATAACGACTCATGAGTAATGTTGTTTTTTAAACATTTTATAATGATTTCTGTCCCACGCCGTAGCCGAGCGGTTAAGGTAGGAAGCCTTGGCGCAGAGCTACGGGACTTGCGCTGGTTCGAGTCTCCATGGGGGAAGAAATTTTCTCATGGTATTTCGGCCAGTATGGGACCGGTGCCCACCCAGCATCGTGAGGCAATTGGGTAGCTACAATAAGTAGCGGCTCCAGGTTGAGGAACCAGCTATAACGGCTGGGGGACCCGACATCCTAACCACATGTCACCCCTACACTGGCTGTTGATCATCTACCTCTGTGATTGACACTTGTGGATGTGAAGGGCCAGCAGCCGGCTGGTAAAAGGGCAACCGCTGAAAAGTGGAAATACCCTCAATCGGATAATGATTTCTGACAAGAAATTAAACGGCTCTTCAAAATTGAGACCATTCAATTCTAACCATAGATATTTTTCTTTACCGGAAATTATTCATGTAGTTGTCCATGGTCTGGAATTTAGGTTAAGTTTAGGTTAACAACTCTCCTGATGCTTCATTTTCATTTATCACCCATCATATCATCAGGTAGCGTGCTGCCTTGTCACGCAGCGGGCCCGGGTTCGATCCCCGGTCGGGACTGTTTTTCTGGGTGAGGTTTTTATCGGGGGTTTTCCTCACCTGTAAGACAAATGTCAGGAAAACTTTAAGGCCCAAACGGTCCCCGAAATCATATGGCCATCATCATCACCCTTATCATCATCATCATCCTTCACCGGTGTGGAAAGCAACGGGAAGCTACCACACCTACAATTCCCTAGTAAAGCTGCAATCATAGCATGACAATGCAGTGAAATGGCAGTGAAGGACCTGCCTTCGGGCAGAATTATTATGGATGGATGGATATCATCAGGGTAACGTAATTCCACACTCTAGGCGCCCCAACTTCATATGCGGGTTACAATTATGCCAGTGCCAGGAGAGAAACCAGAAATGTCGAAATGACAATCTGTGGCATTGAAAAAAAAATTGTACTAATTATAACCATATATTTACTTATATTTATGTTTACTTCCAGCCCTAATTTTTTAATGTTACTCAATAGAATATCTTTGTGGCCCTTAATACCTCCTTGCTGTTTCCAGCTTTTTTTTTTTTAGCTCTGTTAAAATTCTGATGACCAACAAAATCATGGAAGTTTTGCTATAAATTGAGGTGCAGAACCGAAAGTTAGAAACGGCTCGTGCAACTTCTGGCGCTTTGCCAGTGCAACCATGTTGTGGTTCCGCTTATCCCAATATATAGCTGTTTATTTGCTTAATTGTTGACATATGTTGAACATTTACTTCATTGCATATGTTACAATATGCACAAACAGTTTATGCCACTTGTCCACCTTCAATGTAATGGTGTGACAAAACAGTGGCATAACAGGGTGACTTTGAAACTTATTTCAAAGATAGACCGGACCCTTTCAGTCTTAACTTTTTATTTATTTCGAAAAATAAGAAAACGCATTTACATAAATGAAATAGATACTGGAGAACTTTAATTAAGGAAAATTTGTGAATGATTGTTACAAACTGATAGTCTATAAGTCAGTAGTCGTTTATGTATTTTTTTAAATAATTTTAATTACTAAGATTGGTTGGAGAAAACCATCAATGATGAGGAAAATTCTCGAAATGAATGACAATAGATACTTTAGAATGTTTAAGGTTTTTCAAATTTAACAATTTTATGTTTCAAATTTAAGAAACATTAAACTGAAAATGTATAAAACTATTATTGTATCAGTTACATGATATGGATGCGAAACATTGACTCTTACTTTAAGTGAGGAAAGGAGATTAGGAGTATTTGAAAATAAAGTTCTTAGGAAAATTTTTGGACCAAAGAGAGACAGGTGAATGGAGAAGACTGCATAACAGTGAACTACATGGTCTTTATAGGAAGCCAAATATAATGAGAACAGTTAAGTCTCGTAGACTGCGATGGGCAGGACATGTTGCACGTATGGGGAATGAAAGACTTGATGGAAGCTTCTTGTAGAAAAGCCAGAGGGAAAACGCCCAGTTGGTAGACCAAGAATGAGGTGGGAGAATAACATTAACTATGATTTGAGGGAAGTAGATTATACAGGGAATGATTGGAAAGCATTAGCTCAGGATAGGGATGTATGGAGAGCTTATGTCCGCGCGGCCATGAACCTATGGGTTCGATAGTGCCAGTGAATTAGAGTTAGTTAGAACTTTTTATTTTAGTTCACTACTGTGGTCTCGGGGGTTCGATCCCTGGTCATGACAAGTTTCTTCGGTGATTTTTTTCGGAGCTTTTCCTCGCCCATAAGACAAATGACAGGAAACCTTAAGTCTCATATGGTCTCGGAACATCATCTGGCCATCATAATCATCATTATCATATCGCTACGTTTGTATGAATGGTGAGTTTCGTCTTGTGTTGTGTTGTCTCGGAAGTGGCCCTGATATTGAGCTGATCCCTCCATGTCTAGTGTAGTGAAAGAAGTATGTATCTAATTAAATTCTCCCGACAGGTCGTGTCACTGTAAGGCCCGGTGACGTGTGACACATAAAAGTGCCTATAATGTGAGAGGTTTAACTGTATTAATGGAATGGAACAATAATCACAAATAGGAATGAGATGCACAAAGAAATTAAACATAGGCTCAATTCTGGAAATGCGTGCTATTGTGCATTGCAGAGACTCTTGATGTCCCAACTCCTTTTCAGAAAACGTTAAACTGAAAATATATAAAACGGTTATTCTACCAGTTATATGGGTGCGAAACATGGACTCTTACTCTAAGGAAGGAAAGGAGATTACAGGTAATTGAGAATAAAGTTCTTAGGAAAATTTTTGGACCAAAGAGAGATAAACAGGCACGTGAATGGAGAAGACTACATAACAATGAGCTACATGGTATTTATAGGAAGCCAGATATAATAAGAACAGTTAAGTCTCGTAGACTGCGATGGGCAGGACATGTTGCACGTATGGGGAATGAAAGACTTGCATGGAAGCTTCTTGTAGGAAAACCAGAGGGAAGACGCCCAGTTGGTAGACCAAGAATGAGGTGGGAGAATAACATTAACTATGATTTGAGGGAAGTAGATTATACATGGAATGATTGGAAAGCATTAGCTCAGAATAGGGATATATGGAGAGCTTATGTCCGCGCGGCCATGAACCTACGGGTTCAATAGTGCCAGTGAGTAAGTAAGTAAGTAATGGAATGGAACTATTTTGGACCTCAACAATAATTATCTCTCCATGAGAGGAATTGAAACATGTAACAGTAACTCCTACAGAAGCTAAATAAATATACAGTAAAAGTTCCTTATTCGCGGGGGATATGTTCCGCAAATATTCCGCGAATATGGGATAGTAAATTTGTAGGGATGTATAGGGGATACGTTCCAAGGTTCCAAAATAAAATAAAAATTATTAAAATAAAATCAATTAATGAGAGATTTTGAATAATTTTCTTTTACTCGACATTATAAATTGGTAACAGAGCAGAAGGGACGCGTGCTATTCAATCAAAATTATTGCAAAGAATGACAAGTTGAAACAATAATACACCGATCGTGGCGAGGGCGGCAAGCTTTCAATATCAGGGTTCGAAGTTTAGCTTTCCAGACAATCTTAACCGACAACATTCCAAACGTGTTCGTGAACTAGAATGCTCCGTCTAGTAATAACTAACCCGGGTATACATGATTTGTTTTCATTGCAGTCCGACACTTTTATTAAATAAACTGGTATCAGAAATTGAGTTTCTCTAATTTAACAAAATATATGCATATTCCGAAAACCAGTCAAATGTGGTCATACGTTCTACTTGCTGGCAAATTCGCTTAGATTATGCAGTCTGCGTGACGAACTTTTTGTAAATTGTCTTCAGAATTAAATTATAAATTCACAAAATAAAAAGTTTGACATATGGAGTATTTCCCTTGTAAAGTTCTGATTGAACATTCCAGTTCGTGACGTACACAACTGATTAACATAAATAATAGCTCGTCCTCCTCCTGATATTGCTCGAGATGTTCTCTCAATCAAAGCAATTCAATCAAATTCTACTGAACTTGACTATGTTCACCAAATTAAATTCCCTCACAAGATAGAAAATTGCCCTTACATAGACCTATTTCAATTACTGTGGATTGCTTTAATAGGAGAACGCATGGATCGTCAGCATGGTCCAATATAAGTGAGGCATGTAATTTCTTTAGATGATGTTTAATTGTATTTTATATTTCTTTAAATTATGATAATGATATACTTACTTACTTACTCACTGGCACTATCGAACCCGTAGGTTCATGGCCGCACGGACATAAGCTCTCCATACATCCCTATCCTGAGCTAATGCTTTCCAATCATTCCCTCTATAATCTTCTTCTTCTTCTTCCTTCCAAGTATTAGGCCAAGGCCTGTTACGATCCTATAGAAAATTTTCCCTCCAGCGTTTGAGGGAAATTCTCGTATAAGACTTGAAAGCATAATAATAGTCCCTTCGATTGGTTGCTGGCCAAAGGAAGGCAAGACCAGTGATGGGGCTGCCATCTTATAGCCTCTGGTCAGGCTTTTCTGGAGAAGAAAAGAAAATAAAGGAAAGAAGAAATGGAAGAAAGGAAAGACTCCCTAGCCCTCGGATGCCCTAATAGCGTCGGCGTCAAAAAAAAACAAGAGTTAACCAAGAGAGGTTAGATAGTAAAGTTAAAAGAATGCAAAACACAAGTAAGTGGAAGAAATGTTTTGCACAGCTTGGGCACCTTGTGGTCGCCATCCACATATCCCCTAGATGAGGACCCCTGAGGGGCCTCTATAATCTACTTCCCTCAAATCATAGTTAATGTTGTTCTCCCACCTCATTCTTGGTCTACCGACTGGGCGTTTTCCTTCTGGCTTTCCTACAAGAAGTTTCCATGCACGTCTTTCATTCCCCATACGCGCAACATGTCCTGCCCATCGCAGTCTACGGGACTTAACTGTTCTTATTATATCTGGCTTCCTATAAAGACCATGCAGTTCATTGTTATGTAGTCTTCTCCATTCACCTGTCTGTTCATCTCTCTTTCGTCCAAAAATTTTCCTAAGAACTTTATTCTCAAATACTCGTAATCTCCTTTCCTCCCTTAAGGTAAGAGTCCACGTTTCGCATCCATATAATATAACTGGTAGAATAATTATAATAATGATATAACTAATAAAACAGCAAAATTCCAGGGAATATGTGGTACCGGTACGATAAAACGATCACTAAATAACAAAACAACAAGAGAAACCCAATTGAAATTTTATAAAACATTGGCAGTACCGGTACTGCTCTATGGATCAAAAGCCTGGATACATAAAAAACAAGATCTAAGTAGGATAACGGCGGCAGAAATGAATTTTTTTTCCGATTGAGGGTCTTTCCACTTTTCAGCGGTTACCCTTTTACCAGCCGGCTGCTGGCCCTTCACATCCACATGTGTCAATCACAGAGGTAGATGATCAACAGCCAGTGTAGCGATGACATGTGATTAGCATGTCGAGTCCCCCAGCCGTTATAGCTGGTTCCTCAACCTGGAGCCGCTACTTGTTGTAGCTACCCAATTGCCTCACGATGCTGGGTGGGCACCGGTCCCATACTGGCCGAAATACCATGAGAAAATTTCTCCCCCCATGGAGACTCGAACCAGCGCAAGTCCCGTAGCTCTGCGCCAAGGCTTCCTACCTTAACTGCTCGGCTACGGCGCGGGACAGAAATGAAATTTTTGAGATCTGTTAAAGGGTGCACTAAGGAAGACAGAATCAAGAACACAGAAATAAGACAGGAACTTGAAATATTTGCAATAACTGATCAAATAGATACATATAGACAAAAATGGAAGCAACACATAGACAGAATGAATGAAGATAGATATCCAAAACAAATAACAAAATACAAACCTAAAGGTACCCGAGATGTGGGCAGACCTAGAAAGAGATAGGCTGAAGTCGGAACGGGTCAACAGACCTAATCCATGAATGCAGATGATGATGATGATGATGATGATGATGATTTCTTTAAAGTCTTGTTCATTAATAGTATATTACGATGCGAGGTTGGAAAGTGATTTTTACAGAAACGAGCAGATTCTGTAAAACATTTCACAAACGTGCGTTGTACGTTATTTTTTGCAGTATGGTGTTTTCAAAATAATAAATAACAGCAAAATAATATCTTTGTTGGAAATATTTGCGTTCTTTATAAACAACTTACTAACTTTAACAGTGTGGCCAATGTTTATTAGTTGAGACTACAGCAGGCCGTGACACCGATCAGTATATAAAATGGCGGCAAGTACGTATTTATTGTTTTATGTCGTTTCGAATAAAGTTCAGTTCATTTAAATTGCAGTGATTTGTTTCGTATAATATAAATATTAACACTACCTTTTGGATATATTTTTGTACCTATGTACATTGTATGTAGTACACATAAAGGGTAGTGGTTTTACTTTCCGCATTAGGTAGGTAATTTGTAATATTACAGTATAGTTGTTTAGTTATTTATAATTGGCAACCCCGAAATTTAGGAAATTTAACTTTCAATCATTGTCGCCATTGCTGTAAGTACGACAAAACACACTATCGCGCAAAAATGTAATTATCTCTCGGACACTTCACAATTCGTTTTGAGACTCATAGTGGCCAACCTGGGGAAGTGGACTCTGAAAAGAAAGCCATATATGAGCCAACAGTTGACTAGTACAAAGATAAATACCAACTAGATAGTATAACTGTCACAGGATTGATGATCGGGGCAAGAGGTACTATACCAGGCAGGATTCTTAGCCAAATTTTGGAATTCCTTAGATTTGGACAGGGTGTATCTTTCTAAAATTGTCATCGCTGCCATTAGAGGATCAATTTTAATTTTAAGAAACCATATTTACAACATTTCTACTTTATGGTATGTATACTTCAATTAGGCCTAAAATTTGAATTTTTTTAAATGTATTTAAAAAATGTATTTCATCAATTCCTAAAATTAATTGTCTGTATCACTTTGTCTTTGAGGCAATCCTCTAATGAGGAAAGTTGTATATAAAAAAACAGAATTTTTTTATGTATTTACAAAATGTTCTCATTACTTTCAACTTCGTACAAAATTCTAACAAATATATTAGTAAGCAGACTTACTCCCTATATTGATGACATTCTAGGAGATCATCAATGTGCATTTAGAAGAAACAGGTCTACAACAGATCAGATTTTTAGTATAAGACAGATTTTAGAAAAGAAATGGGAATATAATGGTACTGTACATCAACTATATATAGACTTCAAAAAAGCATATGATTCAATTAAGAGGGAGAAGTTATATAGTATCCTGCTGGAGTTCGGAATTCCTAAAAAGTTAGTTAGACTTATACGAATGTGTCTAAATGGTTCAAAGAGTAGGGTGCGTGTAGGCAAACAGTTTTCGGACACTTTTGAAATCCAGAATGGATTGAAGCAAGGAGATGCACTTTGTCCTCTACTATTTAATTTTGTACTAGAGCATGCCATTAAATCTTTAGAGAATGAGGAAGGCTTACAACTCAATGGTATTAATAAGCTGTTAGTTTATGCTGATGATGCAGTATTATTGGCCGATAGCGAGGGGATACTAAAGGACAACACGCACACACTATTGAGTAACACTAAGAAATTAGGACAGGAAGTAAATATCAATAAAACTAAATATATGGTCACACGTAGAAATTCATTATTTAATGGAAATATACAGCTAATGACAAATGAGGGGAAATTTTGAGGAAGTGGCTGAATTCAAATACCTAGGAACAATAATCACAAATAGGAATGAGATGCACAAAGAAATTAAACATAGGCTCAATTCTGGAAATGCGTGCTATTATGCATTGCAGAGACTCTTGATGTCCCAACTCGTTTAAAAAAAACGTTAAACTGAAAATATATAAAACTATTATTCTACCAGTTATATTATATGGGTGCGAAAGATGGACTCTTACTTTAAGGGAGGAAAGGAGATTACGAGTATTTGAGAATAAAGTTCTTAGGAAAATTTTTGGACCAAAGAGAGATGAACAGACAGGTGAATGGAGAAGACTACATAACAATGAACTACATGGTCTTTATAGGAAGCCAGATATAATAAGAACAGTTAAGTCCCGTAGACTGCGATGGGCAGGACATGTTGCGCGTATGGGGAATGAAAGACGTGCATGGAAACTTCTTGTAGGAAAGCCAGAAGGAAAACGCCCAGTTGGTAGACCAAGAATGAGGTGGGAGAACAACATTAACTATGATTTGAGGGAAGTAGATTATACAGGGAATGATTGGAAAGCATTAGCTCAGGATAGGGATATATGGAGAGCTTATGTCCGTGCGGCCATGAACCTACGGGTTCGATAGTGCCAGTGAGTAAGTAAGTAAGTAAGTATTTACAAAATGTATTTCATCAATTTCGAAAATGAATTGTCTGTATCACTTTGTCCTTGTGGCAATCCTCTAATGAGAAAAGTTTTATATAATAAAATATTTATTCCAGTTCTTACTTCCATATAGAAGTAGTGGCAATGTATTTACTTTATAGAATTCCAGTAATATTTGTTTTCGCACTTTATATTTCAATGTCCTCTGTATTGTTCCGCAGAATTATTTACATCTATTTAATTTCAGTAGAATGTCATTAGCTTTCCTATATCCAATATTTAAACTCTCTTATTTGGTCAATAACTTTCCCATAGATCATTTTTGCTCTGAAAACCATTACTTTAGTTTTATCCGTTGATATTTTCATCGGATAATTATAAGCAACCTTGTTTTGTAATTATTGTTGCTAGGTATTTGAATTCAAAATTTCCCTCATAGTCCAAGATCCGGCTGCATGACTAAATACATTTTTGCCGAGTTGACTATTAAAATTCGGCCGCCAGTATCTTTAATTAAAATATAATTTATTTATTTATTCAAAATAATTTTATTCACTTGTTATTAAAATAAATTATAATCCAGTTCGCAAAAATCGATGTAGGCCTATAGAGCTTGAAAAGTTTTGGTTGTCATTGCAAACTTGGCCGTAAAGCTCCCGCGGCTACAGTAGGCTGTGACACCAATCAGTTATAAAATGGCGGTAAGTACGTATTTGCTGTTTTATATTGTTTCTAATAAATTTCAGTTATTTTAAAATGCTCTGATTTGTTTCGTATAATGTATATTAACACTGCCTTTTGGATATATATTGTACGTAGTATACATAAAGGGCAGTAGTTTTACTTCCCGCTGCGAGGAGGTTACGGCCAAGTTTGCAATGGCAACCAAAACTTTTCAAGCTCTATACATCGATTTCTGCGAACTGGATTATAATTTATTTTAATAACAAGTGAATCAAATTATTTCGAATAAATTAATTAATTATATTTTAATTAAACATACTGGCGGCCGAATATTAATAGGCAACTCGGCAAAAATGTATTCAGTCATTCACAATTTTATCTAAAAAATTGATTTTGTTCATACCCTCGATGAACGTTGTAATCTTGCAGCCAGATCTTAGACTATGATTTGTTATTAACTGCCCCCGGCTTATGATACTATAATGATATTGTGAAAAGAAGAATGAATGTCTGAACCAGGAATCGAACCGTAGACCTCTAGTTCTCCAGACTAGTGTGCAGCCCACTGCACTATAATATAATATGGTCCATTATTGGAACTGTGTTAAAATAACAGTATTGGAAAATGTTAAATAACATCGTTTACTGCTTATAAAAGTGGTGGTGTAAAATTCTGAAATATAGATGCTTCTAAATGGAGCCGGCCGTTGGCGATGGTAGTGACATCTACCTGACAGCGGACGAAACGAGAATTATAGATTTGTATATGTGGAAAGCATTGTTAATGTTTGTGCCAAGTCTAGAATGGTGTAGTGGGCTGCACACTAGTCTGGAAAACTAGAGGTAGACGGTTCGATTCCTGGTTCAGACATTAATGTTTCTTTTCACATCTTTATAATATCATAATATGATCCATTATTGGAACTGTGTTAAAATAACAGTATTGGAAAATGTTAAATGTCCCCGACTTATTAACTAATGTATTACTTTTTTTCTGTCTCCTGACACGGATCGTCATTCTTGTTCTAATAACCTAGACATCATTAAATAAATCAAAGAACGAACTAATGATATCGATCAGGTTTTGGTCTGGACTGTATTAATTAAAAACTGATTGCAAATTCCTTCTCTTTCAGTCACTTAAATTACCTGTTTGAGAGCTGTGTATTTGTACATATTTAAAAGATTCCATTTTGTTCCTTGACTACTGAAGCTAACATAAAAATCCGTTTCTGCTGCTAGCAAATTGAGTAATTTCCACTCATTGAATTGTGCTGGTATTAGTTTCCGAACCTGATCACGTTCCTTCAAGTGAAGCGCAACAAATAATCGGATCAGTAATTATAGATCAATTATTCCTCCATAAAGCAAGTGTTGAGGTTTCATTTCAGCTCCTAACTTCGATTAACTATTCCTTAATATCTTCGTCCCGGAAGAGATTGGGCTATGATGTAGCTTCTAATGAAATTAGCAGAGATTTCTGTCTAGTGAATCCATCTGGGAAATTTGTCTCAAAATGAAATTATAGTTGGATGGTAGACATTTTCAGATTTAGACGATTATGAACTCTTTTTAGTTTCTATTTATTTATTATTTATTTTTATTTTATTATCTGGCTTTACAATATTTTTTTCCATGATAGTACGTTCTGTCGTACTAACAGGAATGGCATCATGATTGAAAATTCAATTATCTAAATTTTGGGGTTGCCAACCTATAAATAACTAAATAACTATACTGTAATATTACAAATGGGGGCACGCCGTAGCGTAGTAGCTAAGGCACTGCGCTACAAGCTGGAAGGTCGCGGGTTCGAGCCCCGGTGGGGTCAGGATTTTTAAACTGACCCAAACTTTCTGCGGCACTAAGGCCCTGGGGTCGACTCAGCCTCTAACGGAAATGAGTACCAGACGTTTATTCTGGGGTAAAGGCGGCCGTCACGCAGGGCTGACAACGCGGCTGACATCCAGTGCCGATTGTCCAGAAAAGTGGGAGCCTTAACCTCCTGCTACCCCAAGGGCCTCCCGAGGCCTGTAGTGGGATTACTTTACTTTAATATTACAAATATTAATCTATAATGAAATTATACAAGACAATGGCAGTGCATATTATTACTTATGGATCCGAAACATGGACAGTGACAACACAACAATCTGCCAGAATACAAGCTGCTGAAATGAGATTCATCAGACCAATAGCAGGATATCAAAGAACAGACCAAAAACATAACACAGAAATAAGACAACAACTAAAAGTAGAGGAATTAAACACAACAATAGAGAAATATAGAACAAACTGGAAAGAACACTTGGAAAGGATGACTAAGAAATAGAATACCAAAAGCAGGATACAGCTATTCACCACGAGGATGAAGAAGTTTGGGAAGACCAAAAAAAGATGGAAAGAGCAGCAATTTGGTGCCGGAACAGGCTAGTAAATAAGCCTAAACCGTGAAGAAGTAATATTACAAATTACCTACCTAGGGCGGGAAGTAAAACCACTGCCCTTTATGTATGCTACGTACAATGTATATAGGCCTACAAAAATATATCCAAAAGGTAGTGTCAATATATATTATACGAAACAAATCACTGCATTTGAGATAAACTGGACTTTATTTGAAACAATATAAAACAAAAAATTCGTACTTGCTGTCATTTTATTCTTGATTGGTGTCATGGCCTGCTGTAGTCTCAATTAAATTATTGTCGACATTTACCGTATATACATTGGCCAGACTGCTAACGTCAGTCAGTTTTTTATAATGAACGCAAATATTTTCAAGAAATATGTTATTTTACTGTTATTTATTATTTTGAAAACACCATCGTGCAAAAAAGTAATGTACAACACACGTTTGTGAAGTGTTTTACAGAATCTCGGAAACTAAAAATCTCGCTATCGCTCGGTGTTTAATCATTTCCTCGCTTCTGTAAAAACTAGTTCCCAACCTCGCGTTGTAATAAACTATTACATGTTCCTGAGAGCATATCATTATCTATAGCCAATCTACATCCTCTCTGTTTTTCCACTCCCCTTCCTCCAAACCTCTTTCTTCCATTGTTATGACTACTCCTTGTGCCCATGATAGTTTTGGTCTTTCTTCTTCCTGTCGGATTCCATTCAAAAGTCTTCTTGAATAATCTGTTTTCCGTTTGACGCAGCGACGGTACCCCGAGACCGCATACAACTATATTTCTTCTTCTTCGTCACGGTTTAGGCTTATTTACTAGCCTGTTCCGGCACCAAATTGCTGCTCTTTCCATCTTTTTTTGGTCTTCCCAAACTTCTTCTTCCTCGTGGTGAATAGTTGCTTTTGGTATTCTGTTCTCAGTCATACTTGCTATATGTTCTTTCCAGTTTGTTCTTTATTTCACTGCTGTTGTGTTTAATTCCTCTACTTTTAGTTGTTGTCTTATTTCTGTGTTTTGTGTCTGTATTCTGGCAGATTGTTGTGTTGTCACTGTCCATGTTTCGGATCCTTAAGTAAGTTAATAATAGGCACTGCCATTGTCTTGTATAATTTCATTATAGAGTCTTTCCTGGCAGCATGGTCTAATGCAAAATTTAAATAGTAGTCGAGATAGTGCATCTCCTTGCTTCAACCCATTGTGGATTTCAAAAAGTATCAGAAAATTGTTTGCCTAAACGCACCCTACTCTTTGTGCTATTTAGGCACATTCTTATAAGTCTAACTAACACTTTAGGAATTCCGAACTCCAGCAGGATACTATATAACTTCTACTTCTTAATTGAATCGTATGTATTTTTTAAGTCTACGTATAGTTGATGTACAGTGCCTTTATATTCCCATTTCTATTCTAAAATCTGCCTTATACGTAAGCTAATACCTAGACCTATATATTATGAGTTGGCTAATATGACCCACAATAATTATGTGAATAGATTATATTTTTTTATCAATTATATTTTTAAACTTTTCCATCAACAAGTGTTCGGAGTTAGAACGAAGGAAACGTTTTTGAGAAGTAGAATAGAAAAAAAAAAAAGTGGATCCACATCTGGAGCCGAGGATTGTCGTATCTTGTACAATGTTCAGAAGAAAAAAGTTGTAATGCGAGTGTCCAATTTCAGCCAGGATTTAAAAGTCGTGTCAGACTGCATTATGTCACGTTCACCTTCTTATCAACTTAAGGATGAGAAATTTAACATACATCTCTTCAGACTTTTTCATGCAATTCCAAGTTATTGCCAAGTTACAGCATCGATGAAAAACTTGCCTCTTACCTCACACATCGTCGCCTAATTATTTATCACGCCGCTTCATCAGACTATCCGACACACATTACCTTGACACTCGATCCTATCAGCACATTGTCCTTTATATCCCTCCTCATCACACTGTGTACAGTTCATTATCTTTTACAGTCTCACTTACCAACACATGGAATTCCCTTCTGCCCTATGGCAGAGACTGTCAAACTATAACATCCTTCAAAAATAAATTAAATAATAGTTAAATAACAAACTAACTTATATATCTCACTGATAATATTCTTTTAACAATTAATAAATTTAATTATTTATGAAAATAATATTATGATATATAAATATTTTAATTTGTTTAAATATTGTATAACCGTAAAATTAGTTTTCTATATCTCATTAATTCAAGAAATTATATGAAGACACAAATATAATTATAGATACCGGATTCAAAATAACAGATACAATCAAAACAAATACTGGATTACGACAAGGATGTAGTCTATCACCCACTTTGTTTATTATATATATAGACGATATTTTAAATAAATGGAAAGTTTTAGTGAATCCAGGAATAAGAATGGATAATAAAGTGTGCATAAATAATCTTCTATTTGCTGACGATGTAATCATAATACAGAAAAATGAAGACGACTTACAGAAATCAATGCATGCATTAAATGAAATATGTAAATTATACGATCTAAAGATTTCTGTAAGGAAAACGAAGAGCATGGCTTTTAGAGGAAGAGATCCAGTGAGATCCAAAATTATTTTAGAAAATCAAAGTATAGAACAGGTGTCTAGTTTCAAATATTTGGGCTGTGATGTTGGCTACAATGTGAAAAGAGATATTGACTCCAAAATAAATAAATGTCAGACGGTGTGTGGAACAATACAGAGAACATTCAAAAATAAAATTAGAAAAGAAACCAAGATAAAAATGTATAATGTTATGGCGGTTCCCACAATGTTGTATGGATGTGAAACTTGGGCTCCAGTGAAAAAACAGAAGGATAGAATACAGACGGCGGAGATGAGGTTCCTATGACAAGTAAAAGGATGTACAAGACTTGATAGAATAAGAAATGAAGATATAAGAGAAGAATTGAAAGTACAGCCTTTATTGGATAAAGTCCGAATTACAGACAGAAATGGATTGCTCACATGGATGGAATGAGTAAGGAGAGATATCCATTGTTAGCAAGAAATTATCAAGCAAGAGGAAGACGTGATGTTGGAAGACCTAGAAGACGTTGGGCTGATGCTTTATGAAGTCGGAACGGGCAATTGCCTAATCCCTGGAGTGATGATGATGATATCTCATTATTTTTCTTTGTTTCTTATACACATTAGACGGGAAGAGTTAACCAACAATTTAATTTATCTTGCTTGAATACATTTTATTATTACACTCTAATTCAACCCAGGAAGTTACTACAGACCTTATGGGCTACGCCAGTGTTCCCCTACCTACAGAGGGTAGATGTTGCCAAACTAATAATAACGGTATTTGTTTGTTTAGGGAGGGGTGGAGGGGCAAGGTTAGCAGTACTTTTTCCTAATCTATGTACTATACATTTAAAAAAACATAGTTTTTCTTTTACGGCATGCAAACTAGTTTTATAGTAAATATGAGAGTCTACACTTTCACACAAGACAGTACAGATCCGCAAGAGCTCAGTGACAAGTGGTAACTGTTTTTTTTCTTTATGACGGGGTGGCTTGGACGGCTACAACTTACAACTATGTACCTGCTGTGTTGAAATCTTCAGTTTTGTATAAGGATTTCTCTCAAGAAAATACTGTTAAAATGGCAATCCAGTTCCCTATTCCAAACACACAGTAACTTCCTGGGTTGAATCTGAGTGTAGTTTTAGTCTTAATCTTAACGACCATTAACTGATTGTACTATAGATCGTAATATAATATATTCTTATTGATCAAATCTTCATTCAGTATTTAATATTAGAGTTGATTGTGATTGTTATATTCTGATGTAGGGCCTAATATATGTTTGCCCTGGTGAGTGGAAGAGAATGTCACATGGCCTTAGCTCCGATTCCGATTGAGGGTCTTTCCACTTTTCAGCGGTTGCCCTTTTACCAGCCGGCTGCTGGCCCTTCACATCCACATGTGTCAATCACAGAGGTAGATGATCAACAGCCAGTGTAGGGGTGACATGTGGTTAGCATGTCGAGTCCCCCAGCCGTTATAGCTGGTTCCTCAACCTGGAGCCGCTACTTATTGTAGCTACCCAATTGCCTCACGATGCTGGGTGGGCACCGGTCCCATACTGGCCGAAATACCATGAGAAAATTTCTTCCCCCATGGAGACTCGAACCAGCGCAAGTCCCGTAGCTCTGCGCCAAGGCTTCCTACCTTAACCGCTCGGCTACGGCGAGGGACAGCCTTAACTCCACCATGCTAAGTAAATAAATAAAATAAAATAAAGTTTACGAGTGTTTGAGAATAAAGTTCATAAGACAATTTTTGGACCAACGAGTGTCGAACATAAGGCAAATGTAGAAAAACTACATAACAGTGAGCTACATGACCTTTAAGGGAACCAGATTTTATAACAACAATTAAGTATCATAGACTGCAATGGGCAGGGCATGTGATTTGAGGAATGGAAAAGGGTCATGGAAACTTACTATAGGAAAATTATAGGAAAATAAACTGATAGACGAAGAATGAGATGGGAGAATTCTGCAATGGACAGGATATGTAACATGACGAGGAATAAAAAAAGTTGATGAAAACTTCTTGTAGGAAAACCAGAGGGAAAGCTCGTGATAGATAGAGCAATAATGATGTGGGACAATAGCATTAACCGTGATTTGATGGATTGGAGTTATATAGAGAAAAATTGGAAATCGTTAGCTCAGAATAGGGTTGTATGAAGAGTTTATACAGAGTGTAAAAAAATTCCGTATACAAACTTCAAGAGTTTGTAGAGGAGGTAAAACAAAACTCTTATGCGAAAAAAAAAAAATATGTTCTCCGTTTCACCGCTAGGGGTGTACTTGTAAGGTGGATGATTTCACGAAGAACGATAAGTTAATTTCCTCCACCAAGTCGGTTAGTCATAAGTAATGCCCCGAGTGATTTCTAAATTATCGATCAGGATTCACAAAGTCGTTTACTCACAAATCATTGTTTAAATATAGTTATTTTAAAATATTTATATATTTAATGTAAACGGCTATGTTTGAAAACAAATCAAAAATGTGAGGTTATGTTCATTCACTGCTGCTTGATCATATTATTTATTTATTGCCAAATAAGATCGCAATATTGTAAGAGTGCACCCAAGTGGAGAAATAATGAAACACATCTAACTATATATCATAATCAACATTACGGGTTATTCATTTATTTTTTAGTAAAAACTCAGTAAAATCAAGGAATATTTTCATTATTTGCTATATTCAATGTATTTGTTGGAGAAAAATAATGATTTGACCTGTTCAGGACATTAAAAAGGAGGAGCTTTCTTTATCACAAAAGCAGGAGCTGATAAAGAGAAATCGATAAAGAGCGAGGTGAAACACGACTGTCATTGGTTGTAAAACAACATTCAGTGAAACGTGATTGGTCATTGACTAGCATTTGTGGCATGAGTTAAATAGTCTGAAAAAACAACCCAATCAGATGGTCGTGAACAATACAAGCCCACACATTTATGGTAAATCTGTGTTGATTGTGGAATACACAAGTAGCCTAGGGATTCATAGCTATTGTGGTAAAAAGTAAAGTGATCCCACTGTAGGCCTTACGAGACCCTTGGTGTAGTAGGAGATTAAGGCTCCCACTTTTCTAGACATTCGGCACTTAATGTCAGCCGGGTTGTCAGCCTTGCGTGACGGGCGCCTTTACCTTCAGAACAAGTGTCTGGTACTTATTTCCATTAGAGGCTGAGTCGACCCCAGGCTCATAGTGCCGTCAGAAGGTTTGAGCCAGTTTAAAAATCCTGACCCCATCGTGTCTCGAACCTCCACCTTCCGGTTTGTAGAACCTTAACCACTACGCTATGGCGGCCAACAAAAAAGAAACTTTTTTTTTGTCTCAGAAAGAAAAATATGTGATTCTGATAGTATTTTTTCTCCTGAATTCAATATGATATCGGTTTTTCGTCATAACACAAGGTTTCCTAGAGACAAGAATTTATAATTTCGAACACTTTAATATTTTCTACATTGTCCACCGCTGTAGTCTCGGGGTAGCGTGCCTTGTCAAGCAACGGGCCCGGGTTCGATCCCCGGTCGGGACAGTTTTTCTGGGTGAGGCTTTTATCGGGGTTTTTCCTCACCTGTAAGACAAATGTCAGAAAACTTTAAGGCCCAAACGGTCCCCGAAATCATATGGCCATCGCAATCATCATCATTCATATTCATCTTAGGTTAAGCTTAGGATTAGGGACTCTCCTGGCGCACCATTATCATCATCATCACCCATCATATCATCGGGGTGACGTAACCCCGCCTTCCAGGCGCCCAACCTCAGAAGTGGGTTACAAGTACGCCATGCCAGGAGAGAAAACAGGAATGTCGAAAGACAAACCTGGGGTATTTGTAATATATATATATATATATATATATATATATATATTCTACATTCAAAACTACACAATATTCGAACATTCGGGCTCACCTAGAAAGTACGAAATGTCGATTTTCTGCTATATTTCGCCTGTGGAGCATCCCTCTTGATGGTCCAACAATAATCGGCCAGCATATTAGGATTCCATTTGCCTTGATATCTCTTTTCCATAGCTGAAATCTCCTAAGTTAGCTCATTTGGTTTTATTTTACAATGGACAAATGGACGAAAAAAGTTTATTAAAAAAATAATTATTTAAATCCATTAATTGAAATTGAAAGAAGAAAAACTGTGGGTGATGGAGAAATTCCGAATACAAATTTAAAAACACGATAAAAAAACTGCATTAAGTACAACTATTGGTACTCATGAGACAAAAAGCATGTTGACCAGTATTATTACTGTAAGTGTTTATCCAGGGGCATGGACACTACTGGCAGTATTGATAACCTTCCAATATCAACCAATACCAACATGTTGCATACGAAGCAGTCAAAACTTCAGTGAACGGTGGCCTAAGGGAAGTTCAGCATCAAACTCTTCAAGGCCCCCTAACGGGGAAACGGATAATCTGTCAATTTTTTTATATTATAATGATATTGTGGAAAGAACTAAAGGTCCACGGTTCGATTCCTGGTTCAGACATTAATTTTTTTTCACAATATCATTATAATATTATAATATGATTCATTATTGGAACTGTGTTAAAATAACAGTATTGGAAAATCTGTCAATTTTGTTTTCACATAACAAAAGAGTTTTATTTTACCTCCTCTACAAACTCTCAAAATTTGTATACGGATTTTTTTTTACTTCCCACCCACCACGTCGAACAGCAGCCAGGATAACTTTCTGAACAGGGATGTTGCCAAACTTCCCTCAAACAGTGTCATGGATATTGAATCATGTGAGGTTAATTATTACTTCTTCATATTTAAGTACGTCTAATGACGCTGATTGACTTTCATTGTTTGCTTAGTAATATTTATTTCATCACTACGTGCCGCAGTGTTTATGTTGAGTTGACAACACTGGACTGCAAGTATAAATAATCCGCCCCCAAGAAGGCTCAAAATTGTGAGTAGTGGGAGGGGCGAAAGAAAAGAGAGAGATAGGAATGCAAGGAGGGAAATGATTTACCGAGGCAGAAAAGGAATTAGTGTTTATATGATGATCTTGTAGAAGATTTTCGGGCTGTTGGCCGTGGTCTTGAGGCTTGTAGTTCCCGAACATTTCTCCAGAGACTGCGTCCGGCATCCTCAACGGTTGTCTTGAGACTGGCAATTTTGTCGACTACCTGCTCTGTTTATACATTTATCCGCGACGTGTTCTCTGCGCGGTCCGTTACTTCGTAAATTGTATCTGCCTTCTGGTTGGTTAGCATTAGGGTATTCCATTGCACCAATGAGGTTGCTGCCTGATGTTCTAACCATAAGGTTTAACGTGGATTATCGATTACGGGATAGATTCCTCTAAATGGACTAAGATACCGCCAAATTCTTTAAGTTTCAAGTCCATAACTATTACTACTCTAGATTGTTCTCGTAGGGATTTACATCTGGCCGTGAAAGCCTAAGTCAATAAATTAGTGTTTAGTTTGCGTATCTTACGGTGGCACAGATCCATTGGTCAGATTACAGTTTAATATGTGAACATATTTAGTTTCATAGATATTTAGTATGAACCTATACTATGAGAACAGGAACAGAGCAAGACCTAACAAGGCTGGAGATACATCTTGAGATATATGAACAGTCTCAGCTGACCCTAAAATCCCCAACATGATATAAACTCAGTAATGTAATTAGTGTGTTAGAAGGTCACTATATACTGACATCAAATGCATTTGGAAGCTGTTATAATTGAAATAAATTGATTGAAATTGTCAGTGACTGGCTGCATTAGAGAAATGCACTGAATTTCAAAGGAGAAACGCTTTTTCTATATAGGTAAAGCGGTATAATGAGAGAAGCTATTCAATCAGAAGAGAGCACTCCAACAGACGTTTAATCAAACTACGCTCTCTGATAAAACCAAAGATAATGAAGATATTTAGGTCATTCCTGTAAGCTATACTGTGTGTTACAGGACCTAACCGTCAAACTTGTACAAACATTAATAATAATAATAATATTTCTTGTAAGCCCATGTTTCCCTTAACAGAGATTTAGGCGCTCTCCCCCTACAGGCAAGAATTTGAACCATACTAGTTTAGTTACACTTGTTTTCGTATATATGTCATTTGAGTGGTCCGTGGTCAGCGTTCCGCCTCATACTGACATCTAGAAAACCAAGGTAGTATTAGGACGGGAAAATTCGGTAAATTTTGCTTAGAGGCATTTTCATTCAGGCTTAAGGATCTTTTACGAGCCTGAAAATCTTCAGACTCGTGACCCACGGCTTAAAGTCCCTCCGGGAGAACTTGCTCCTTGGATTTTTCCATCCTAAAAAATCCATCGACCCCGGCCGGGTTTGAACCTGCGACCCTCGAGACCAGAGGCAAGGAGCATAACCACTAGTCCACCGCGGCCGATGATAATAATAATAATAATAATAATAATAATAATAATAATAATAATAATAATAATAATAATAATAATACTGCTAAAATAATTCTGAAAGGGAAACCCATTGAACAAGTGGACCATTTTAAATACCTGGGTTATGAAATCTCCTATTTTAAAAATGAATATTTTTTTAACAATCTTAATAAATGTGATTATATATGTGGCCCAATTAAGAGAATAGGCCTATTTAAAATACAAGAAAGGAAACAAACTAAAATTTTATAAAGCAGTGGCAGTCCACTTACTATTGTATGGTAGTGAATTTTGGATTTTAACTAAAAGATAAGAGAAGATCATAGAAGCAGCTGAAATGAGATTTCTGAGCTGGCTGCAAACTTCTAGATAAAAGAAGAACTGAAGATATAAGTGGGCCAAATATGTTTAAACGTTTAGATAAAATAAGAGAATATAGAAAAAACTAGAAAAATCATGTTCAAAGAATGAAAGATGATCGCAAACACGCCACATGGGCTTAATCCATGATTATTGATTATGATGATGATAATAATAATAATAATAATAATAATAATAATAATAATAATAATAATAATAGTAATAACAGCTTTCGGGGCACGCCGTAGCGTAGTGGTTAAGGCACTGAGCTACAAGCCAGAGGGTCGAGGGTTCAAGTCCCGTTGGGGGTCAGGATTTTTAAACTGACCCAAACCCTCTGGCGGCACTATGGCCCTGGGGTCGACTCAGCCTCTAACGGAAATGAGTACCAGACGCTTGTTCTGGTGTAAAGGCGGCCGTCACGCAGGGCTGACAACCCGGCTGACATCAAGTGCCGATTGTCTAGAAAAAATGGGAGCCTTAACCTCCTACTACCCCAAGGGCCTCCTGAGGCCTGTTGTGGGATCACTTTACTTTAATAACAGCTTTATTTTACCTGGCAGAGTTAAGGCCTTTAAGGCCTTGTCAACCACTCAACCATGTTTAAAAAATACAAAAATGATTCTTGTATCCAATTACAATAAAAATGAATATTACATAGAATATCTACAATATAATTATTATTTACAAAATATTTTGATTTAATCTAGATTTAACGATAGATCGTACATAAAGGATTCATTTTTTGTTAAGGATTTTTTTTTTACCAATTCCACCAGTTTGTCTTTTATGATATTACTGGGTTTCTTCCCCGGCATTGATGGAATTATTGTCCATTTCATAGGTTAGTGCACCTGGAAGGCGGAGTTATATGGGAGATAGAAACGCCTGGAAAGTCCTTAACTTAAACGTAACCTAAATTCCAGACAGGAATAATTCCCTTTAAGGAAAAATTCCTATGGTTTGACCGGGAATCTAGCCCGGGACTCATGAACTGTAGTCAGAAACGCCGATCACTAGTCCACGAGGATGATCAATTAAGCAACTTATTGGAGTGGTTGCATGGGAACAGGTCGAATTTCTTTAATTTAACTTTTTTATACAAAAATTTCCAAATCTTATTAATTTCTTTCACAATTAATCACTGAACAAGCACATAATTATTCTGCTCTGAGTCTCTGACAAACACAATTTATCTTGTAGTTCACTTATTCGCTCTCACAGAAACTATATTTAGCAACACTTTCTTCCTGTTGCTCTTCAAATCATTTTCACAGGGCGAATTCCTGGCTGCAATTGTATGTCAATCATCGACTCGCGTCCCTTTTATTTGCGAAGATCGGAACTATATTGAAGTCCACTCTTGATTTCTCTCGAATAGAAACCACGAATAGGACTCGGAATAGAGTCCATGTTTCGCTTCCATATAACATAACTGGAAGAATAACTAACTCACTGGTACTAACGAACCCGTAGGTTCATGGCCGCGCTGACATAAGCTCTCCATATATCCCTACCCTGAGCTAATGTTTTCCAATCATCCCTTTATAATCTACTTCCCTCAAATCATAGTTAATGTTATTCTCCCACCTCATTCTAGATCTACCAACTGGGCGTTTTCCCTCTGGTTTTTCTACAAGAAGCTTCCATGCACGTCTTTCATTCCCCATTCGTGCCACATGTCCTACCCATCGCAGCCTATGAGAGTTAACTGTTCTCATTATATCTGGCTTCCTCTAAAGACCATGTAATT